>JAQJVK010000001.1:155719486-156319486 GCA_035578135.1 Flexamia atlantica
AACCAAAGAGAGGAGGAAGTAAGGATTATCAAGATGATCTCATGGCTCATTCCGGACCTGGGGTATGTTTTTGTGGGTGGGCTTCACTCACCTTAGTTGGTTGGAGACAAATATACTGTTACATAAATTTACCGGACAGTTCGCTCTTAATCCGAAGTTTTGCCGCACCAGACGTTGTTACTAAATTTTTAGCTATAACACTTAGTTTTTGAAAAATCCATATTTTTTGAGATTTGAATTAGAAACATGTGAATATCTTGAAAACTAAACTCTAATTGAAAACGGGATACGGCATTAAATTCGGCTTAAAAAACTAGTTTGAAATGATGGGTCACAATACCAACTTCATATTTGAAATAACTTACCTCATTTCAAAATGGCGGATCCAAGATGGCGGACAAAAAATTTACATTGGTGAAAGTTAAGTTTAAATCACTCAACAATTACTGATAGTGGTTATTCGTCACTATCTAGCATTATTTAGTGAATTTGGGCCTATTTCATCAATTTACAATGCTGAAATTGGTTAAAAATAAATTAATTAAAAGTACTTATATCTTGAGGACCAATTGAGATATTAAAAAACAGATTGCGGTATTGTAATCAATGAAAAAATCTCACTATGAATGATGGATCACAACACCACCTTTACATTTGAAAAAAATATTTTGTATCCAATATGGCGGATCCAAGATGGCGGCCAAAATTGGGTACCCCCTCAAAATGAAGTATTAACCACCCAATAATGTTTGAGGGTGGTGTGGAATTGATATTTGAAAAAATATAGGAAAAAGTTGGGGGGGGACTGTTATAGGACATCCGGTATACAATAAATTAAAAAAAAATACTGAACAACTATATTTGGGTGGTAACCTTTTTCAATGTTGTAACTTTAGAAACCTTTCATTTCAAACGGTCAATAATCTTACTTGATTATGAGGCTGACTGCTACATTTCATATCATATGACTTTAATCTCGTCTCGAAAATAAACACAAAATCCATAATAATCAATATCCTACCATGAAATTAAAAAAATAAATAAATTTAAGGGAAAATTATATTTTTATAATACTTGTGAAATGTTATGTCAGAACTGAACATGAAAGCAAAAAATATTTCACAGGAATATTTACCAGTTATAGAGTGATTCAACCAACTTTAACTTTTATAATACTGCACGGAGAGCTGTAGAACATCGAAGGAGCTGGGAAAGAACAGAAGGCAACATACACTCAAAGAGATTGCTGCAGGCACCTACCGGTGCGTTAGCAGCAGATGCCCTTGGGCTGAATAGGAAGACCTTGCGGAAAGTGGTTGGCTTCATCAGCGGCTACCGGGTATTCCGCGGACATCTACATAAGATGGGAATTCAAGTTGAAAGCCTCCTATGTAGGAAATGTGGTGAGGAGGAAGAAACAGCCTTCCACGTGATTTTTATGTGCCCAGCCCCACAAGGTCTGCGTGTGAGATCCTTTGGCCTTTTGACAGGGGACCAAAGGGAAGAACAGGAAACCATCGTCAAAAAGATCTCATGGTTCATCAAGAACCTGGGGTTTGACGGAGAATGAGGACCTGTGAATGAGGGTGCACAATAAGCTGTTCTAGCTGCGATGCAATCCTACGGCATACTTCTAAGCCTGGCCCTCTGTTAAAAAACAAAAAACAAAAAACAAAAAAAACTTTAAATCGATACAAATTCAATATAATGTTAGAGAAGCTATTTATTATACATCAGATAATTATTAAGTACAATGAATTTAAACTTACACTATCACGAGAAGTCATTTAATATGTTCAGTCCCCAAAAGTCAAGAAAAGCAATGATTTTATAATTAATTCAGATAAACTGCGTGGTGCCAACTGGAGAACAAGTAAGTCACTTATAATATTCTATGATAGCTTAAGCATCATAATAATTTAATATTTCTTTGCAATATAATTTTTTTTTAATTAAATATTTAGAATCCTATGAAACTGTTAAAAACAAAATATAATATCACAAGAAGAACGGAAATCGAGATAATCAAGTTTTTGTCGTAAGTTACCAAGATATTGAGCATTACATAGGACATAGAATATTTGGAAGAACGCCTAAATAACTTTCTATTGGCTCTATCCGAGCCTTTCATACCAAAATCTTGTAAAATATATGGTATTTTGTTATGAAAACATCGAAGTCTAAAACCTTGAAAACAGTAAAGAATCGTCAGTAAATAAATAACAAGTATAAAACTTTGATCTTGATAATCTTTTTATGCACCATTGACAACATTTTATTGGTTCTTGAGATATAAAAGCAGATTAGACGTTTTATGTTCTGTTTTATTTCTCTCTTTTCTGTTCTATCAATACAACTGTTTTACTTTAGCTTTAAAAGAGTATTTAACATTCTTCCCAGCATATTATGTGACTGCTCTTGAAAATCTATATCGAATCAAACTCCTATATATGATCATAATTTTATTGCTTACCTTTACAAGAGTCTGGTTGTGTACTTACGGTCTGTACATTTAGAACTACAACATAATCTCAAGAGATTTGAAGTGGGGGCTCTGGGGGCCCCAAAACAAAAAAAAAAAAAAACTATCATGATCTCTGGCATAGGTCTTACCATGAGTACTGTGGTAACAGTTTCTTCCTTATAGGGGAAATTCGCTAAAACCTAATGATTTATAGAAAAAGGAACAGAAGTCCCTTTTAAAGAAAAATTGCTTCTTTAAATTTTAAACGAGCTTCACGACGGCCAACAATAAAGTTTTATATTAATTTAATCAAAAAGGATGAAACAACCAATACACGCAGGTGGTTGGTTAAATTTGGCCATTTAGAACTCAGTAATTCCCCGATAAATAAAATTTTGTATTTTGTTCTCCTTTTTTGATAGCTTTTTCATAACATGCATATTTATACGATCAACAATATATATCATAAGTCGTAGAAATCCCGGGACACATCTTAACTCAGTAATATTTTCAATGTCAGTTAATAATAAAATAAATAAATAAAACAATACAAATAAAACAAGAGACGTGTGTTTTTTACCCATGTAGTGTTATAAATAAGATCGTTATTCCACCTTGTGAAATATAAGTTACCTTGACTGCAGTTTCTTTATTATACATTTGTTTACCATATTGTGTACAGGTTTACTTCGTCTTATTTCAACTCCATCAAACAGCATATGTGAGGATATCACTCGATTGCCTTTACAATGGATACCGGCTCTAACAATAACCATGGTTTCCAATATATATGCAAGATCCATTGCTGAGCTTCCCTGCGATCTCATGACTACTGAGGGAATATCGACTTCACAAAAAGTCCAACATTATAGCAAAAAGACGAGACAGCCTGTCACCTTATCCAGTGACCACTAACATAATAAGTCTGCTTTCACTTTTTCAATTGTCAAAATCAAATCGCTAAATCTGACATAGATGTCACTCATCCGAATATCCCAATGCAATGTCTTTTCCCAAGAGATCTTTGCCTCGGGATACTCAAAAACTTAGTTTCCCGATGATTCTCAGTGTGATAGAACTGAGAAGGATTATGTTTAAGATAGTTTACCAGTTAGAGGTGCCTTAGATGTGTTATTTATTTTAATTTAAAAGAAGGGCTGACTAAATATGAGGTAGGTTTTCATAGCCTTTAGCTAACTTAGGCCTTTAAATCGCTAATCTCTAATGTTTTGATGCTTATCTTAAAGCAGCATCAGCTACATAAAGCAGCCCTATTCACCTTTCATAAAACAAAATCAACCATCCAAGCTGTAGAATAACTTGTCAAAGAGACATTTAATGTTTTTTTTAAAGATAACAAACTCTTCCAAGCTGTAATATGACTTATTTTAAGATTTATACTGCGTAAAGCTAAAATGTGTGCTTGAAAAAAATTTAAAAATATGTTTGTTGGAGGTTGGTGAACTCAAGATAGCATAGTTGTTTCTTGAATATCGTCAACAAATTCTAAAAGATAAAAGTGTCAAACCCCACTTATTTGAAGCTTGGAGTCCCACCGGGCTCTGTGCTCGGATTCCTCCTTTTTCTTGTGTCTACCTACTCGTATTATAATGTAGAGAGTGGCATACATTGCTTTTCTGACGATACCACCCTCCACAAACGTCTTTGATCAAATGAAGGTAATAGTATGACACTGAGGTCCCAGAGGTTCAAAGAGAACAAACTGTTCCTTAATAATGCAAATTCCCAGGAAATTGTCTTTAGTCTCTATGGTAATAGTGAAAAATATATGCCTATGAGTCTGTAAGTTCGTTGCGAAATTGACATGGGATTCCTGAAGAGTTTGCGACTCAAGCTAAGCAGAGTAATCTGGCTTTTGAGGAAACTTGCTCGTGATCCGCCAGCTAGCTTGATTTGAAAAGGCTTTATGCATTTTCAGTGCTGTGTGTTACCCATAAACTATGGGGATCTTAGTTTTACCTTCTTTAATACTGCACAAAAAGGCAGAGTCGTCTGAAAGCTGGTTGGCTGGATCACTGCAGGCCTCTATTCATAAAAAGCAATACTGAATGCCCTGTGTATATCGCTTAGTGTTATGGCAAAGACAGATATGTTAGATTTTTAGTATTTTATCAAGTCATAAACATAATTCTAGAGGTAATTTAATATATTTATTCCTAGAGTTAAACTTTATAAGACACGAATAGGTTTCTGGATCAGGCATTAATTTTTTAACATTTACAAATGAGCTATTTTTTCTATATTCAAAGTTTATTTCTGTCTTAAATGGGAAGAAATACCACCACTTTTGGTTGAATTTTTTCGATCGTCTGCCTGATCTGTACTGAATCTATTTTACCACATAAATTAATTTAACCGTAATAAGGAATAACTGGAAAGTCCTTGTTTTATTTATTTCGTATAACACTTATAAACTATACATTTTATTGATTTAACGATAAAAAATAATCTTTTAGTGTAAAAGTAAACGATAGAAAATACAAGACTATTCTTTTCTGTGGTCATACTAAGATAGAAAATCCAAGATGACAGAGAAGCATTACAAATTCTCAGAACTAAAATAAATGTGATTGTTTTTGTTTGGGGTTGGTTTATCATCAGGTATTTTAGTAAAACCATTAGAGCCAATGCATTTTTTTCTATCAGAAACGATAATTGTATCTATTTCTAATTCATGAAATGTTCTTATTTGAATGAAGTAAAATACAAAATTAACTGGATTGCGACTTTTGGTTTTTACGTGAAATCTATTTATTCACCGTTATTTTTCAAAATAACCTTGAAAAATAAATGTAAAATACGACTTATCATTAAAAATTGTGGGAAAAATAAATATATATTAAGTGAAAGCTTAACACTTAAGCTTAACACACGGAATCCCGTTTGTTTTTTTAACGAGTATAAAATAAATAGAATAAAATCAAAATTAGCTTCACTTCAAAAATAATTGGTACAAAATATATGCACTAGTCATTTTTGTTCTTTACAGGTTTTTTACAAGCAACATTTTTTTGGAACAGTTGATTTGTTGATAAATTGAACAATAGCAAAAATGACTATTTCTACAATTGAAATGTCCTTCAATGGGCTTCTGCCCATAGGTGAGGGTATTGGGATTGTTAATTGATTTAGTAATATTAATATTTAACCCAATATATAGTGGGGTGAAAACTAGAAATCCATCCCAATAAAAAAAAACTACAGTAAATTTTCAAATTGCAAACAATTTGTAGGTCTACAGGTATAGTTCAAGGCATTATTGCGTTTATTGGATCAATAATATGAAAACTTTTGCAATTGATAATCGATTCTGACCTCAATTTTAGTCTCAAGCATTTTAAAAGGATAAGTTTAAAATACCATCTTTAAATTTTAAGCCTCTTTTCACGGTATGAGTCTTAACTTCACGGGATATTCACTTTTACACAAAATATGAGCTGTTACAAAGTATACCTCCCAATCTTTAGTCATGTAAAAGTCTTATTTCAAACCAATCAGTTTTGAATGAAATAAAAGCCATTAGGAGTAAAGTGGTGACTCGGAACGCTTATTGAAGTCTTGGCAAATCATTCTGTTTTCTAGTTTGTGATGCAATATCTCAATATTCGATGTATTCTAAATTGATATTGCTGTTAAGAAAAAAGAAGATTACAAACTGTAACAAAACATATTTTATTATTTAATTTTGTCAGTGAAACGATGGTAAAATCGTTTTTTTGTCGATGAATATAGACAGAAAATGAATTATAAAGGGAATTGTATTGATTTAAAGTTGATCTCACACTGCTATGCGAATTGTTTTAACTATTAAACATACAGTATCACATCCTGTTTGTAGCTCCGCTTTCAATGATCTATAGCGATTTTGTAATAAAAAGTCAAAAGGATTTCCTCTTAGCTCAATCAGTGTAGGGAAAAATATACAAATTTTAGCTACATTTTATTAAATGTCTTAGGAATAATGTTGTTTTAGTGAATTCCCACCTATAGGAAAGTATTTATTACCGTAGGTGGCATGGTCAGACTTAAGCCTGGGATCATGGTATGTATTTTAGTTTTTGGTTCCCTAGAGCCCAAAATAATTAGATTAAGTTCACTGTTGTCTACAATTATTTTTTTTATTTACATGTATTTAAAATTGATAAGCAAACAGAAACCTTGCAAAAGAAACATTTGTTTCCATTATTTGTGTACATTTAATTTATTACAATATACTTTATTTTGAATCTGCAAAACTAAATTAGTTACCTAACAGAAAAACTTTACCATTGATTAAACAAGTTATATTATTAATTTCAAAAGTATTTAAAACAAATGTTAGCTAAATAGGACATAATTATTAAGAAAATTTTAGTTAAATATGTAACAAATAGAACTTACCAAAAACTGGGATTTTTGTAATACTACAAAACCCATCGCTGCACTATATTGCACCAACTGAATGAAAGAGAGCGGGTCAGCGGGAGAAGCTGCTTAGGATCGGCGCGCCGGCGGTGGAATCTGGATATTTCCACCGATCCTAGTTTTTGATTGACTGCCGCGGTCTTGCCTCGCTTTCTTATTTCACAAATTCACAAACTATGAAGGTTACATATGGTACCATGGTGGTTACATTTGGTTAATTGGTTGCTATTCAAGTTAAAATATCAGCAAGATCAGTTTAAAATTATAAGACTTTTTTGACAAAATCAAATGTATTATCAAAGTTTTCCATCTTTCGACGCAAATTAAATGGTCGAGATTGTGTCCAGCTAAAACAAATAACCAATCATTAGTCTACATCAATTGGCTACTGAGGTGTAGGGTATGGTGAATTCAGTACTGTACATCGTCTTTTATGTACCTCAAGGGACAAAAGCCATCCAAATTTCGGGATGAATCCCCACATTTTTCATAAAAATACCCTAAAAATTAGAGTTTTCAAATTACAATACAAACCATATGATTGAATGTAATTTTTTTAAGTGACTGATTATTTGATTTGTTTTTATTTTGATGGATTTGAGTAGAGTGATAATATGTTTTCTGACATTTATATACTATCTCGAGAATAGTTATTTAATAATATTAGACTAAGAATGATTATTAATAATTAAGCATAATAATGGTAAAATATACTTTATTTATTGTAGAATTTGCACATAATATTAAAAAGAATTATTTCCTTAGTATATGTAGAATATGCCCATATATAAAAATTAATTCTTAGAAATTCACTTAGTTCGCAGGTTTATTGCGTTAAGTGTAATTATATTATAAGATAAATCATATGATTGACTTAATTAATTATTTTTTTAAATTTGATTATTTAATTTGTTTTTAAATTGACTGGTGTGATATAGTTATTTGTTTGCTTGACTACTTTTATACACTATAACAGGAATGCATATATTAAAAATTATTAGCCAAAGAATTATTAAGAAATACAAAAAAGTATTTTACTGTAATCAACACCAATGTGATTTCCATGTTTACTTCTCTTATATTTATTGTTCTTGAATTATTATGAAATATACTTTATGGAAAATTTACATAAAATCATGGGAATATTATTTTTATTGACATAAGTATGTTCACAGCTAAAAAATATTGTTTTAAGAATTCGCTGAATACACAGGTGGCTGCGACGGGGGAACCTTGTTTAATTTTGAAGGGATAAGCAATAAACATTATTGGGTCGCTGAAACACAACACATGAGACAGGTTCTCAACCTCCACATTCCATATATTCTCAATTAATGCAAACATTATTTTTCCTGTATTATTGCTTTTGGAAAAGTGGCCAATATAAATTTGTATTCTATGAAATACGTTCATACTTTAGTTAAATTTTTAATACCCTAAAACTCTTTCATAATTTTTTCCCATTATTGTTTTAGAGTGTTGAGACTAACATAAAATAACTTTCCCACCAGCGGCATGGTTAAGTCCCTCTCCTAGGGACATCTTAGAATCAGAGTTATTGTCAAAGCATTGTAGCAATTTTGACGTACGAATTACATTCTACCATCACCTCTCAAAGGTTAAAGAACAATTATTTTAAGCAGAATTGGACATATTCATAATAGATTTAAAAGTTATTTATGAGTTTTTTGGGCATTGTGCTTCTCAGAAATTGTTAAATAAGGTAGTGATTTAAGTTCGCAATTTTTTGTTTTGTTTTGTACACTTCAGTTTGACGTTGACATATACATTTATATATTATACTGATTTTTATACCAAAATATCTATCCCCAAAATTAAATGTTATTATATATGTATATTCTTACCTTTAGTTAGATGTTAGGTTATTCAGTTTTGTTGTGTTGGCATCATATAGGTCAAGTTGACTAATTTATTTTAAAAATCGAAGTGTAACCGTCTTTATTCTCATTCTTAAAAGGGGCAGCACGAAGCAATAATTAAATTACCACTCGTGAAATGTAAGTAAAATTAGAAAAGATTCTTATTGTATTCAACCTTGTTTTTATTTGTAAAATCAGTATAAATGAAAATTTAATGTAGCAATGTTAACATAATATGATTAAAATAAAGGTTTATTGTATTTGAGATTTTATATTTGCAAATCGTAATAATTCATGTTAAAACCATTCTCATTGTCTTAACGTATCCATTCCTGATTGTAAAGTTTTTGTTGTATTTCAATTTGTTTCAAATATTAAACTTAATTTACCTATTATTATTTCATTTGCTTGTGTGCAGACGAGTTCGTGTAATTATTAAAATGGTGCAGTGCTGAAAGTCCCCGTCTGAGAGTAAGAACCTAGGCTATTACGAATAAGCAGTTCATTGTGTAAATGGCCAGTCAATAAAGTTAAAGTTATTATATTGTATCAACTATTACTCTAACTTTCACTCCTACTTCAAATTAAAAATTATAAAATCTGTGCGCCAAATTGGCCTCTAAGGGCGTATAATATGCTCTGCAACATTAAATGATTTAGATTCTCGAAAGTAATATTTGCATTAAATGTAAATACACAATAGAGACTTATATCAGATTAACATAATAACCATAACATAAATCATTATATATTTATATAATAATAAATATATAATGATATATTTAATGATATATTCAATATATAATTGTATATTTGATGCTCATGTCATGAAATATGATTCACTAGTGAATTAGGTTCTTATTTTTTACCTAACTTAAGAATACTTAAAACGCGCCACTTCGACTTAACTTTAATCTGTTGGAGAAAGAAGATATGATATTATGTTCTACTGATATTTTCCTTGAGCCCAAAAGCTTTGACCGAGACTTGGTGTGTGACTTGAGCAGCCTGTTCTCTTAAATCAGATCTCAGCAATACTTAGAACCACCGGTTTGGTAGAAATACATGAAACAGTTTATATAAAACCCTTTTCTATTGTTTATCTATGTGATTGAATGTGATCTTATCTATTGTTTCTATTGTTTATCTATGTGATTGTGACCCTGACCTATTGTTTATCTAGTTGTCAATGAAATAAATATTAAAAATATTTCTTTAGTATAGAACTAGGTCCTTTCTCGTTATTTCTTTCTGTTAGCAATATCCTCAAAGCTATTTTAAATCGGTTGTTAATAATAGTTGCGACTAGAAAATACAGTTCTGGTGCAATAATGTTTTGACTAATAGATCAATTACAAAAATTAGCTTTTCGTAAAGACTAATTGTATTGATTATAAAAATCCATATTAGTCTTGCTGGAAACTGTGTTTCCAATTACTAAAATATTTTTCAAGTCAAGTTTTCTGATTTAATAATATATACATAGTTTTCATTAATGGTGCTTAAAAAGTTTTGAATTATGAATAAGGATTTACTATGCGAGTAAAAACATTTGGTTGGCCACTCTGGATTCTTCAGCTCAAATAGTCTTATTACTCTGTCTTAGAAAACGGTAGTTTCATTGATGAGGTTTAAATTGTGCAATAACTTCAAATATTCATGTTCTAAAAACATGTTGTCCGATCAAGACAAAGCCAAGTGCCTGCTGTCGTTGAATGAACAAAGGTCAGTTGTTCCAGAACGAAGGGCTTTCAGGTAATTATTTTACAAAGCTTCACCTCATAGGAATAAAATGACAATTTGGAGTAAACAGTACATTGGAACTGGATCGTTACAAAAACGGAAGACCTCTGAGAGATCGCCTGTATCAGAATCAGAAACATCAATTCAAAACGTTATACAATCTTGTCCTTGTCAAAAAAAAGTCTCACGTCTGAATCTGGAGCTTATTTATTTGTTTAAAATGCTACAAACCAGATAGAATCCAATTACATCGTAGCATGTTGAACTGATTAATACAAACTATTGCAGCATACAAATGAGACATAACGAAAACTCAATACATAATTTAGCGCCACTTAAAGAAATTAAAAGAAGAAAGAAAGCGCCACTTAGAAGAAGAAAGGAATTCAATTCAAATTGGATCAAACTCAATTGGGAGAAATATTACTAATATTTAAGTAAGAACAACAGCAGAATTAATTTACTACAAGAACCATTAATTACAATTAAATTTAGATTAAAAGAGGGACAATTTCGTAGAATTTTAACGTTAAATGTTAACTTATTTGCGTTCATAGGAGAACAAGGTCAAAGTAAACACATATGTATGTTCGATAAGAGCATTTTGTAGTCGCATCATTACATTAATAGGAGAATGAGTGCCAAGAGTGCTATTTTTTGCAAAGTGCGGACTACCGAGCTGCCTGAACTTGGACGTGCGACGAGGCATGAGAAAACGAAGCCGAGCCAGCAGTGAACTATCAACCACAACCCCGTTAACAAGCTTGTACAAGAAGATCAGCATCGCCATATCACGACGCCTTAAACTCTCCATCTAAAACACAGATAAAAGGTCATTATTTGAAACCTGAAACGTGTATATGCCAGACAACCTGAAATATAAATATCTTAAAAACTTGATTTGTATGTGTTCGATAAGTTGAATAAGATAACCCTGATAGGGATACTAAACAATGCAACCAAACTGAAGTTTTGATCTCACAAGATAAAAATAAATCAGTATAGAGGAGTGGATATTTCTTAAGAAAACTAACTTCTTAATCTACAAATGCATCCTAAATTCCTGTAAGTAGCCTGCAAATATCAATAATAGTATCCCCACCTTTTTTTATACTCTTCCTAGTTTAACATATCACCTAACCTAACCTAGCTTCACTGCAATCCCAACTCGAGAAGAAATGTTCGAGTGATAGTTAAGACGTTTTGAAGATAGTTTGGAAAGTGTTTCAGAACTAGCAAGTTTTTTACTGGTCCTTCATTTGGTTGGTTTACGGGACGACGCATCTGTTTGTATGTATGTCCAGAAAACAGAAATTTTTCATCGAAAATAATACCTAGGTCTCGGGTCTTTGAGCAAGATTTTAGAATATTGCTATCTATTGTGTAATGAAAATGTAAAAGATTGCTGGTTGGTTCTCCTGGAATGCCTAACCTCCTCACACTCATCAACATTTAAACTTAATCCAGTTCGACCCCATATAGAAATACGATTTAAGTCATCTTGAAGAAGCCTAAAATCATCAATGGTGTCAATTTCAAGGGAGGTTTTCACATCATCTGTATCCAGCAGAATTAAAAAAATATCTCTTAAATATCTATAATATCTCTTAAAACCTAATAATATCTCTTCTGAATCTAAATAAAATATATTTTGAGACCGTCTTGAAAGACGTTGCCAATCAACAGAAAGGAAGTTATAGTTGATGGAAAAATGAATAGAAAGAATTGAGTGGACACATGTCTGTTGATGCAAATCCTTAGTATTTGTTAATAAGGTATTCTTTTGACTTATTCTTAAGATTATGAAGATTAACATTCTCTCTAATGTCTGAGGGAAGCCGTGAGAAGTGTTGGATACCAGTATAGTATGGCTTTGTTAAAAAAAATCTCATTCTATGCTGGGCAGATGGATTATATTGAGATTGATTGAATTGTAATGACGATTACTAGCTTAGATCAAATTTTGTTCTATGACGTATGGAACTACTTCAAAAACTGTTTAGTGATAAAAAGGTTAGCTAGAATCTGAAAGTCAAACATTTTCAGCTGGTATCTGAAAGTCAAAAATGTTCAAAAACTAAGGTCCTGAGGCCTAAGCCTACAAATGATTCTAGTGTTTCTCTTTTGTTTTACAAAAGTTTCTTAAAAAATTTCTTTGAATATATATATTTCAGAACAATATGGAATACCTTAGGCTATTTACGGAAAATATGTCACAGAAAATGACTGAAAGGTATATACAGAGGCACTGAAGGGTATTGATGTTGCAAGCTCAAGGCCAAGGTCATAACTACAAATAAGATCCTTCTTATTTGTAGTTAAGCCGTGAATAAGTTAAGTAAGTTAAGCCGTAAGTTAAGTTGTAAATAAGTTTCTTATTTTGTTATTTGTAGTTCTTATTAGTAGTTTGGAAACCATGTGGATACTTTTCATTATATACATTGAAATAAGAGTTCACCTATCACATTTGATACAAATATTTTAGTTTAATCAATTAATTAAATTTAACCTGAATAATATACTTTTACTAATGAAATACATAAAGCCAATGAAACTATACGAACAAAATGTCAAGTTTTTGATGATAATGTAAATTTTAAAACATGAAAAACATTACAGCCCCCGTTCATTGCATTTGGACCAAGAATTTCATAAATATTAAAGTATCACAAGAGAAATCACGACTTACTTTTCGAGAAGTTTAAACTGATATAATCACCCAACTGGTTGAAGGCTAAGGTTAACTTTAAATTGAATTTACCATGTAATGGAATAAGGGGGAAACCAAAAATAATAAACATTAACTATTTCTTAGCCCAAATCTTAAATATCAAAAATCTTTTTACAACTAATGACAGCGACCCTGACCGTTCTACTATCCCCCCCCCAAGGGGGCCCTAAACCAAGGTTATCAGCCCTATATATATACAGGTTTGTATTTTGAAAATATTTAAGTTAACTGGATAAAAAAGTGGAAAATAAACTTTCGTAATGGAGATTTAACGTAGGGGAAGAAATTCGAAGCTTATGACAGCGAGCCTGTCTATACTATTGGACCGATTTAAACGCAATTTGTACCAAAACAAAGGTTACCGGTGCTAAATGTTCCAATTTTATTTGTGTTATGAAAATATTTACATAAAATGGGAAAAAATTAAAATGAACTTTTCTTATGAAGATTTAACATGGGAGAAAATATAATTTTCCAATCCTTTTGACAGATCGTCTAACTCTTTCACTGGACTGTCTTTCATGCAGTTTATTCCAAATTAAAGCTAAAATTTTCTTTATTTTCAGGTTTCATTTACTTATATGTTATCTTGCTTTCTTAATTAAAATAAATGGTATCACGAAACTGACACATACTTTTTCCCTTGAAGCCAATTAAAACCAGAAGTTCAAGTAGAATATTACTCATCAATTTTATTTTCTCCGGCTGAATTGTACTGAAATAATTTAAACAAGCGAACACGTGCTGCTCAGCAGGTTTAAAAAGTATACCTACAAATTCAATGCTTGGAGTTCTAATACAACATATGATTTCGCTGGTAAACTGTGCTTACTCAAAAATCAGGTGTTCGTTATGCTTAGAATGGATACTTCAATGTTTATTTTCATAGCGAAATATTATACTTTATGGAGGACTCTTTACTTAGGTATAATCTTCAAAAGTTTCGTTTCCTGCAATACTTGAGACCGAGATTTTTCCAACGACCCTTAAATTATTAAAATTAGTTTAAAACTGTTACCCCCCATATTTTAGCAACGCGCTAAAACAATCTTAAATGGCTTATTTATGAGGAGCTGGAAGATACTTTCGTTTAAACGTTTGTTGTTATGCTGTAACCAACATCCTAACACAGGTGAAAAAAATATGTTAAAAATAGCCAACTTTAAATTAAATTTTTCTTAACGTTTTCCATTTAGCAAATTTAATGCAATAGGTGAGCTTAAAAATCAAAATTACATCTACATGTAAAAGTTTATTAAAGCCGTAGGACCCGTTTTCAAGATAGGTATTATAAGATTTGGTCACTTTAAAGTAATACCATAAAATATAGTATAGTATAAATTATTATAAAGATAGGTAAAGTAATAAGTAAAAGGTGAAGAACCGGGGTAAACAATGATAGTAGTAATAGGTAGATTATAAGTAATGTGTAAAAAAGTTTTGGATTAAAATCTAGTGTTTTCTCTTAATTTGTAAGAGAGCAATTTAATCAGAATTAAATAATTGAATCATTTAGTTGCACCCCAAAACATTAGGCCTAAACCTATCTTATTTAAAAACTACGTTTTCAAATGAATTCATTCACCAATTTAATTAAATAGATCTTGTTCTTAGTCCTTTGGGGTTCTGTTGTACGACACGACCGAAGGTCAGCGGCGCATTCCCATCACTTCCGGGGCTGCGCAGGGGTCCATTCTCGGACCAGATCTCTGGAACGTGTCCTACGACAGCTTGCTGAGGCTAGACATGCCCGATGAGACCCGCCTCGTTGGCTATGCTGACGACGTCGCTGCCTTGATCGCTGCGAGGAACGTCGAGCAGGCAAAACTGAGGCTCAGCGTTGTAATGGCCAAGGTCAACGGGTGGATGCGAGATCACGGCTTGTCCCTGGCTATCAGTAAGACGGAGATCGTCGTCCTCACCAAAAAGAGGATAAACACCGTGTTCCCGGTGCAGATAGGTGACGTCACACTCGAGACTAAGCCTGCTGCAAAGTACCTGGGAGTCATGGTCGACAGCAGACTGTCTTTCGGCGAGCAGATCCAGCGCGCCGCCGACAAAGCCGCTAAGGGTGTCGCTGCCCTTGGTAGGCTTATGCCCAATGTCGGCGGTCCTCGTTCCTGCAAGCGCCGTCTGCTCATGACTGCTGTCCAGTCAGTCTTGCTGTACGGGGCGGAGGTATGGGCTCACGCACTCGAGAAGCGAGTCTTCCGAGACCGGCTTGCCCGAGTCCAGCGTCGAGGAGGTCTACGGGTCGCTTCGGCCTACCGCACAGTCTCCGAGCCTACTGTGATGGTGATCGCCGGAGTCATCCCCGTCCTCTTCCTCGCGAGGGAGAGTCAGGCGATTTACCGGAGGAGGCCTGAAGTGGGCCGGGAAACAGCTGCCAGGGAAGAGCGCGATCGCAGCTTCGACTCCTGGCAGCGCGACTGGGAAGCCGAGCCGAGGGGACGTTGGACCTTTCAGCTCATACCTTCCGTCCGACCATGGGTGGAGCGGCAGCACGGCGAGGTCGATTACTATGTGACCCAGTTTCTTTCTGGACACGGGCACTTCCGAGCCTATCTGCACCGAATGGGCAAAGTCGCCAGCCCGGACTGTCTGTATTGCCCCGGCATCCCAGATACGTCCGAGCACACCTTCTTTCAGTGCGACCGTTGGCACGTCCGCCGAGCCTCGCTTTCATCTGAGATCGGCGTGATCGTCAGCCCAAACAACATCGTCGGAGCTATGCTCCAGGGAGAGGGCAACTGGAACTGTGTCAAGCACTACGTCCAGGCCATTCTTCGGGCGAAAAAGGTCGACCTCGATCGGCCTTAATCCTCAGCATTTCCCCACAGAGGTTGCCCTAGCGGCGTAATATCAAAGGCCTAGCCCGAAGTAATGTGTGAAACAGTTCCAGGCTAGTGTCCTCGGTGCCGAGGGAGGTGGTTTAGTCGGTAGTTCACGGGACATCGAGCTCGTGGGAGTCCGACACTACTGAGGGGACAACGAGCCCCTCAGTGTGCGTAAACGCATTCCACCTCCTACCCAAAAAAAAAGTCCTTTGGGGTTGATTTTTATTTTCTTCATTAGTTACTTCTTTATTCACATTTCTTAGATTTTTCTTTTTTCGTAGAAGTAATATATACATATATATATATATATATATTAATTAACTTAAATTAATAATGTTTTTCTTATTTTAGCGAATTTCCCCTATAGGGAAGAAGCTATTACCGTAGGTCTCATGGTAAGACCTAAGCTCGGGACCACTATAACTTTTCGTTTTGGGGCCCCCAGAAGCAAAAAACACTATTCGTTCGAATTTTTATATATATATATATATATATATATATATCTATATATATATATATCTATATATATATATATCTATGTGTCTGTTAGCACGATAGCGGCCGCAAAAATGGTCCGATCTTTATGAAATTTGGTACGGACATGTAAAGTGGTAATCAATTGGACGAGTTCGTGAACCAGCCCGATCGGACCACCGGAAGGGGGGGTAAAGGGGGATAAACCCCCCCAAAAATGGGTTTTTTGAGTTTTTTACATAGAAAAATAAAATTTATCAAATTTTTGTGGGCACCATTGAATTCAGCTTAAAAAAACAAATAATTTAGTATTTTGAATCACTGCTCTATGCCCATTGGTTACCGAGATATTGAAAGTGGTAAACACAGTACGTTGTCCCAATGTTAACCTTATGGGAAATAAGTAAAATTCTATATCTCGCTTATTTCTCAACATATCTTGATAAAACTTGGTAAATGGCTTCTTCTAGTTCAGATCTACTAAATATTGAATTAAAACCATCCAGTTTTAATATACCTGTAGCAGCAAACCTGCATACTCATTTCCCATGTTATTCTTATGGAGCTTAACAAAACATGTCAAATCTTGCTATGTTTGCTTGAAATACGTTGTTTTGCATTTGAAATTCGCTGAGTATGCAGGTCTGCTGCAACGGGGGTATTTTCTTATTGACTACTTAATTTGCTTAATAACTTATATAAGAGCAGACCTGTGACCTATTAATGTGACTTAAATTCGTATTTATGACAATATAGGCAAAAGAATGGCTACATATATATAAATTAGCAAATCGTGTTTTGATGTCTGAGGAACTCAAAGTGATGTGTTTTCACAGTTTCGGGTCAGGCCATGGCGTGCATTTCCTCTGAGATCTACGAAAATTAATTTTTCTTCAAAGGAGATTTCGCACTCGTGATATATCCAGTTTTTAATGACCAGCGCTAACCGTAAGCTTAGTCATAAAAATAAAAATATTAAGTATTATTTATAGGATATATAGGAAGCTTTATTTTTTCCATTCCAATTTCGATTACGTTTAGTAGACGGTTTTATAGTAATAAAAAAAAATACCCTAATTTAAGAGATCTCACACTATTTTGGTTTTTGGGAGTGTTACGTCACGAAATGTGTTTCTTTTGTATCAGATTTGAACTGATCACCCTGTAAAACATTAAAACGGAAGAAATTAAAACTACTCTGAAAATTACCATAAATAGCTTTTTAGAGGGAAACTGTTCAATGTTACGATAAATTGTACTGAAAATTTGCGTCATAGAGGGTTTGCCACGACCAAAGTACCCGTAACACCCACTCGTTCGTCTCGACACAATACATGTAACTGACGACTTCGAACAAAGGGTAGTAACGACAAGCAAGATCTCACAGACGACTATTTGAGACAACTACTTTTTTGATATCGGGACTGTATAATAATATAAAAGATAAAAAATTAACTAAATAATTAAATACTAAATTAAAAAACGAATTAATTTTTTATTTAATTTTCATTTTTTAAATAATTTAATTTTTATGCTATGTTGATTTTGTTTGTTTTATAACTTTACGGCGATTATTTTGATTCTCTGAGAAAGTAAATTTTGGAAGGAATTCGTCCGGCACATCTGTATCCCCGCACCATGTGAATACAGGCATATTACGAATAAAAATAATTAATACTCAGATATTATTAAAAATAAACTATCTTAAAATACAATTTAGTCCAGTGTCCTATCAACTGTTTAGGTAAACATGAACGTTCAATCTCTTAATATATGGTATACACTTAATATTTAATAGAGAAAAAAAAATTGAGAGATATACTTCTTGTTCTTAGATGGCTTTTTCATTTTTATATTTAATGAAACGCTCGATATTGCCTATTTAGTCATTATTTTGTACATAATTTCCTCTATATAAGCATTCGACAAATCACTCCCTTTATTCAATCCAAACATCTCTAAACAGTTCTGTAACCAACCATCCACACAAACAAAACTCAGCTGTTGGGCAATCCTAAAATTATATGTCCAATTGGCTCAGTTTTAAACTTATCACTGTTCCAAAATTAAGAAATGAAATTTTATTCTTCTTCATTTTAGTGAAGTTCAATGATTTTGTAAGATTTATGGTTAAAATTCCATAAAGAAACTTCATAAAATTCCCCAACTTGACGTAGACTGAAAATTAAAAATACCACATTATTTATCGTTTAAGTAAAATCTCATGGTGACATACATGTTTTTAATTGAGGCTATGTTTTTGCCATGAGCAAAAAATTGTTTTTGAACACTTAAAGCCTTGTAAAATTATAAGTTTGAACTTCATTAAACATGCAGAGAATATAATTTTGTTTTACACAGTACCTCTGTTTAATATATTTTTTTATGACAAACATTGAAGCCACTCTTAAAACAATATTTTAACGTTTTGAGAAGTTTTAAAGGTTGTCCACACAAAAAATCACATTTTGAAACCTCAAGATATAAGAGGTTTGTTACCTGTTGGACCGATCCCTGGTCAATGAGATTTCATATTCCATGCAATCTTCATTCAGCATGTTCTCTTTATGGACTGGGAGCTGGGAGGTAAAAAAATACGTGATGAGGTTCACAAGTACAAGCTTTACCATTTTGGAGAGGCATCATGGGGGATTAGGTGGGCAAACTTAAATGTGACTTTTTAATCTCCATAAGGATAACTTGGAGATGAAGTATGCAGGTTTGTTGCAACAGGTATGAACAGTCTGGTTGGTTGTAAGTCAATATCCAATAAACCTCGACTAGAAGAGGCTATTACGAAGTTTTAGCAAATTTCCTTAAATGAATAAGCTATTACCGTAGGTCTCTTGGTAATAAGATCATGCATGATAACTATCTTTGAGTTTTGCGGCCTCAAGAAATATATGGTGGTGTTTTTTTCTTTTGGGGGCCCCAAAATGAAAAGTAATCATTCATGGTTTCGGGCTTAGTTCAATGAGATCAGCGGTATTAGCTTATTCCTTTAAGGAAAATCGCTAAAACTCGGAAACGGTCTCCATACATATTTGTCTGTTAGCACGACAGCGGCCGTAAAACGGTCCGATCTTAGTTAAAGGAATGTAACTGGTATCACTTAAACGAGTTCATAAAACAGCCTGATCAGACCATCGGAAGGGGGGTAAAGGTGATAAACTCCCGCAAAATGTTTTTTTGAGGTTTTTATATAAAAAAAATTAATTTTTGTTAGAACCTGTGAATTCAGCTAAAAAACAAACAACAAACAACTTTGTATTTTTTTTATTCATTGATCTATGTCCATTAGTTTCCGAGATATTGAAAGCGTTAAAAATAGTACATGTCCCTCTGTTACCCTTGTGGTATTTAAGAAAAATTATATATCTCGCTTATTTCTCATCATATATTGATGAAAATTTGCATATAGTTCTGATGCAAAGGCTTCTTATAGTTCAGGTCCACTTGATATTGATTTAAAACCGTCTAATATTTGCATACCAATTGCAGCAGGCCTGACGACTATTCCCCACCCTCGATTGTTAATTTTGACCAGTGACCCCTGGGATTCCCCACTAACCTAACGTTGTCCTATGTTATTCTTATGGGACTTTCACTTATCCTTACCCTTCCCCCTCTGCCCTTGCTAGTGGATATGCACTGGCGAGCAACCTGACTTTTGACCACTGGAGTTGCCCCACCCCCTCCCAACCCTCTTATCCCTCTTTTGCTTGCGGTCATGCTTTGTAGAATAAGCACTCTCGCCCCCTTTGACCGCTGGCTAACTTTTGAACCCTGACAGCCCCCATCATGCTATTGCCCCCCTCCATTCTTTCCACCCCACTCCTCTGCCCGCGGATTATTATGTAAGCAAACAAGGTAACCTTGCTTTACCCTGTTTTTTACCTGGCGAACAAACACTCTAATCATCCCCTACCCTGCCCTCATTTTTTGTTTTGGCGAACAAATATTTTTTACAAACCTTTTTTTACTATCGTTACCTGCCAGGCGTGTATGGTCGCTTGCATGCATGTTATTGTTTGCTTGTACTTGTTTCCTAGCTGTCTAAGATGTTCGAGCTCAGGGTTATTTGGGTGGGCTCCCCTGAGTGCTAATTCTGACCTTTGGCCCTTGGGGTTCTCCACTAACCTAACTTTGTCCTATGTTATTCTTATGGGTCTTTTACTTATCCACCTTTTACTAATACCTCCCCCCCCCGCCCCCTTACTTGCGGATACTCTCTAGCAAACTACCTCACCTTTGATCCCTGGCTGACCTTTCACTCCTGACAGCCCCCCATCATGCTATTGTCCTCCCCTCCTTTCCTTTCACCCCAATACTCTGCTTGCGGTTATTCTGGAAGCAAACAAGGTAACCTTACTTTTACCCTTATTTTTACCTTTGACCCCGGAGAATACCCTCCATGGTCCTTACCCCCTCGTGGGATTGCTTTGGCGAGTTAACACTCTAATCATTCTCCACCCTGCCCTTGTTTCTGTTTCGGTGAGCACATATTTTTACATACATTTCTTTACCATCGTTACCTTCTAGGCGTTTATGGTCGCTTGCGTTCATGTTATTGTTTGCTTTCACTTGTTATGTAGCTGTCTAAGATGTCCAAGCTTACGGTAATTTGGGGCAAAATCAAGATCCTACTTGACCGTAAGCCACATATCAAGTTTCATTAAGATGTGTTGAGACATTAGCGAGTTTAAATTTTTTTCCATAAGGTTAATATGGAACAACGTACTGACTTTCAGTATCTCGGTAACCAATGGACATAGAGTTATGATTCAGTATACCACTTTTTTTACCTGAATTCAATGACTAAACTAAAGTACGAATAAAATTAGATTTTTTAAACCTTTATACATGAAAATTGCAAATTAACCATTTTTGGAGTTATTTCAAGTTTACCACCATGAAGAAAGCCCGCAGATTGAGGGCTCTCAAACCCATTTTTGACACTCCCTAGGACAACTCTCACAAACGGCATAGCTTTTACACCTGCACCTTAAGGCGTAATTTTCGTCTTCTCAGACAAATGCTTCCGGTCCATTAGAGATAGAGCTGAGTTTGCCAAAATACCTATGATCGAACTCTGCTATATATTAGTTGTTTATTTTATTGCTAATATGGGAACCCATATGGCTCAATCATTGTTTTACAGTATTAGATTTTATAGGCCAAGTAGCCTGCACATAATGTTTTAAGCCAGAAATGAGCTATTTATAGTCTTTCAAAGATATCCTCGGAGCCGTTTTTGAGATGATTGTACAAGAAATTATTCAATCAAGAAAGCAAGCATACAAACATTACTCATACATATAAATATACATTATACATTATACATTAGGTATATTACGTTCACGAAAATGCGAACAAACGCCTCATGATCACAAGTTGTTTTTTTATGTTTTAGTTAAGGATACAAATTGTTAATAAACTCGAACCATATCTTTGTATCCAATCCTGTACACATTTATAGGTCTCGCCCAATAACTGAGAAAGCGAACTAATATTTACTTTTTAGTAGCCAAAATAACAAGGAGTTTAAAAAAATAAATATTATGGATTATAGTAATTAAAATTTTAAAACGAACAGTTTTTTACTTCTATCATAATCTTCTAGAACGAATGGATACACGTATGCAATGACATTTGCCGGGACCTTTAACCAATTACCCACATTTGGGCGGACCCAATTCCGAAAAAGTCAAGGAAAACTAAAACTAACATTTACCACCATACACTCAAATTCCCAAAAGTCATCGAAATCAATATCCTAGAAAGTTCCTAAGCAAAATATTAATACATTCTTCGGTGTTAGCAGAAATAAAAAAAAAAACACTCTGCATATTGACTAATTCATTTGAAGTGGGGAAGAGAGAAATAAAGTAAGCCTTTCTTATAATTTATATATATTTATTTATAAAGTAGTAAATTTATTAGTTTTAAACTTGTTACAACGTTAGTTAATGACATAGTTGAAATTTATTATAACGGTTTTGTCTAGTCTGTTTCACTCAAAAGATGCAATTAAGATTGTTTTTAAATTGAGTCTATTGGATTGAGTGAGTCTAGTGGATTGGTTGTTCCTATTAAAAGTTTTCTAAAGTTTACTGACATCACTCCAAACTTCCTGAATTTGCTTCTTGTGGAAACGGTCCAAAGATATAGTCTGTACTTTTGTTCTATAATAGAGTTTCATTTTACCATTCCATTTCCTTGAATTGTCATTCTCAAAGTTATCTACGTTTTAAAATAAATCTACGTGGATTAGTATTAGTAGTAATTGTCAGTACATATTTACTCATGCTAGATTTCATCTCTTTGAGTAAAAACGCACTACCTTCTTTTTAATGGTTGATAAGAAGCGTTAGATACATTGCCAATTTCCTGGATGTAACGAATAATACGTTCGTTATCTGTTTTTCGTATTTTATGGCCAATTTAATAGTAGTAAGCATTATTTTTCGTTAAAATATAGGCCTACGTATAAAAAACATTCATCATGATTACATTACCGGTTATCATGTATAAGTTAGAATGATTTATTAATTTGAATTCCTACAGAAAATAATTACCTCTCTCAGACAAAAATAAATTTATATACTTTCCCTTGTTGAATTTAATTCATGAACGAATGAAGTGAAGTGAATCTTTGTATTAGCGGAGTCAAGGATTCATCAAATATTTTGAATAGTTTTTTTATTAATTTGATTTTAAAATTAGTACGGCGGATTAGCTAATTTTAACGGATTTTAATTGTTTTTTTTCGAGCTGAATTCATTGGTACTAACCAAAATTGGATTATTTTTATTTCTCTATGTGAAAAACCCAAAAACCCCATTTTGGGGGGGGGGTTATCCCCCTTAACCCCCCCTTCCGGTGGTCCGATCGGGCTGGTTTACGAATTCGTCCAATTTACCTGTGTTGTACCACTTTACACGTGTGTTCCAAATTTCATAAAAATCTGACCATTTTCTTCATAAAAATCGGCCGCTACCACGCTAACAGAAACATATATCTTTATATTAATAGACAAGCATTTTTCCAATAAGGTTTATGTGCTCCTTTTTTCTCAGCCTGTGTGTAACGTAGCAAAAATCTAAGAACACCGATAGAACTGCATTTTCTTGTAGATGTGCAGAATCCCATTGAAATTTATATTAGTCTTTTAGAAATTTAGAAAATTGAATTTAAATTTTCAAAAAAAATTAACATTAGCCTTATGAGTTGCTGTTTTGGTGATATTATAACAACAAATGTAAACAAAGTTAGCATCATATGTAGCTGTTATCACATGCTATTTTTCGTAGAATAAAGATTTGATGTAGAAACATTAAGCCACAGTTGATTGGGGCACGGAGTGAAAATATAGAATTTGATCGAAATCAGGACTACTTAGAGAAGATTAGGGATATCATACTCAAATGTGTTCCATTTTACATATATGTGGAAAAATAAAGTTTACTTGCTTAAATAAGATTAAGAGATAAAAATTTTTTTAATAAAAAGGGAAGAAAAAGTACATTATGTTAAGTTCCTACTATCCAATATACTAACTGACATGCAACCGGCAGGGCCGGCGACGGGGGGGAGGGGGGGGGGGCAAATGCACAGGGGCCTGGACTCACAAGGGGCCCGGATCCATGCGAGATTAGTAAAAATGGGGCCCAGAATCGAGATGAGTAAAAAAAGGCGGGTTTCTCAATTCACAGGGGCCCGAAAATCCTGTCACCGGGCTTGGCAACCGGAGTATAAATGGACACATTATATTCAAATTTTGTTTTTATTAGTGGATAATGGGTAAAATATATATTACATTTTATTGATGATAAAAGGAAGAGAGGGAAGGAGGGAAAAAGTTCCAAATGGTAGGAAAGAAGGGAGGAGAGATGGTAAGAAGAGAATGAAGGAGAAAAGGAGGGAAAAGTGGAAAGAAGGTCGGAAGTAGAGAGTGAGGAATTAATGGAGGGAGGGAGAGAACTGTGGTAAGGGGTGTACAGGATAAACTGATTTGATGACTGAAGTTTCACTTTCCTGTGATTCAAAAATTATTCTTAAAAAATAAACATTAAATCTTAATAAAATAGTCATTATCTTAATAAAATACTAATTACTAAAAACCATGCCATAAGCCAGAAATGAAGTAAAATAATTAGTCAAGGACTGAGTCTTTCTCTTTTGTTTTTGGGCCCCCAGTTTGGTCATATTATGTGTTTACATGGAAAATATGTACCATATGAAATGTATTTAGAAACGCATTGGTTTATGCGGGGATTGTTTATAAAATTAGCTATCCCTATTTGTCACTTTGAAATTTGGTCGAATTTTCGACCACTGGCGATCTCTAGTATATATAAATTGTAACGAATGGTGTTGTTTGCTTCTGGGGGCCCCAAAACGAAAAGTAATCATAGTCTCGGGCTTAGGTCTTACCTGTTACCTGTTACCTCTTGTGTCTGCCTCGTTGACCAAAAAAATGGCATGAGACCCGTCATCAAGTAGAAGTCATCTTCTAAAACTCTCTAATCTAGTCTTATTTCCTCTCTAATCTAGTTTTATTTCAGTCTTGCATCAGTCTTCAAGACGTCGTCAATCAGGTGAAATGATGAAAGGGTAGGTGATGGTATTCGGACAAGAAATTGAAAAATTGAAAAAGGATGGAGTGAAAATAGAAGTGAGATTATAAAGATTTATGGAAGATAATTATGGATGCTGTGGCAGATCATAGTAGCATTTATCAATAAATTATTCTTTTAACTTGTTCTTAACTATTAAGATTTACTATTTCTTTAATGGTTGAGGGAAGCTGAAAAAATTGTCCTCCAGCATAACAAGGTTTAGTTTCAAACAGCGTTAAACTATGTTAAACAGATGGATTAATGTTGTGATTCCTGGTATTATAATTATAATTATGAGCCTGAATCAACATTTGTTCTTTTACATATATAATTACTTCAAAAATATACAAAGATGGTACGGTTAAAATGTGCAATTCTTTAAATTTTTCAGAAACTGAATCACGAGGCCTAAGCCCACAGATATTTCTGATAGCTCTTTTTTGAATAATAAAAATGCGTTTCAAATTTTCTTTACTTGATCTGCCCCAAAGCACTATGGAATACCTGATATAGCTTTCGATCAGACTAAAATAAACTAATTTTTTTAAAGCTAAGTTTTTCAAAGCAGCAAGGTTTTTTAGAATATAATTATTAGCAGTCCAAGTCAAAGCCAGTTTTTCAACGTGCTCAGACCACCTGAGACTATCGTCAACCTCACTCCTAGATAGTCTACGAATGAGGATCTTTCAAGTACCTCCTCGTCCGAAACTACTGACGGTAATAACAAGCCATTTCTCTCCAAGCTAATTTTCTTTTGTGATGTTGAAATGAACATGTTCTCTGTTTTTTTGGATTGATTTTCAAGTTGAAAATCAATAAAAAAAAACCGTAGGTCTCATGGTAAGACCTTAGGTCTTACCATGAGACCTACGGTAATAGCTTCTTCCCTATAGGGGAAATTCGCTAAAAGTCAGGACAAAAAGCAACAACTTCGAAAGGTACAGCAAACCTATTTACTCACTGAAAGTCCAACCGATTTTATCAAGAGAGAGGGAAAACATCATTAACTCAAAATATGGTTTTCAACTCGCTACTGTAGCTGAAATATTGCCAAGTTTTACATTGTGCTGAGTATGCAGGTTTGCTGAGATGGGGGTATTTTACACAAACAATTATTTACTATGACCACATAAAGCCAAATACCAAGTTTCATCAAAATATATTCATAAATAAATTTTTAGTTTGTAATTTGATTTGAACTTATTTGATCGGAGCATCTCTTGCGCAAGCAGCAGACCGGCAGTAGAGGAGGCAACTTGTTTGCGAGGCCAAAAACCTACTTAGGTTTGAGTGGCCAAGGAGGTAAGGTAAGTAAAGTAATTTGATTTATTTTCCATAAGAATAACATGGGGCAACGTATCCATACTAAAACATGAGGAATTTAAAGGTTATGTTTTTGCATTTTCTCCGCAACCACCTAACCTAAGCTGATGATTCAAAAAACTAAACTGGTTGTTTCTTTAAGCTCCTTAACATGGTTTACGTCCTAATTTCATAATTCAAAGATCTGATCGGGAAACTTGTCAAATCCCATCAAACTTGTGGTGCAATCGCATCCAATGGTCCGATCTTTCTGGTTTTTGAGGTCAAACTGACTAATGCTATCCTACATATTCGTGCCAAATTTCATAAAAATTGGACGTTTATGGGCAATTTTATCTAACTTCTATTGTCTTTCGTGTGTACAGTAGCGGTCATTTTGAAAAATGGCCACCACGGCCGCTATAGGGCAGTTGGCCGATGGCTCCGCATCTAAATTTGATCATATTACATCGGTGTACCTCTGAGCCAAATTTTGTGTTTTTATCAAAAAGTGCACAGTAGGCTGTAATATCCTAGTTAAACCGCCGTACTAAATGTGAAAAACATTTTTTTAATTAAAATTGGGAAAAATGTTTTCAGCCTATTAATCTATAAGATACAAAAAAGATAATTTCAACCAAAAAATAAGCTAAAGATTAAGAATGCGACATATATATTTTCCTAAGAAAGTACATCACATGTTTGGATAACGATCCCACATCATGCAATGATAAGATGCTGCTACTCTCTGGTGGGATTCTTGTACACGATTTAGGTAAAGGCACTGGGAGAACGTTCCCTCTGGATTTCTGTACGTGTAAGTTTAGTTTTTTCAAAAGTAATAATTGTAAAACCTTTTTCAAAATAGTTAAAGGATCGTAAACTAAACAACATATTATGTACTTTTTTAGGTAAATATATATGCCAAATATTTAATCGGTCGTTTATTTTTAATTTTAAATTAGTTTCATTTGTATCCCGTAATTTATCGAAATTAATATTCCTAAGTCCAAAAGTTATGGCAATAGAATCGGATTGTTATTTTTTTAGTTCATCCAATAACACAACAAAAGGGCGTACATCTTGTACATATATTGAGGTGATTAAAATTTAGATTGTAGTCAATTACATGTTTGTGTCCAAAAAATAAGATGTTTTACCGTAGAACCTTGTTTAATTTAGTTATTCTCTACTCAAATTCAGCACATACAAGTTAGAGAAAACCAAGAGATAAGTACAACAGTATCTATAACTGTTATAACAACGTTTACTGCCAGGGAAAGTGAACTCCATATAATGAAATGTCGACCACAGAAGACGGTTATTACTCCTTAATAACTGATTGTAAATCTATCCTAATAATAATTTAAATCTGAAGGTTGGTGACTTTGTTTGTTATATTATGCAAGTATGCTGTAACAACGAATCCATTTCTTAAGCTAACTAACAGCTGCTTGATTTTAACAAATCTTAATAATACCTTTATGCAAAAATATTAAGAATATTTTACATGCACACATAACCAATGTAAATAGAATCTTGTTATGAAATATCTTACAATCATATTAGACGTGGGCAAGGCCACGGTAAGATCTATTTTACAAAAAAATTACTGTGGTAGTGTGTTAAAAATTATCAAGGAATAATGTTTCACTTTTCTTCATGAGTGAACTTTGTCTCACCGTGCTGAGCGCTTTATTTGAGCTCCGAAGAGGGAGGTCCACCATGATGATGTTCATTATTATCTCAACAGCTACAATGATCACCATTATTGATAAACGATAATATTGAGTGAATGGATAAGGCTGACCACAGCCTTTTACACAAGAGTAACTGCAAATACACTGTTATGAAGGAAGCTCAGCTAACTCAACCGACTCCAGACATAGATGAAAGGTGTCCCTATCTAGATATAACTTTGAGGCGTTCCTAATATCCCTTTACCATCTGCAATAGTAACTACTTCTAATACAAATAAGACCTTTCGTTAAAGTTGACATTTGGATAGAGTTGATTTGAAGGTATTAAGCTTTTCTCGCTAGAAAACTTCAAAAGGTTTCTTCCAAACCAAGCTATTTAAGATGTAGTTATAGTACAGGTATTATCCGTAATTTATAAACAAATATTTTAAGCTAACCGTTTAGCACAAACGAGTCTGAAATCAACTGCTTTGTAAATTTGGAGGACAAACATCCTAATTTGATTACAATCGAACTGGTATATATTATACTCATAATTTATCCCAATCAAACCAATCGTCATATTAATACACAATAATTTTTATAATCCCTTTTTCTCAGGCTGTGTGCAGCGTAAGGAAAATCTGAGCACACCAATAGAATTGCATTTTACCTTAGATGTGCAAAATCCCATTGAAATTTATATTAGTCTTTTAGAAAATTAGAAAATTGAATTTAAAATTTCAAAAAAATAACATTGGCTTTATGACTTGCCATGTTGTTGATGAAATAACAACAAAATGTAAACAAACGTCATCATATGCTGCTGTTTTCACATGCTGCTTTTCGTTGTGTAAAGATTAAATGTATAAACTAATGTAAGTGCAAAAAGTAGGTAAATATGGATAGTTTTTTTTCTGTCATCTGATAGAATATAAAATAAAACAATATAAAAAACAAAAGATAAATTCTTACAACTACTATTTAAGTATGAACGTCATGATCAACTATTTATTCTATAGTTTTTTTTGTGTTTTCAGTAATGTGTTTGATTTTTTTTATTTCGTGGATGTGGAATGTCTGCTCGTTATGTGGAACTAATTGTTTTTACTATGTTATTTTATTGTAGACGTAAGATGTGACATTTACGATAGCATTATAATTTTCAAAAAACTTCAGCCATTTTTTATTGGGGAATGGAATGAAAATATAGTATTTGATTGAAATCAGGACTTATTGGAGAAGATTGAAGATATCATATTTAAATTAGCTCAAAGTTCAATACACCACCCAAAGTACTAACTGACGTACATATAATTAATGTTCCATATTAACATTTTCCATTATTGTAAATAATATTTTATTTCAGGGAATCATAACAAGTCTATGGAAGAACGTTTTTGGTCCTTCCAAATCTTTACTCCCTCCGTCTAAAAAGTGGGAGCTAATTCCTTTTGAACACGAACCCTATCATGTCATGTTATATATCATTGTAACTGTCAGATTAAAAGGAGATTAATGGTGAAAACTAAGATAATCATGGGCAAAGTTACGGCAAACTTGAGTTTTAAGTTTTACAAAAACTGCCGTAAATTATCGTAGGATCAACTTAGAGGTCTCTAGTTTTCACTATTCATCTCCTTTTATTGTGCCATTTAAACTGATATGTGATATGATATGGTTTCTGTTCAAAAGGTTTTACCTCCCTCCTTTTTGTTGGAGGGAGTAAAAATTTGGAAGGCTAAAAACCTTCCGTCCCTAGACTTGTAATGATTCCCTGAAGTATAAGGTTATTTAAAATAATGGAAAATTTCAATAAGCATGGGGAGTATATCTTTTGAGACGTTTGGTTATCATACAATAATAATAAAATTACATTTAGCCCTTTTTATCTCAATTCATCTCATTAACTGGATAGCCGAGTGGATAAAGCGCTCACCTCATAACCTGAGGGTCGCCGGTTCGATTCCTGACAGGATCGAAACTGGGTCCAGTTGCCATTTGTCATTGGGCTAGGAATTAATGATGCTATCTAACAAAAGGTCGCCGTTAGATAGTAACAAGACCCGGGTTTTGACCGTTCCCGATCAAAGCGTAAAAAAATGCCACGGGCGTAGAAAGACACAAAAAGACACAAAAAAAGACACAAAATAACCGTCCACGTTATACAGGTGGTATATTTTTGTTCGAATCTTAATGTAGATTATTTTGGCAGAGCATAAATTTTAACAAAAACTCACCGATTTTAAGATATTTGTCAAACATTTTACATTTTCCCTCCAACTGACCAATCTCCCACACAAAGCCGACGCTAAAATTACTGTAACTTTGGTTCCCATTGTGACGCTAATTACTATTTTTCAAAATTATTTTTCTAAATTGTGGGTGCTATAAAAATAGAGAGACCACAATTCACAATCCACATTCATTGGCACGTAGAGTCAAGGGGATTTGATGACACTCTTCTTTCAACACTTTTCAACAGTCAGAACTGCTGAAGCTGAGTTTTGAGTTGGCCCAGTTAACAGGGTTCTGAAGGACAGTTCCTCCATGGTCACACCCAGGGGAGAGTCTGCCACTTAAGTAAAATCTTTTCATAATCTTATTTCAATATAAATTTGATTGGCCAGATGTTTTGAGTGATTATATCTTTATTTGAGAATTTTTATGTATTAAATTTGATTTTACTTTCTGTTTTCTTTGGGCAGAGTTTGATATTCGATTAATTTAAATTGAGGTTGTCAAAGTCCCATGAATACTATATATACGATATATAGTATTCATTTTGTTTTATAAAATATTTCCTTGCCCCACTATTAAAAGGAATTTATTGGTGTCTTGTTATATTAATTAAGTTCTGAAATAAATGTTCTAATTTAAAAGTTTAATTTAAATTGTGTTCTTATTGTGAGTAGCATAACTCCTGCTAACCTCTCACTAAGCGAGTTGGCCCCCAGCCAAAATTCTACGTAACACCATGTTGGGGGAAGTGTTTTGAACATTTTGGCGCTGGCTAGAAACTTTTTTTGATGTTCAGTTTTATGTCTAATTGCATAGCACTATAGGGTCTAAGAAGCGAATTGCTCGAATAAAATATCTACCTATCTACAATAATTCTTTGTCCAATAAAAATAGGCATTCTGATATCAATAATCCCCCCTGTTGTGTCCTTAAAGTTTAAGGGGCGGCGGAAATCAATAATGACACGAGTTACTATTAATAACCAAACGCACTAAAAGATGTAGGGTTGGCCGGAGCTGGTACTGAACTGGCGGAGAAGGGGGGGGGGGACATGAGGTGAGCCAGGATGGTTGGGGGTAGTGGCGTAATCATGTAGACTAATCGGATTACTTTATTTCATTCAGATCATATGGCGTCACATCAGGGGCCCTATTTTTGAAATAGTGGAGTTGGCGAGTGATTGAGTCACTCAACCCTCAAGTTATTTGTTTCTAGTTATAAAATGAATTTAGAGATAAAAATAAAAATATTCCTAACTAACTTAATGAATTCAGCCCCACAACATCTATGTATATCATTTGAATAGGCATTTAATCTTTAAAATTCATAATTTAAGTATAGACGTCATATACATTGAGTATCTTACAAATCCAACCATTTTACTCACCAAGCAATAGGCTGAGCAATTGAGTAAAAACGTGTGAGTTGACAGGAAACAAGCTTTTTCTTCTTCTCTTTTGGAGGAAGTAATAATAGTAATCATGGAAAGCCTTTCCAATTAGCTTATATTTACTTTTTGATACTAAACATTTAAATGCGTTCGCATAGCCTTTGAACTAATAATAAAATGCCTTACAACTAAATTGACTCATAAATATACCAAGATAGTTTAGTTAAAGCCACGAAAACTGAGGTAATTCCTTAAATTGGTCAATGTTTACATTTGGCTTTCTAGTTTGACAGATGTATCGTCTGAAACGTGGTGGTTTAAACAATGCTACCATCAGCTGGCAGGTGACTTGACGAGTGACTCACTACTCAACTCTCAACCGTTTCAAAAATAGGCCCCCAGGTGATGTATGGTCCGATGCAACGGACTGCTCGACAACAACGATTTGACTTTCTGGTATTACAAAATATGAAACATGATATGTGAACAATTAAATGTGTTTTACAATAATTATTAGTTAATTATAATATGAATACACCACACCCCCATTCCTACTTTCCTGGCCCTTTCATCACCGTAGATGTCATTTTCGTCAACGGATTGCCGGTTATTGGCCGTAATAATAATAATATTCGAAATAAATGACATTCAAAAAAAATTAATTATTCAGCAGATTAGCTGTGAGAGATAGCGGAGGGGGATGGTAAACAATCCCCCTTGTCGACCGCGGATTTTAATGAACAAAAAATCGCAGATGTGGCATTAAACACGTCGTATATATTCCAACGCCATAAATCTTTTAGTCAAGGATACGCAAAAAATTCAAAATTTAGAGACTAAAGGCCATCGCCTCAAATACTTTGCTTAAAAACTACTAGCTTTTGCAAACTGTTTGAACAAAGGCTTTCACTTAATTTGAAATAATTATTTTACTATTGGTAAGAATTTTATTTTCATCAATGACTTCGTTGACAGAAACAGTTAAAATTTATAGAGAAGGAGAGTTTAAAAGTAAAAATATTTATCGTGCCCTTTAACGTCCCTGACCTCTTATTTCGTAGATACTGTTTTTTTTAGTATCATATTATGTGTTTTAATATTTTTTTTGGACGGGGGCAACATTTTGCAAATATTTATTTGGTTGTTAATGGGTTCTAGGTATTTTTCCGTATTTTCAAAGTCACGAATGTCACGACCGTAACTTGTCCCTAGGGTCCATTCTTCAACTTTCATGCTATTTTTAGAACAATTATGCTTGCTTAAATAAATAATGCTATTTTTTATATCATCACCAATTATTAAACTTACAAAAAAAGAGTATTTAATATTTTTTATTTATTGCAAACTGAGTATTACGACAAAATAAGTCTGTCCCTCGATTTTAAGTCCCGACCGTAACGGCAAAATTTGGAACTTTGGAACACGGCAGTGGCGAGCCTGGTGGCGATAGAGTCAGTTGGTTTGAAGAGACAGAGGTGAACGGGAGTGTTTTACGTTGCTCCAGAGACTTTTCTTTGTTTTCAAACTGATCAAGGTTGATAAAGGAAAGTTTGTGTTTTTGGTAATTTTGATGTGTCCAAGACCGTACTAGTCGTTTGTTACAGTAGACATGGTTTTAATTTTTGTTGATATGATATTTTAATTGCTACGGTAACCTTGAAGCCCACTTTGTCTTCTCAAACACGAGGTGCAGGGCTACTACCAGAACAGGGACAAATAATTGTAATGTCACTGACCGTATTTGTCACGACCGAAACCATTTTTGTCACGACCACGATAGCCTTATCGATTGTACGGGGGTACGGTCGTGACAATCATTATACATTTCGTTGTAAATTGCACTATTCAGTTGAAGTGAAAGACAATTTCATTTTATAATAGTACAATTGAAGGATTTGTGAAAAAGTAAAATTGTAGTTTTTGAAATATGTAAATATTGAAGGTAATGCTTATACTTTATTATACATTTTTGTGGAATAGAGTACAGTCAACTCCCAAATAACCAGGGTATTGGCCCATTAAAGTGCCAAGGATAATTTAAAATGATAATTGAAAACAAAGGCATTAAATAAATTGAGTAAATCGACCGGCGATTTACCGACCGGGATCTCGTTTGTCCCAGACCGTACCCCTTATCCCTGACCGTATCTATCACGATTTGGGTTATAAAAATACAAAAATTGATATATCATCATATAAAACTATAATCACACACAAAACAGACACCCCTATGAGGACATTCAGGTTTTTCATATAACAGGAACGATTGCTTGGAGCTAGACAAACTTTAAGAGATTTTTTGCATTATTCGATTTTCTTAGTTTTTCGAATTTTTTTTTGAAATACCAAATTTACTAAAGGCTTAATGAGCTGTTTATTGCAATATTGCCCCAAAACTAAATCTATTTACAGCAAAACATATTTATCAAACCACATTAAATATTTTTAATCTTCATTTTTATGTTGGTATTAGATGCTGTATCGTTGAATATACACACAAGATTTTGCGTTACCTTGGCTAATCTATGAATCTTCAAATGTCAATCGATAAAAAATATCAAAAACGTTTTGAAAAAAAGAAAACAATTTCCGCAAATGTTTTTCCTAAAAGGGCACGATAAAAAATTTTCATTCTTAAACCTACGTGGAAAGTGCCATGTTACTAAAATACATGACTAGGAAAGACCCGTCTCATAGGTCACACAGAGAAAAAGTTCAATTAAAAATACCCGATTTATCGTTCTTTCATCTAAACGTAAAGGTGAGAATGAGATGTCTGCGAAACACGGCAATTGGAAAGTTTTCTTAAGAGTTCATCTATAGTAAATTAGTTTTGTTCATAATGGTGGTTCATAAGCAAATGATTCAGACGCAATTTCTCTTTTGAACGTCGTTTATAGATGACCTGGACATCACAAAATGTTGTTAGCCCTAGAAGCGGTCCTTTTCCACTATGGTGAGTAATAAAGATGGCGTCCAGTATGCTCCATCTCCATTATTATTTGCCCTATTTTTATAAAACTTACACAGTGTTAAAGGAGAATCCGGTTTTCTATATTATTCACACGCTTTCAGCGAAATAGTAGTGGAATTTTTTTTTTTTTTTTTTTGGGTAGGAGGTGGAATGCGTTTACGCACACTGAGGGGCTCGTTGTCCCCTCAGTAGTGTCGGACTCCCACGAGCTCGATGTCCCGTGAACTACCGACTAAACCACCTCCCTCGGCACCGAGGACACTAGCCTGGAACTGTTTCACACATTACTTCGGGCTAGGCCTTTGATATTACGCCGCTAGGGCAACCTCCGTGGGGAAATGCTGAGGATTAAGGCCGATCGAGGTCGACCTTTTTCGCCCGAAGAATGGCCTGGACGTAGTGCTGGACACAGTTCCAGTTGCCCTCTCCCTGGAGCATAGCTCCGACGATGTTGTTTGGGCTGACGACCACGCCGATCTCAGATGAAAGCGAGGCTCGGCGGACGTGCCAACGGTCGCACTGAAAAAAGGTGTGCTCGGACGTGTCTGGGATGCCGGGGCAATACAGACAGTCCGGGCTGGCGACTTTGCCCATCCGGTGCAGATAGGCTCGGAAGTACCCGTGTCCAGAAAGAAACTGGGTCACGTAGTAATCGACCTCGCCGTGCTGCCGCTCCACCCATGGTCGGACGGATGGTATGAGCTGGAAGGTCCAACGTCCCCTCGGCTCGGCTTCCCAGTCGCGCTGCCAGGAGTCGAAGCTGCGATCGCGCTCTTCCCTGGCAGCTGTTTCCCGGCCCACTTCAGGCCTCCTCCGGTAAATCGCCTGCCTCTCCCTCGCGAGGAAGAGGACGGGAATGACTCCGGCGATCACCATCACAGCAGGCTCGGAGACTGTGCGGTAGGCCGAAGCGACCCGCAGAGCTCCTCGACGCTGGACTCGGGCAAGCCGGTCTCGGAAGACTCGCTTCTCGAGTGCGTGAGCCCATGCCTCCGCCCCGTACAGCAAGACTGACTGGACGGCAGTCATGAGCAGACGGCGCTTGCAGGAACGAGGACCGCCGACATTGGGCATAAGCCTACCAAGGGCAGCGACACCCTTAGCGGCTTTGTCGGCGGCGCGCTGGATCTGCTCGCCGAAAGACAGTCTGCTGTCGACCATGACTCCCAGGTACTTTGCAGCAGGCCTAGTCTCGAGTGTGACGTCACCTATCTGCACCGGGAACACGGTGTTTATCCTCTTTTTGGTGAGGACGACGATCTCCGTCTTACTGGTAGCCAGGATTAATAATAGTGGAATGGATTTTTATCGAAATATATTAACATGACATTTATATGTCCGTAGGTGGCATAGTTGGTAGCGCACTCGGCCTCGGAACTGTGGCAGCGGATGTCGCAGAATCGAGTCCCGACGTTGTCGCATACTTTTAGCAGTACTGTTCAACCTTGTATTGTACCGGCTCACTCTTTGCTTTACTTGATAACTTCCACGCAGAGGCCTGAGGCCCATGTGGGGGGGGGGGAATGCAAGGTAAAAAAGGCCACCACCCTCTTTAAAAAATACAAATACAATACATATAATTCCTATAGTTAATTTTCCTAAAATTGTTTAAATATCAATTCCAGACAAAAATATAATTTTGACCTCAAACGAACCCTATTGGGGAGAGTGTTAATGTTTGACCACCATCATGGTTACAGTTTTTGTTCTTAACCAACGGTAGTGTTCTGGCCCATTTTTTCAAATCACATATTAAGCTTATTTCAATGCCGCAATCCGTTTGAATTTGTCATTATTAGTTTTTGAGATGAATGCATTTTTTAGCGAATTTCCGCCATAGGGAAGACTTTGTTACCGTATTTTGTATTTTTTTTTCTATTTTGTGTCTTTCTACGCCAGTGGCATTTTTTAACGTTTTGATCGGGAACGGTCCAAACCCGAGTCTTGTTACTATCCAACGGCGACCTTTTGTTAGATAGCAGATTTTGTTAGATAGATTAATTCATAGCCCAATTACAAATGGCAACTGGACCCAGTTTCGATCCTGTCAGGAATCGAACCGGCGACCCTCAGGTTATGAGGTGAGCGCTTTATCCACGTAGTATTTATATAATATACCACAGAGAAGGTAGAGACAGATGTCTAACGGGATAGGCCGGCGAGGTAGAGCCGATAGTAGTTCCTCGCAGCGCCATTAGAGTGCGCGGGAGCCGCTGGAGGCAGCTTTGGCGTACCCCGGGCGTACCGAGCCCACCCCACTCCTTCAGCCCCTCCCACCCCTCCAACGCGTGCGTGCGGCTCCGCCCGCCGCGCTGCTCTGTCCCCGCGCCGGGGCCGGGCCTACAGCAAGCAGTACTGTCTGCTGCTGTATCGCTGTTTCGTTTTGCAACCTCTCACTTTTCCCTTCATGAGGCCTATGAAATGCATATTCACTTGACTTGCTCATTTTTGTCATTGTATTAGTTAAGAACCTCTAACATGGCAGTTTACCCGTATAGAAAAGTTACAGAAAAAAATACTGTAACTATACCAAATGAATCATACTTTCGCCCGTTAAAACCCGTTTGATGACTGTACAACAAACACAAGCACTTAAAAAACCATCATTGATTAAATTAAAAACTAGAGTTTTTCACTCACTCATGCTTTTATGAACTGTCAATACGGTATTCATTTTCATCTCCGCACATCTTTAAAGGCCAATGGGACACAGAGCCCTTACGACGGTTTACAAAATTTACTTTTCAAAAATCTTGACCTAACAATGAGGAGCATAGCAAAAATAATTATCAAATTCGGTGCACACATTTTCGAGCTATTGAATGACCAAGGGAAAACAGGATTTTTTTATTTATATAGATTTCTGAATCCCGTAAAAACTATTTGCAGACAAAAAACTATACGAGACAATTGCTTATCCATCACACATCCATTACACATTGTATTTAAGCTTTTTTTCTAGCACGTCTAGTTTTCCCAGAAACTCAGGTTGAACAAAGGAGACTACTTCGGCCGCGAGCCCGCGACGCGCCTGCCGCCACACCCGACCCGTCATTGGGTCTGGCATAATTAATTACATGTACATCATAATTATTTACGATTGTCCATTATGTCTTAAATAACTACCATCAAACAATTTTAAACAATTTTTTTTGATGAATAAAAAAACAAACATGAGTTAATTTAATTTATATCGCAATTTCAATACATAAGTACATAAACGGTATCAGGAAACTGACACATACTTTCTCCCTCCAAGTCATTTAAAACCAGAAAACATATATAGTGAAATAAAACAAATTATCAATTAACTATCACACAAATATATACCAAATTTTGTCAAAATCGGTTAGTAAATAACGGATATATCGGTTTTTGAATATTTGCCATAAGAATAACATTGGACAACGTACTGTGTTTACCGCCAAACTAAAATATCAATTATATTTGCAACCAGTTGACGTAGACAAATGATTCAAAATACTAGATTATTTAGTTTTCGAGCCAAATTTAATGGTTGCAAGTATATTTTCTTTAAAAGTTACAATTTTTGTGAAATTTGAAAAATATGTCTCATATCCCATCTTTGGGATAAATCCCTAAAGTGGAAAAACTGGAGCAGTAGCTCGAGTTAGACGCGGCCGCCCGGGTTTTTCGCGCGCTCCACTAATCAGCTCGCTCTCCGGTCTGTTCAACCTGCGATTCTGGGAAAACTAGACGCGCTAGAAAAAAAGTTTAAATACAAAGTGTAAAGTTCATTTTATTATCTAAACTTTCGTGCAAACGAAACTTACCTGACCAAAAAATAAAAAAAGTAGTAGCCGACTAACTTTTTCAAGTCTCAATTTATACAATACGTTAAGTTAGTTGTTGTAGAAAATTATTCATAAGTCTTATTTGGAAAATATTTACACCATAAGATTCGTCAATTTATACAGATTATAAATATATAAGGTTCCACCCAAATATCTCACTTATGGACATAAAAAACAGCGATAGAAAAGCCACGCGTATCAGTCAGACAAGTAGCAGCCGCCAACAGCTGTGCATCGCCGCCTCGTCACTACGGGGGGGGGGGGGGGAGGGAGGAGAGTTTGGGCACTGTCGGCTTTTAGCTGAGATGAAAGGAGTGGCGCAGCCCTTCTATTCTGTAGTCCTAAGATCCGTCACTGGGAATCGGCTGTGAGTGGATGGGGGTAACAGGTGCATGGGGTGAGGAGGGTGGGGGTGTTGTAAAATTCTCAGAACTTGCAAGTTCGGCGACCGTCGTCGGCGACTTTAGTGGCTCACTCACTCCTCCCCGCAGGTGTGGTTGTTGCCAGGATTTCATGTTATTAGGAATTCGCACTTGAACTAAAAAACACTTTATTGTTTGTAAATAGTTTTACAGAATGTGCAATAATATATTTTAAATGTAATAATAATAATTTCAATTTGCGGTAAAAACTGAACTATTTGAGGTACGTATAAAAAAAGTTTAATAAATGTATGTAATTGGCCAAAGTGTTTCGTTTACACATTGTCTCTGTCCAAAAATAACTAAAAAGTTTATTATATAAGAGAACTGTTTTCTCTTCATTATTGAAATAAGTACGTCAATCCCAATTATAAACATTTATACCCTCTATAAAATAAATTTTGAAGTCAATTTTATCCTGTTTTCCCCAATTGGTAATTTGTCAACATGCAGCAATTCAAAGCATTCTATGAGTTATAAGTGCTGTTATGAACATTTTGAAACAGCGTATCAAAAAGTGATCTCATCTCTAAGCGTCTTGGTCTTTTACAGATTTAGTAAGATTCAGGCAAACTTAAAATAAATATTCCTTAATTTTTTAATAAAGTATTTTGGAATATCGCCGATAAAAACGCCAGTAAGTTTATGGAAACATGTATAATCTTCTCTTTGTTAGTCAAGATTTATTATTGTATTATATATTTTTTAATTATTTTGTTAGTCATGTAAAAACAATGTATTCAATGTAAGACAAACTAAGAAATTGTGGAAATAGCAGTTTTCATCACTAGGAGCGAAAGTAGTTCTTTTCGGTACGAGATCGTAATTTACGATCCAGGCGCAGCCGAGCTTGGAAATGCGATAGAGTACCATGAAGGAGACACTTTTGCTCCGTGTAATTAACAACTATTTTCATCATTATGTACAAATAACCATTTAATCGTTAAAAAATTAGACTACATAATTTTGAGGTTATCCAACACAGACATCGTCATTTAAACATCTGTTAATTGTTTACAAACACAAGTTAAGAAATCGTTCAACCTTTCAAACGTAACATAAACAAATTTTGACATTAGAGTACGGCAAAATTTACCATTTGTTTTTTCAGTACTCCTATTCGAAGTGATCCAAAAACGATCATTTTGCGTACGATTTAGAGAACTAAAAACGACTGTTTTCCGGACAGTATGATGAAAAACTTTTTATTTAAATTTAATTTACTTGCCACCATTAGATATTTCAAAACAGTGCTTAGATCTACGAATTATTAAATACAAACATGTGTTTAGAAAAAGCTGAACAAAGTTATAACACATGAAAAATACTAAGCATTTTAAAATAGCATAACTATAGGAATCAAGTAGTTTAATATATTCGCAAAAGTTTATAATTATTTGGTAGTTTGACAATATTATGAATCAGCTGAAATTAAAACATTTCACATCCGTAATTCTCCCGTCAATATTTCGTAACATGGCAGGTAAATGGTTAATCATCACTCCTTCTTTCCAAAAACTTCCTCAGAAGTGGAGTCGATGCGAGGAGTCGTGTCCTGTGCCGTCGCGCCATGGCCGTGGTCGCGGCGGCGAGCGAGACCCCGGCCTCGACGCGGCAGGAAGGATCGGAGAGGGGGAATAGGGGGTCGGTAAGGAAGTTTGGCGTACCGCGCGACGCTAGCGCCACGAAGTGTTTGGAGAACGCAACTACGACGAACCGCGTACCCTTTCTTAGCATGGAGTCAGACACCTGCCTCTACCTTCTCTGTGACTATACTTAATAAATACTATACTATATATATATATATAGTATTTATATAGCTTTATACCTTAGTACTCATGGTAAGACCTAAGCCCAAGACCATGATAACTTTTCGTTTTGGGGCCGCCAGAAGCAAAAATCGCGATTTGTTCGAAATGTGTGTGTGTGTGTGTGTGTGTGTGTGTGTGTGTGTGTGTGTGTGTGTGTGTGTGTGTGTGTGTGCGTGTGTGTGTGTGTGTCTTTAGGCACGATAACTCACGTAAAAATGCCCGTAAAAATGGTGTGTGTTAACACGGTAGCGGCCGTAAATATGGTCCGATCTTAATGAAATTTTGTACATACATTTAAATTGGTAATCACTCGAACGAGTTCGTAAACCAGCCCAATCGGACCACCGGAAAGGGGGGTAAAGGAGGATAAACCCCCAAAAATGGGTTTTTTTGGTTTTTTTACATAGAAAAATAAAAATAATCCAATGTTTGTTGGCATTAATGAATTCAGCTCGAAAGAAACACACACACAATTATTAGTATTTTGAATTATTGCTCTATGTCCATTGGTAACCGAGATATTGGAAGTGGTAAACACAATACCAATGTCAACAATGGTCCCAATGTTAACCTTTTGGGAAATAAGTGAAATTCTATAGCTCGTTTACTTCTCAGCATATATAAGTAAAACCTGGTTTGTTGTTTCATCTAGATGAGATTTAATGTATATTAGTCCAGAATCCCCAATATTTCCATTTTATGGCAGCAAACCAGCATACTCATTCCCCATGTTATCGTTGTAGGAAATAAAAGAAAATCCAAATTTTCCTTATTTCTTAACATACTTTTATGAGACTTGGTACATGGTTTCTTCTCGCTCAGATTTAGCAAATATTGAATTATAACCACCCAGTTTTAACTTACCTGTTGCAGCAAACTTGCACACTCATTCCCCATGTTATTCTTAAGGAGCTTAAATAAACGGTATCAGGAAACTGACACATACTTTCTCTCTTCAAGTAATTTAAAACCAGAAAACATATTTAGTGAAATAAAACAAATTAACAATTAATTTTCACACAAATATATGCCAAATGTTATCAAAAACGGTTAGTAAATAACGGAGATATCGATTTTTAAATATTTGCCATGAGAATAACATTGGACAACGTACTGCGTTTACCGCCGAACTAAAATATCAATTATCTCCGCAACCAGTTGACATAAACTCATGATTCAAAATACTAGATTATTTAGTTTTTCAAGTCAAATTTAATGGTTGCAAGTATATTTTCTTTAGAGGTCACAGATTTTGTGAAATTTCAAAAATATGAATTTTTTAACACTTAAACCCCCATAGCTTCTGAACCTGAATTTTTACAGACATGCGGGTGGTGTCATTTTGTTTGTCATCTTAAGCACTAAAAACCATGAAATTTTTATCAAAATCGTTAGAGCCGTTTTTGAGAAATTTGGATTTTTGTCATTTTTTATGGGTTTTTATGGTGTAAATACCCTTAAAAATCAAAAATTCAAAAAAATGAAAAATACGCCTGGAGATACCACCGCTTTATACCTACATGCCAAATTTCATGAAAATCGGTCCACTGGTGTCGTCTCTAGTTTTGTTTACATCCACACACACACACACATACATCCACACACACAGACAGACAGACACCACGCCAAAAACCATTTTTTTGGATTCAGGGAGCACTAAAACGAATATATCCACTACCAACTCAAATTCGAAAATTTTGACGAAAACAATACTTTCTCCATATACATTGTATAGGGGGGAGAAAGTAAAAACATGTTAAATCTCGCTTTGTTCGATTGGAATATGTTATTTTACACCTGAAATTCTCTGAGTATGCAGGTCGGCTACAACGGGGATATTTTTATTCTTTTTAAACTCTAAAAAGAGCTATATCTAAAAAATTATACAGTTTAAATATAAATGGATTGTGCTATTAAAATCTGATTGAAAATCTAGTCTAAATAATAATTCCCAGCACCAATTTGTATGAAAAAAGTCTTAGCTCGTTTCTAGATCAAAAATGGTGGATCCAAGATGGCCGCTGAAAAGTATACCGTCGTAATACTCACTTTAATTTCTGATATTAATTGTGACTTTTGTAATTATAAAATTAAGGCCATTAGGCGTACAAGGCTACATGTTATATGTGGAATTTATTTGTTATAATACCTTCGTGGAGTTTATGATCACAAAATTAGTTAAAAACACCACTGGGAAAAAGTAAAACAGGCTTCAACCATTTATCTTGGGGAAAGCTCAATTTAATTGGAAGGCCTTTTTATAACTTCATAAAAACATTGATATCTGGTCCAACGTTGCTTGCAACTAATTGAAATATCTCGTTCATCTTTTTATAGCACCTTGGTTCTTGTTTTTACGATATAAAAACTAGTCTGTAAAATATAACTTGGGTAAACCAAGAGTAAACCATGATTAAACATACTTAATTTAAATGATTTTCCATAGTTTTTGGTTAGTAAATATAAATTTTAAAATTTAATAAAAGTTGCATTTATTAAAGTTTTTCTTGCAATTTAAGGAGCAATACGCGATAAAAAATTAAGTATAACGTAAAATGATAAATTATGTTAACTTTTTTATATAAAAATGAGAAAATAATCTTTAGAGAGAATGTGGAAGACACAGACACATGACTGGGCAGGGCCCGACAACTAACTCAAATTATTTGCTCCCATTTGTAACCCTGTTAATTTGCAAGTGACACTTGAAACAAATTATTTTAATTTGCCACATGTATTTGGAAATCAACACCCATTGAGCTTTGAAAACTTACGGTGGATTTACCCAAGTTTACTTTTTACCTCTAAACATTTGTTTACAGAAATCAGAAAACTAACGTGTATTTTCATTTTTATCATACTAAGCCGTTCAAGATTTTTAAAAGCATAAATGCAATACGGTGTAAACAAAAAAAAGGTATAAAAACTAAGTTGTGGAATTTAACTAGACGTGTAAAAGTAGTTTTAAATGAGAGGTCAAAACTCTATGTTTGAATTTATTATTAGTTCCACAATTTAGAAACGGAACCTTTAAAAAGGTGTTTTTTGAAACGGAACCTTTGATTTTATGAATTAAAGAAATTCATAAAATTGAGTGAATTTCAGTCAAAAATAGTTGGAGGTGGTTTGGTGTTAATAAACAATTATGAGCGTAAGTTGTAATAATTCATATGGCTTAATGTTATGTGGTGATTTTAAATATAAATGCTATAAAACTTTCTTGGAGTTAATTATCACAATACTTAATATAAACTCCACTGGGAGAAGGTAAAATCTGGCCTCCTCAATTTATCTTGACTCTCAATTTAATTAATTCAAAGATCTTTTTATAACTTCTTTAAAACCATTTGATATATTTCTTGATTGGAGGCCTAACATTGCTTGGAACTAATTGAAATATGTAGTTCACCTTTTTTATTGCATGTAAGTAGTAGTGGTTCAACGATATAAAATCAAATCAAACATTGTAAGATTTAATTGTAAGGGGAAACCATAATAAAATATTATGGAAACCATAATTAAATATACTTATTTTATATTTTACATTGCTTTTGTTTAACTCTTATCAATATATTTTTTTACAAAAGTTTGGTTACCCTGCCAAAGTGCCAAAGTTGCCAAAGTTGACGTTATTACGTGGCTATACGTAATAATTAGGACGATCAGAGCTACAGACATTGAACCCCATGAAGTTGGGCGCAGCATCTGATCCCCATCAGCGTCTGATCCCCCTCCGTGGGGGTCAGATAATAAGTTACTGCTCTCTGGCGGGATTCCAGTGTACGATTTCGAAAGAGGCATTGAGAGAATGCTTCCTTTTTTTTTACGAATAAGTTTTGTTTTACCTCTAGTTTAGACAACACGTTGCTCAAAATTGAGCAAAAAATCATATAGTAAAAGAACTTTTAAAGTTTAATAAAAGGGCTGAATTCGGTAATAAAATTATGCCTAAATAACTGAAAATTTTAAAGTTCATTTCATCTAACGCATGAGTTTCCGGTAAACGATGTTTTGGGAACCACTTTCCCATGTCCTCTTGTTTCTGAAATATATATTTTAATACCGGCAAAAGATCGAGCTCGCTTACAGCAGCGTGTAGCTGACCGAGAGCAAACACTGGCGCCGTGAGCAATGACCTCCTTTGTTTAGGGACTGCCCCTGCACCGTATTGATAATTATCGCCGAAACAGAAACTTTAGGGAACGGCTGTCTTTATAGGGAACCTCTCCTTTGTGGCAACAACGCGTAAAAGACGCATTATCTCTACCAGTCTTTTCAATATTGAAATGCAACCCATCACAATGAAATCATATTAAGCTCATTGGTCTGAGGTTGGAAGGAGCATAAAATGTTGCATTGGGAGGGTAATTCCAGCGGTTGCAATCTAGCTACCTCCGACAGGCCAATGTTCGTTTTCTTCTTATTGATGGCATTATAATTGCACAAAATCAAAAAAAAAACTGACTCAAGTTAATAAAACTTCAAAAAACACTACGTTTAAATGTTTTGATGTATCGTAAACTACATTTTAAAACTCGTAACTGCAATGTTTATGCCCTTTAAAACACTTCATAATATAACCTAAATTACACAATAAATCCTGTAAAAAAGAACACTGTTGAAAACACTTTGTCGTCACGTTCTAGAAGCAAAAACAGCTATAAAAATAACAACTGCTCTTTTCGAAAAATTAATTATAATTGCTGCAATCTATGGTTTACCTGAAGAACTATTTCATAGCTTCGCTATATGTTCAGATTGTAAACAAAGTGAACGAAACTTGCTAAAATGTCGATGAATAGCGCCACTGTTCCGAAGCTTCAACCCTTTACTATACTTTAGTGACGCCTTTTTTTCATTCTGAGACGTATTTACAAATCTAAATGAAAATCCCTTTAATTTGACACCTCAAACGTTAAAATCCGCCCAGCCATAATTGAGGTTGGACTATGAAAAGAAAATCGCTTGCGTATTAATGTATAGATAAAACTTACCTAGGTAATTAATTATAAAATGAATTATCTTCTATACAGAATGTAATGTACTTTTTCGGATAATACATTCGTAGCATATTTTATCAATACTTTCTTTTGTATTTGAAATAATCTTTATTTGTTATTTGTTTTATGTGACTGTCTGTTGTATGATGGTCTAGTAAAAGCATATGCCACTCTTTGTTAATTTTATGCAATGGAATCGGTTTGTAATTGCTAGTTGTTTGTGAGTTAATCCTATTACTTAATAGCATGCTTTTAGTTACTGATGAAGTATAATAAGTTATATAACAAAGTGAAGTGTCTCTATTGCACTAACAGAGTTAAAGATCCGTTATCCACCAGTGTGTGGGTGTGTGCGTAATGTGATGATTCGAAAAGAATTGCAATGATAATTTCCAAACTGTTCAGAATTTCGTAGATAGATTCAGATTTGCACAGAGATCACTGATAATAACTCATAAAATTATAAAGTAAATACCCAAAACAGTTTCTTGACATACTGATTTTGGAAAATGTAAAAGTACTATTAAACTGGCATTTGGGAAAACTTACTTTATACAAATACTGAATACAAATAAAGTTAACTTCAAATAATAAAAAAAAACTATTGATTAAATGTGACAAATATGTATTTAAAAATAAGCATACAGCATGTTGTATGGTGAACGATTCTGCATTAATTAAAAGAAAACCCCCGTCGCAGCAGACCTGCGTACTCAGCGAATTTCCATAGGATTTGTTTTGTATATGTGAGCATTCAACTTATTTGAAGGAAAGTATTGTTGCTCAGAGAAGTAATAAGCAGAGTACGCATTCATATGGCAGTAGTGTTTCGGGTAACTGCTCGACACACAGTAAGTCAAACAATAGACTTCCGGCCGCCCCCCTACCCCCCGCTACCACTCTACGGCACTGTTCGACACATTATTAGCGAAAAATCAGATGCGTCCTCTGTCTTATTTCTTCTCTGTGATTGTTTTATACGTTAAATAAATAATATACTGAACACGTAAATTTAATCATTCATGAGCTTTAAACATGAGGAAAATTAAGAAGGAGACCACATTGGTTTTCATTAGTAATACATACACATTTGCATTTTGTGTAATTCTTAGTCTTTTAATTTTTAATAAATGTAATCTTGTTATAGTAAATAAATGTCAACAAACGTATAATCAATGAATTCAAAACACTCAAAACAAACAAATAACTTAATCTCATGAAAAAATTAAATAAAATAATATGGTCAGTTTTATAATTAAAACACCATCCCTGTTGCAGCAGACCTGCATCTCCAGCCAATTTCAATCAAACATATTATCGATCCTCGTCTTTGTAAACATACCATATATTATGCCACATTTTCAAGCAGTTTAGACCAAGACATCCCCCCTCCAAATGCTCATACTTTCCTTATTACATTTGAAAATAATTTGTATTTTTTGATGTAGTATATGTTTTATGCAAAATCTTGATCAATGAACTCTAACTATTCAAAATGAACACAAATAAAATATATTTATAACCTGGAAATTTAATCATATGTTTGGATTTGTATTTTTAAAAAATCTTTAAATCAGGGTACTTTCTGGAGGGTAAAATTAAAAATAATATTGGACAACGTACTGTGTTTAGCACATCGAATATCTAAGCAGCGGATTGACGTAGAATAATAATAAAAAATTCTGAATTGTTTGTTTTTTAAATCTGAATTCAATTTAGACAACTAAATTTAAAAAAAATTAGTAAAAAGGTGTTAAATCTTGAAAATAAATTTTATTTCGTCAAAAAACCTTCTTAGAGTAAAGCAATCTTGCTGGTTTTCGAACTCAAAGTCATGAATGACGCTTTCAAGCTTGTTCCAAATAAATTTCATCAAGATCGGACCTTTTTCACAAAAGTTATCGTGAAAAAGGTGTAGGTATATATACAGGTTGTCTCTGAACTCTCTACCAACCTTTTCAGGTATTATTCCTGGACCATAGACAAGCCAAAATATTATATTCAAAATGTCAAAAACTCAAAAGTTACTCTTATAGCCGCCATTTTGTTTTTTCACATAGGAAATTTTAATTCGAGAACGGCTAGTTATAATTAAATTAAATTTGGGATTTAGCTTTATTACCTACAGACCTAATTACAAAAAAAATTACAATCATCATTTTCAAAATGGCGGCTGCCTAAAACTTTCAAACGTAAATATCTTAAAAACCGCTTATAATAAAAAATTACACTTATAACGTTTTATTTAGAGAATTTAATTGCAAATCTAATTATACCAGATTTACGGATATAGGCTCATAAATAACGGTATTCCATTTTTAAAATATTGCATTCTTGACAATATCAAATGTTATCATGTGACATCGCTGCTAGTGAGCCACGTCGATCAGCTGTTTAAGTATAATTCCACAAACCAGCTGATATATTGTTAAAATGACAATTTATGCTGTTCCTGTTTCAATGTTCAATTTCTGTTTGTAATTTTAACGCATTTTTGAATTGTATGTTTTATCTGAAGCTTAAGTGAACCCAAGGAATTGTAAGGGTATCAATCAGATGATTGGTACAAATGAACTTAATACAGCTGGTTAATGTTTTAATCAGATGTTTAGTAGATTTTAAATTGAAAAAGATGATCGATGAGGCTCACTAGCAGCGATGTCACAGTAGACTTCTGTGTTCCAGCTGATCTGTGTGGCTGCTAGTGAGCCATCGATCAGCTGTTTAAAGTTTAATACTACTAAACAGCAGATTAAAACACTAACCAGGTGTATTAAATTCATTTTCAACAATCACCTGATCGATAACTCCCTGGCGAAGTTTGTGTATGATTTAGGAAAAGGCATTAGGAATTTTGCCTCGTCTAAAGTTGTTATAACTAGTGAATAAAAGTAAAACTAATGGTATAAAGCCCAGATTAAATTATATCCTAATGTCTTTTCTTAAATAGTATAAAAGAATCTCACTAGAGAGATGGGGATAAGATACTCCTCTCTGGCGAAGTTTGTGTACGATTTAGGAAAAGGCATAAGGAATTTTGCCTCTAGGCTTTTTGCGCTAGCATTTTTGTGTTCCCTCTTAAAAATAACATTAACTGTGCACAATAAACATTAACTAGAGCCTATTAAACCTTTTTACAAATTGTGTAAAGAATCGTGTGACAAAAAACACGGTGTATTTTTTTCGCTAAATATCTTTGCCGACGACGCGTTGTAAATTAGTAGTTTCTTTTTTATTTTAAATTATCTTTATTTGTATTTAATGGTTTAATGAAAGAAAATATTGCCCAGTGTTAGTTTAATGACAAAGAATTCGGCTTGTGCGCGAGAAAAGAGCATACACCTAGTTATGTGGCAAACAGTAAAACTGATTCAAATCTCTCACGGTCTTCCATTGTTCATCCTTTATTTTTCTTTTTGTTTTCATTGAGCTCATAAGCTAATTGAGTTAATCTCGTTAATGTTCTCTAACAAAGTTACTTTCCTTCTCACCTTCTTCCTCTCTTCTTTCTTTTCTTTGCTTTTCTTTTCTTTCCTTTTCTTTTCTTCGTTCACTTGTTCAAAGTCTCATATTCTGTCGTTGCCCTTTGCTTCATACGACGATTTCTGTTCCTCCACGAACTCAATGTCTACAGAACTTATGTTTACACAATTCGCGAGAAATTATTGTTTTTTAGTGGACACAAAACAGGCTTAGTTTTTTAAGGCCACCAAAAGCATGAGCATACTTAAGCAAATTGGAACATTACAGGAGCTCACGATTTCAATAATGGCCACTACCGAAAGGGAATACTAATGATAGAGCACGTAGATATGTTCACTTAGAATGAAATACTACTCTTCACTCCAATATTAACATCATAATATAGTTCTTTTGCATGGAAACACTAATGTACTTATAAGGATGGGGTTTTATATGGCATAGACTATTCCCTTGTCACATGATTAACCGTCAGTTGCAATATGGAAAATAAGTTAGTTGTTCCATTGATAATTTAAAAAAATAGCTATTATGAAGAACATAAATGAGTTGTAAATTGTTAGTGAATTAAAACAACTGATTATTTTGTATTACAAGTTTTCCAATGTAATGTAGTTATTTGTAGGAAAATAGCCTGTATGTATGAGTTAACAAGGCACGCGCACAAACTCAGGCATATAATATATAATCGTGAAAAAAAAGTAAAATCAAGATTTACAGCTCATTAAGTTTTGTATAGTTGAGGATTAGTAGGTTGTCTCGGGGAATAAACTAATAATTTTTAGGCAACTAAGCGTCATCGTCAGTGCAAAACAAACTTAGTGGGGCAGCCCACAAGACGTTTACAATCATGAATTTTCTTTGGAGGAAACATAATTCGTTTTAAATTCACAAAGCCCCAATTGATAATGTTTATAGTCTTTATTTCAAGAAATAAAGAGTAGACTTTTGACAAGCTTTTGAACTTTTGGAAGCTAAGATATTAAGAAAATATATTAAACTAGCAGATATACCCGCAGCTTCGCCCGCTCAAAGGATAGCTCATTTTAATTCAATTATATTATGCCTTGTGCAATTTTTAGGAATAATTAACAAATGGACTGATTTATTTGGGTCATGTGCGTGCAATTAAACCCTTAAGATGCAGCTGATAATTCTACTCTAGATGAAAATGAGAAAGTGTAACGCTTCCTCTAAACATGTTCACCTCATGATTAGCAAATGGTATAAATTTTCCTCCAATTTCCCAATACAGAGAATGAGGATAACCTTGAATATAAATCAAAGAAACACTAAGGATGGATTTTCGACTTGATATCAATCTGAATTTAGCACTTTTTTAAATAAACCGAAAACTGTAAGAAAAAGTAGGAGGTAAATATCTTGGCCAAAAACCTATTTCCCCAAAAAGTTTCTCGTTAAATTTTTAAATTTTATTCTTTCAGTAGATTAGGTCTCGTACCTTTTCTGTTCCCTGAAAATATTCTACAGGACTCCCATCCATAGTTAGAAAAAACTAAAATGGCCGCCATTTTGAATTTTTTCAAATGATCTATTTTAGCCGTCTGGGAAAAAATATTCTTAAACCCTTTCTTTTTTCGCATCTAAAGCCTATAAAGAATAATTGTGCCAAGTTTCATGGCCCAAAGTCTTGTGGTTTTTGAGAAATTAAGCTTTGAAAGCTATAAAAGTGGCCGCCATATTGTATTTTATAATCTACCATATTTAGGCCTTTAGAGACAAAATATTGCAAAATCCTTTCTTAGTACGCATCTAGAGCCTGTAAGGAATATTTGTGCCGAGTTTCATAGCTCTAAGCCTTATAGTTTTTGAGAAACTGTGAACAGTCAATCAGTCAGTCAGTCAATGGGTTTTGGCTTTTATATATATATATAGATTTTACCTAAAAGTAACTGAATAATATAATTCATAAAAATGTGTATTTATGCTTTGCTCAATATAAACTGTTAATATTGTTTAGTACAGATGTTATAGGTTCATTTGATACAGGGGAAAGTATTAAGATAGCAATGTGATCGTGAGAAACCTCCGAATTTCATGTAATAATCTATATTTAGAAAGTTATTATACTTTGGGAAACATTTAATGGAAATAGTAAACATGTGTTAACAATCTGGCAGGAGAAAGATATAAGATACAAAATAAATGTAAACAGCAATATCAGAATTGTTTTGCACCTAACGTTAGATTTTTGTAATGTAGTTCGTAAGGAGTATCAAGACAACTAAAGATATGATACATTATTTTTCTCTTTATAATCCTCTAGGAAGTAGTTTTACGAAATGTAATTTACCATTAAAAATATAAATTTATATTTTAAAAAAATCAACTTTTATATAGCATGAGTCTTGCTTTTTCAGGGAAAGCAGTTATTAACAAGTTTATTTGGATTTAGAGGTCCAAAAAATCACTTCGAAAATAAATTAATTTCAATTAAATATAATAATTATAATTACTGGTGACTTGTAGCCACATGGGCTACATTAAGAAATACGAGAAAATGTAAATGAAAGAGTCCTTTTAAAGTTTTGCTTTTAGCATGTTGCTCACATTGTCTATCGTAACATTCCGCTGAAAATAAAGTAAGTAAAGGGTGGAAGCGAGGCTATGTTCAAACGCATCGTCTCCAAGTGGTTGTTGGACATTGGCCCCGATGCGGCCGGCGGAGCGCCTCTTTCTGTCTGTCTACACATAACACCACCAACTCTCAACTGTAATTGCATTACTATTTATTTTCTTTATTTGACTTATTATTCTCTTTCCTCCAGGTTTTTTTTGCCATCCGATTTTAAATACTCATCACAAGTACAATAAAACTAAGGGTCTTATCTTATTTGTTTTTTTTTATAATTTTATGTTTTTCTTCTTTACATTGATATGTGATTTACAGGGTTCTTTCCCACACACGAGCAATTTGCTTGTGTGGAAATTATTATTTCACGCAATGTTATATGCAATTATAAATATTTTCCGTAAATAAATATTATTTTTAATTTGAATTCGAATTTATTTAAGGTGGTCACCTGAAAAATTAATAACACATAATTATAATAAGATATACACAAACAGAATTCAATAGCAATTTTAATCAATGCGTTTCATACATACAATAATTACAAATACAAGAATAAATAGCAAATAGGTTGTTTACTGGTGAATAAGATCATGCGCCCGAATATTTTCCTCCCTAGGAAGTATAAAGTAATCAGCTAAAATCGAGGTCGTCAGCTGCTCGTTTTTTATTGTAGCAAAGCCAAGGTCTGTAGAGAAAAAGGGAACAATAATAAAAGGTTACCTAACTTCCATAAGGCCACAACATCCATTTGTAGGAGTAATATTCCAGTGTCCCAACGGTACAGACAGACGGACACCCAGGGCAGGATGGTGGCTATCAAGCGGCACTAGCCCCTGCTCCTTCACAACAGATAAACTAGCGACATTGCTGACAACCAGGTCCAGTGCACGATTATTATCGTCCGTGAAATCATTATCATTGTAATTCGTGAATTATCATTGTACCGTGAAATTCCAAAAATAAGTCAACGGTTGTGGTGGGTTTACCATATGCCGATCATTGTTATGCGTCCACCGAGTAGTATATTACGTTATTAGACCGGAAAGTATTGGTTTACCGGACGAGTATCATAGGCGAGTGTGGGATTTTCATGCGAGTACGGTAAAACTTACCGGGCATGAGACTTACGATACATTACATCATACTACTCATAAAAAACTTATTTGTTATCATGACGAATTCCTTGCATAAACCATTATGTTTCCCAATTCTTTAAACCTAACCTATAAAAAAAAAATTACTACTGCTACTATTGCTGCCACCACATTCCTCTGAAGTAACCAATAAACATGCATCAAATGTCGGTTTGCTGCTATAAGCTGATTGTTTTGATTGTTTACTTCAGTTTTTTTTCCGTTTTCTATTGCACGGTAAATTTACTGTGAAGTTATCAGGATAGAGTAACTTTCCAGCCAAGGTACGGCAGAGAAAACAGTTTACACAGACAGTTATCACAGAAACAGTTTCTGTGACGTATGATATAAAAATGTTTACGGTGGATAAGCAATCGGACTTTGTTGATTGTCAAAATGGGGACGGATTGGCCTATTAAGGACTATGTATGTTAACCGGTTGGTCACCGGTGACTGCGGCTGAACGCACCCATTGAATGTCGCTTTTCTGCAATCAACTGTTTGTTTCTTCCGTTTTCGATCATAAGTGCACGGAAAGTTTTCTTTCTGTGATCGGCAGAGTGTAACTTCCCTGCCAAGTGTAAGGCACAGAAAACAGATGATGTTTCTGTGACAGCATGATGTAAAAATCAGCTGATTGAAAAAAAAGTGATGCAATAATTAATTACCGGTTACTTTAGAGGATTATTACAATGTCGTTTTAGCAATAACATTTAGACAAACTCTTTTATTACATTACAATATCTTTCAATGCATATTTATTTAGGTTACATTAGAGGAGTAGAAAATGCAGCGGTAGCAACTATTGTAACACTTTTCCTTGAATTCCTTTTCAAAAGATTTTTGAAATGCTCGTTTAATGTAGTTTAGGTTTGAAGAGCTGCGAAACGCAGTGATTCATTCAAAAATGCGTTATGTAAAATTTTTTTTTTATTTTCTGAGTAGTATAATGTAATGCGTATGAGCATCTCACATAACACGCCTGATAAGTTTTGCCGTTTTATAATGCTCGCCAGGTAAAACTTTTCATACTGGGCTGGTGACGTAGTATACTTTAGTATATTTACACCGTTGTAAATAATATATTTTAATCATACTGACACAGAAGCATCTGTTTTCAGTTCCTTTTTGTTGGCTCGAAAGTTACCCATTGCCGTTCTAGGCCGGCAAAAATTTTTATCCGGCCTAGGCCAGATAAATCAGTTGATTTGCAGCAAACCGACGCGATTAATGCTTGTTTATTGGTTACTTTTTAGAGGAACGTAGTGGCAGCAATAGCAGCAGTAGCAAATTTTTGTTCTGTTTGTTACCTATATATAGGTTTTGTTCGAAGGATTGAGAAACGTATTGGTTTATGCAAGGACTACGTTATGATTGAGAGTATATTTTTTTCTGAGTAGTACGATGAAAAATATCGTACGTTACACGGTCAGGAAGTCTTGCCGTACTCGCATGAAAATCCCGCACTCGCTTTCGCTCGCGCGGGAACTATTATGCCCGTTCGGCAAAACAGTACTTCCCGGCCTGGTAACGTAATATACTATTTAGTAATGTTTTGTAATGTCTAACGAACACAGCTCAACTTTTACCGGGAAAACGGCCGAACCATATTAAACAAAAATTGCCTACCATTTGAAAGTATTCTGTACACCCTGTCAGCTTGTAGATATTTATTTACTTTGCACAAGCTGTTCACTGCGCCACAATTATTTACTTTGTCAAGTAGACACTTAAACCCATACTGTTTTTTCTTCACAATAGCACTACTTCCAAAGTTAAATCGGTGATATTGGCGGATAAAAAAATATGTTATAACAAACTCCTTTTATAAATAATAAGGAAAAATATTTTATCAGTAACTATGTAAAACTTGAATGTAAAAAATATCATTTAAACTTCTTAACATGGCTGGCAGATACTTCCAAGAACAAATGTATGTTTCTCATTATGCATACTTACCAACCATGTTAAGAAAGGACATTTAAAACATTAAACATTTTGTTTAAAGAATTGTAGGGTATTAGTTGTAGCAACGAAGGAATACCATGTACTTTAATTAGATATACATTACGTATGACGTTTGGTGTTTCTTGCTAAAAATATTACAATGTAACTACAATGTAACTATTTACAATGGTTTTTTTACATTTAGCACAAGGGTTTATTATGAATACATATTATAAAATTAATAGAAGTGATTTTGTCTAAATACTGTTCAAATTAAACGCATAAATACTGAACCGACTGGGCAGAAATGTTACACAAAGGTAAATCTGAAGTCCGTTCAACACATACGTCGATCCAACTTCTTAAATCTCTTTGGACTATGGGCCTTGAGGTTCCTAAATGACCATGTTTGGTTTTCAGAAAAAAGATAGTTTAGAAACTGTAATTTTAACAGCTCTGGATTCTTTCATTTGGCAGCTTAAAGAGCAGAAGTAGAATCACCTTTTTATAAACTAAATTCAAATTGCATCCACTTCAGAATGGTTCAGACAAATATCAACATTATAACGTAGTTATTAGGTGTCATTTTAAATACAGCATATTCAATTCATTTCTAAATAGATACTTTTTATATTTTTGTTTGAGATTGTTTACATAATTAATGCAGCTAGTGTTTTGGTATTATGAGTTATCATTAATACGTGGTGAGTGTGTTAAATGATTTGCATATGTATTATTATTTCAAAATTTTATATGTTTACGATTTAATTAAAATGATCCTAACCAAAATTTTTAATACGAATTTTCTTTAAAAGTGATAACATTGAATTAATAATATTCATGCCATACTATTAAGTTTTTAGTTTTTTAGGTGCACCAAATTAAAACGGACGAAAAAATATAGTTAGTTTATAGTTTTTATTTGCAGTATTATAGCCCTATTTTCTGTGTACACATATTATAAAATTTCCCCAAAAGGAAAGAAGCTGTGGTCAATACCATTACAATATCATAAGACTATATATATATATATATATGTCGTATGTGTGTGTGTGTGTCCTTAGGCACGTTAACTCACGTAAAAATGGCCCAAAAGGAATGAAATCTAGCACAGACGAGTAAAGTAGTAATTATTCGGACAAGTTCGAAAACCAGTCAGTGGGACTATCGAAAGGGGGGGGGGGTAAAGGGGGATAAACCCCCAAAAATGAATTTTTTTGGACTATTTAAATAGACAAATTTTAATAATCTAATTTTTGTTTGCACCGTTGAATTCACCTAAAAAAATTACTTGGTACTTTTAATCATAGCTCTTTATCCATTGGTTACCGAGATCCTGAGAGTGGTAAATACAGTTCGTTGTCCCAGTGTTAACCTTACAGGAAATAAGTACAATTTTATAACTTACTTATTTCTCATTTAATAAAACTGGGCTTGGTTTCATCTATATATGATCTAATGTATATTAGTTTAAGATACCCAATATTTAAACTGTTTACAGCAAATTTGCATCTCGTACCTCATGTAATCCTTTTGGGAAATAAAAAAATATATCTTACTTAGTTCTTTAAACATCTTGACAAATTTGGCTTATGGCTTCTTTTAATTATAATTTATACATACTTTTAATTTATATATATATATATATATATATATATATATATATATATATATATATATATATTCCATTATATTATATACAAACTATCGAATTAAAACCACTCAATTGCTACATAGCTTTTGCAGCAAACCAGCATACTCATTTCCATTGTTATTCCTACAGAGATTACAAAAACATGACATTTCTTGCTATGTTGGATTAAACAATTGTTTTAGAGCATTTGAAATTCACTGAGTATGCAGATCTGCTACAATAAATAAATAAACAACTTTATATATATATATATATATATATATAGACACATATTTATATATTTTTAATTTACTTTATGAGTTAAGCTATTTACAATGATGATACATGCTATGTATCAGTACATGTTTCAACCTTTCTTATCCTTGAAAAGAAGGTCATATCAGCAAGTTTTTATAAAAATTATCGTCGGATTTTATTTATTTAATTTCTTTATACAGTTTGTCATGAGGAAAAAATCCAACCTTATAATAATATAATACATAGCAACTCGTACATTTTGAACTCAATATAAATTAATAAAAGAACATAAAAATCCCATTTTTGATCAAATTTATAGTTTAGACAAGAAAAGACAAAAATTGATATTTATAAAAATGCATTAAGAAATATATATAAACACCCCCCAAGACCTGCAAGAAGTGTTTTTGAAGAAGACCCCCCCCCCAAGAAGTGTTTTTGTCATTGTAAGGTTGAATTTTAAACTGAGTCTATTATGACATGACTATGACCTTGTAATAAAATTGGTCATTATATTTCAAAATAGTTTTTATTAATTTGTCGTTAAAAATATTTTACTTTTCAACTTGAACAAGGAATCAGTTGATAAATTATTTATCATTATGAAATAAACGTAACACAAATCACATTACTCGTTTTATAAAAAAAAAAATAGGTTGATCCGGATTGCTCCTCCTCCATGGTTGCTTGTGGCAGGGACATACGGAATGCTCCATCTGGTAATCAGTTCGATTTTTTTCGATCACCGATAAACGGATTGCTCCATCTTAACGTGCTGAAATGGTTATCCTTATTTATAGACATTACTGTACCAACATTAGTAATAATCGCTGACAGTTCACTGATTACCTTGTGGATAACTATATAGAAGATGCCGTCCTTTTTCCACCTGCAGTCTGGGCGTCTTTCGAAAAGCAACCCATGACAACAAGTGCATAAGAATCATTCCTTGCTCATTTTAGTTGTAAATCTCACCACTTGTATCCAAATGTGTTTAATTTTACAAGGGAGCTGATAAACATGCAAACCTTTGTGTATATTAAGATCACACAGTGTGCAGAATAAGCTAATAGAGGAGTGGTGGGAAAGCCTACAATAAAGCGACAGAAGAGCTTCCGCGAGGCAAAGAAAGTTTTTGCAACGTTACAATTACTCGAGAGGAGCTCATAGTGGCAATCAAGCGAAACAGGAATAATTAAATAGCTAAAAAGGATAAGAGGGAAAGACTAAACTCAATATGCACTTTAGCTTTTGAAACCCAAAACGAGTGATCCAACCTAAAGTGATTGAACAATTAAAAGGAATGAGAGAATGGGATTTTAAATACGGTTTGTCCTATACCTTTTCTTGTCGAGGATTCAGGTTGAAAAAAACAAACATAATTAAGATTAAATAAAATCTATGATCCTACCCGTAATGTACATAACCTGTTTCTGTTTTATATTTCTAATCATAGATCTATTTTGCTTAAAGAAATAAAATATTTGCAATGCGCATAATGCGACAAATGAATGGTTTTAATTTTAACAGGGAAACTATATTTTTTTATTCAAAGTAAAATCAAAATTTTGTTAGTAATTTTTGTCGGGTGATAAAGAATTTTCAGCGTATTAATGACTTATTTGTTAAGTTTGCGAAAAGGAAATTGTTGGCAATGGGTAACCAGAGCCAGTAAATATATTATTGCTATAATTTATGGGAAAAAGAAAAAGATTTCTCGGAGAAAGTTTATACCTTCTCTTTTTACCTTGAAGGGGAAATACCGTATAACTTCAAGCTTTACAAAAATACTTAAAAAATTTCAATTCAGATGAAATGATCGAACTAATTATTTAATTCATTAATATATAAAATTATATCTGCAATTTAATTCAATTACCAATGTTTCGCCACAGGATTTATTAATTCTAGTGAAAGTAGATTATTCTTAATGCGATTGAAGCCAAGAACTAAACTAAATGTTATGAATACTGTTTTATTCTGATACGGTGTCTAAATTGAAGTTCACTTACTTTATTTTGCTCGACAATTAATTTAAAATTTATTTTTAGTAATACTTAAATGAACACAGTATGAAATATCAAACTAAAATCTTTAGAAGCCTAATTTGTCGAGAGATCCTTTGGCAGAACCGAGGATGTATTGTTTTCTGTTTTTAGGGAGATAATACAAACCACTGAGCGAATAACAAATACAAAAGGGACACTACAGAGATCGTTCACCCAGTGATCATTGAACCGAACGAGATGCTCAAAATTCCTCTAGAGAAGAATAAATCAATTGTAAAAAATTTCATTCATCCTACAAATTTGCTTACCCGTAGAAGAATAATCCTTAAAATGGTATGGAAATAATTCTATTGTATAATACGACAGAGAGGAAACAGCTAGTGTGGCTATTGGGGCTATTTAAATCCTATTTTAAGAGTTGATCGAAAGTCCTCAATAATATTAATGACGAGTGAGGCTGTAATAATCGTTAGCAATAACTCTGCTCGTTCGACCGTACTAAACTATATGCTTTCAATAGTCCTCTTTAATTTTGAAATATTTCACCGCCGCGCCAATGGGACAACTCCCCTTGGCCTTGGATTTTTACTGCATAAACAAAGGCTTTCTTGAGAGGAGTGCTGAACATTTTTGAAAAAACTGTTTGTAGATACCATTTAATACGAAAGTAAAACGTAAAACAATTATTTTTAAAGAACTTATCATGTAATTAGGTAGTAAAAATAGTATTCTAAAATTTTGGGTTTCTTTTTTTGGAAACTTTAGATTTAAATTTCATATCATAGGAAACTACAAAATAAGCAACCCCTGTTATGTGAAAGACACAATTTGAATAAATATAATAATTTTACGAATGAATCATATTTAATTTCCTAATAAAAATCATGATCATAAGAAACTACAAAATAAGCAACCCCTAAATCCTTGTGTGAAAGACTCAATTTGAATAGATATATTAATTTTACGAATGAATTGTATTTAATTCCCTCATAAAAATCATAAAAGATTATATAAAGACTACTAAACACAGAGTAAATAATCATTACAATATAGAACCTATTGACGTTTTAATCTGGGTAAGTATCGGGAACAAATACTTAAAGGTCAATCACGTATTAATGTAGACCCCCTTAAATTGCAATACACACCTCAAGCCTATTTAAATTGCAGTTTCTTAAGTGTCTCAATAGAAAATTAATTTTGAGAGGCTAAAAAGGTGTCAAGATGAAAATACATAACTTTTTTTACAGTTGAAGAAACCCAATTTAAGAGAATATGAAAGATTTTACCAATTTTACCACTATCTTCTGCTAGGGGGAAATCCTAACCTAATACCATGTTAGTTGCCACAATAACATAGACTCTATGGTTATGGTAGTCCATAGTTTACCGTTTAGCATAATAAAGTAAACTATTATTCAAATGTAAAAAATCCATATAAATTTCGAAAAACTTTATTTTTATTAGAGAAAGTTAAAAAATTTAAGGAACCTATTAATGTTTAAACTTGTTTACACAGTATGAAGGAATGGAACAGTCAACTGGGGAAGGCTTCGGTTGGTTTATTGTCTAAAAAGACCTAAACACTTAAAAATACGATTTTCAATGATTTTTTTTATCTCGAATGGTTAAGCCGGCCCGGTTGGCAAATGTTTGAATTATTTATAGTACGAGCATGTTAATTTTGATGAGGAAGTTCACATTTTTACTGCGCATAATTCCCAGGTAGAGCTTTTAAACAAAATAAAGGCCTAAATTCAAACCTAGTGTGGATCCTAATGATTAAAAACCTCAATAAGGTAAACATGTGCTGGGCTTTACCTCAATTAAACAATCTTTGTCCTCATATTCTTGTAGGTTTTTAGATACAAATCTGTCTTTCAATCTCGTTGATTCATGATTTTAATATAGTTGAATGTTCATATTTCAATGAACATTCGCAGTTTTATCTTCGTTGTGAGGATTAACGTCCGCACTATTAAATACTACGTTCATAAAACCGTCCTCATAATAAGACTAGTTCGTAAATTGTAAACCCGACAAAATTGTGGTTCGGATTCTACGTTAAAATGTAGTCCCCTTAGTTGCCATCGGCTGTTGGGTTATTAATTAACAGTCCTGCCTAAGGAACATATCGGCCTTAGTCAGTAACAAGACTACAAGATCCCGCCACAATCATCCTTCACTCATCTGTCATTCAAACTTGGCTTAAAATACCTACCTGAGTAGGTCGCCATTTTAAGTAATGTATCTAATGTATCTATGTTAAATGACTAAGTAATTTAGGTTGTGTTGCTTCCAAAGCTGATAAGAACAAATAAAACAGGTCTTCAGCTTTACCTTCTTTTTCAGATTTAATTAACGAGATTCAGGACTACGATATCATCTACAGATCTATACCTTTTCATCTTCTGTTCTGATTTCAGGTCTGGTTATTATGTTCGGTGACCATCAATCGCCCAGTACGCGTCAGTGCACTTCGTTTTGTTTTAAATTTTTTTTGTAATAAGTGTTATTTGTTATATAAACATTTCTACGTCAAACTGTTTGTCTTTATGGAATCTGATCTCGAGAAAGAAATGTATTTCTGGATCCACGGCATTGTATTAATTATAATTATGGTTATTATTAAACCGCTGAAGAAGAAGGTAATATAATAAGCTATTTTAATTGTGGATGCGATTAATAAATCAATTAAAATAATACACGCAAGTTATCATGTGATACTATTTTCAAATAAACAAGGTACTTATATTGTATGAGGAAAGTAGATGAATGTCTTTTCCAGCTATTTTTTATAATGTTCTTCGTAAAAGGCATATAATTAATAGCAATGGGTAGCCAAAGCAATAATTTAAGGGTATTTTTCCAGTGAAAGAGCTTTCCTTTCGTCGGAACCTCGTAATTAAAGCACCAGGGGTTCTCATTAGAAGTTCTCCATTCTTTCATAGGCCCAACCAATGTTGATAAAAATACATGTCGTGACATGAAAACATTTCCGCATGATTAGATGTTTATTTTTTGTCATCAACCAAACATTTACTTATGCACTACTCAAAAGATATTCTAATCTTACAAACATTCATGATACAAGTCCAAATAATTATACTATTTGTATTTAATTAGCAAATCGAAAATTACTTTGATTGAAGAAACAACTTCTACTTTGAAATCAATTTTAATTTCTCCTCTATGCTTAGTATATGGAGAAAGTATTGTTTTCGTCAACATTTAAAAATTTGAGTTGTTAGAGGAAATATCGTTTTAGTGCTCCCTGAATCCCCAAAAAAGTGGTTTTCGGAATGGGGTCTGTCTGTCTGTCTGTCTGTCTGTGTGTGTGTGTGTGTGTGTGTGTGTGTGTGTGTGTGTGTGTGTGTGTGTGTGTGTGTGTGTGTGTGTGTGTGTGTGTGAATTCAACAAATTGAAATTTCTGAAAAACGACTCTAACGATTTAGATAAAAATTTCATGGTTTTTTGTGCTTCAGATGACAAACAAAATGACACCACCATGTCTGTAAACATACAGGTTCAGACGTAATTGACGTTAATTGATACGTCATCTGGTGATAATTGGTCATCTGTCATCTGTGATGATAATTGATATTTTCGTTTGGCGGTAAACGCAGTACGTTGTCTAATGTAATTCATAAGGCGTATATTTAAAACCGATATCTCCGTTAATTACTAACCGATTTCGATAAATTTGATATGTATTTGTGAATATTTGTACATTTATTTCATTTTATTGTAGATGTTCTTGCTTTGAGGGAGAAAGTATGACTCAGTTTGCTGATATCATTAGTCTGGAAATTCACTTCAGAATGAAAAACAACATATTGCCCGCAAAAATTCTATATATAAAATTTGTTTTTCAATGCCTAAAGTTGATATGAATAATTTTAATTGAAGTAAATCCTGAAGTATTGAATTGTTCAAATGATTCAAATGCTTTTATTCAGACCATCAAACAAAATGCAATAGGCTACGTTATATGCAAGAAAACAATCAGATTCTCTTGACAAACAAATAATAAGTCCAATCACAGGCAAAATCAAGACCATGCTTCAATTATAAGCACACCATGCACAAACCATGCACAAAAGCAAACGCAAAAACAAAAATTAAAAATATAATAAAATTTAAAGATAGTAGCAGACGGCACATACCTTGCAGGAAACAAACTCTGGTTGTTCGAGTTCACACTATCGCTACAACTACACATAGTTCAGGGTTTTCATATGATTTGCTTCATAAAATTCACTCATTCAGTGAAATGGATTGTCCAAAAGCCACTGCTTTATCGTCCGAGCAAATCTTTGTGCAGGCAGCCGTTTCACTACTATTGGTAAAAGGTCGTAGAACCTAGGCCTGCATTAGGAAAGCATTTCAAAACTTGGTCTAGCCTACATCCAGTCACATGCAGATTACAACTGTTTCTGGTTTGAGTAACTATGTACCTCCGAGTTAGGTACATAGTTTTCTTCATCGTTTCTTAATGCTACTAGGCATTGGTAGATAAAACATTGTACACTGGCATAACCTTACATACCTTAAACAGAGGCTTACAATATTCAAGTTTATGGGCTCCACATACTATTCTCAGAGCCTTTTTCTGTAAGAGCAAAATCTTTATGACTTTACAAGAGTGACCCCACAGCCTTGCACAATAGAGCACGTGGGACTGGAAAAAGGCGAAGAAAGCCAGCCTCACAAACTCCACCGGTGTATCAAGACTGAGACATCTCAAGAGATATACTCCCCAGCTGATCTTCACACATAGATTTTCAGTGCGATTTATCCATGAGAGGTGAGGATCACGAGTGAAGCCCAACAGCTTGACTGGTTCATTTCCCTCCATATCCCGGCACAGACTAAACACAATTTCTTGTGTTTTTGATTCATTTAAAGACAGTTTATTTGAGCGAAACCAATATGATGCTTTATCAAGCAGGCTCTAAACTGAGGTTTTGGCGACATCACAATCATGATGACTAGCGAACTAAGTTGTGTCATCAGCAAAGAATAAAACACTTCCAGACACTTTGTAAAAGAGGTCATTAATTGCAACCACAAACAAAAAAGGTCCAAGGATGGAGCCCTGAGGGACGCCAGGCTTACAATGAGTGGGACCGAGAAATGGGCATTCCAGTCCACAACCTGCTTTCTCTGACACTAAGACCTCAATGTATCTAAGGCAGTACCCCTGACTCCATATCGCTCAAGCTTCATTAGCAATAGGTCATGTGGTACGCAATCAAATGGGCGTAAAAGATCTCAGAGGAGGACAGCAGTGGAGTATCGCTGTTCGAAGGAGCCTAATATGACCTCTAGAAGGGAGTCCACTGCCGAGACCGTGGACTTACACCTCCTGAAGCCAAACTGTGCCTGACCAATGAGACGACAAGTCTTGAAATACTCACACAGCTGCTCAAGCATTATAGATTCCAAGATTTTCGAGAAAACAGAAATGAGAGATATATGTCTGTACCTTGAGACATCCTATTTAGGCCCCTTTTTGTACACAGGTACCGTTCTAGATACCTTATAAATATCGGGGAAAATTCTCTGAGTAAAGCACTCGTTTATAAGTGACAAGAGGGGCAACTACATGTATCACTGTCTTCAAAAGACCCATAGACATGCTATAAAAATCTCTACTCTTGGAGGATTTGAAACCTTTAACACAGTTAATTACATCTAATACATTAACTGCCTTCCAATAAAAGGAAGAGGGGACATGAGGCAAAGAATTTAAATTAATATCAGGATCACAGATTTGGGTACAATTACTGACTAACTGATCTACTGATTCTAAGAAATACATGTTAAAATCCTCAGCTGTAGCAAAATCTTTGGAGGGCACAGAGGGTTGAGCCTTACACAAGTTTATGTTGTTCCATGCTGCCTTGCATGGATTAGGTACCTCTGCAATAGTAGCTGCAACATAAGTCTGTTTTGTCTCTTTTACCCTAAGACGGTATTCTCTGCGAAGTCGGCGCAGCACAGGAAGAAGTTGAGGCCTAGTCTTAGACAGAAGATACAATCAAAATAAAAGCCCTCATGTTAGCTAGCTCAGGTGTATACCAATTATTAGCCTTTGAACATTGTTTAGACTTATTTCCTCCAGGTTTGACTTTTTGGTTAATAGAGGAAATTGCAAGTTTGACCCTTTTGAAATTGTCAAAGAAAACTTCAAATAGTACTATCATCGTTAGCAAATTCCACCAACCAACAACTTGAGCGGCAAGTGAGTCAAGAAAAAACATTAAATTATTTTTATTGACATTTCTGTATGTAATTGAACTAGTAGGTGTTTCCTGAAGGTTATTACCGTTACTATTATTAGGAGAATCATTAGTTACACAGTCTTTCAGAGTAAAGGAAATATTTTTGTGATCTGATAACTTATCACAACTCAAGGAGGCATCATAACTCCAGCTAGCAATGTTTGTCAGAACGGTGTCAAGAGGAGAAAGTCCTCTCGTTGGTTCATCTATGCTAAAAAATAGATTCAAGGTATGAAGGGCATTCTTAAAGTCAAGAGCCTCATTAGGGTAGGTGAGTGGATTGACATTGTGATCTGTACCAATCATAATTGACAGTCCAAGTGTAATGAGATAACTCATACATAGTTCTAACAGCTAAAAAAAATCGATCAAACCTACCACTTGGTGAACTATTAATGGTGACAATGATAGCTGATAGTTTGTGAACAATAATCCCAATAAGTTCACAATGCAATTCTTCTTAGGAATCACTAAGGTCCAAAGGGGTAAAATCCCACTTCTCATGCAAAATCACTGCCACACCGCCCCAAGGGGATGTGCGACAGAAATTATAGGCAAGTCTTAAGCTGCCAATATTAGTGTAGAGAGCGGTATCTGCAAGCCAGTGCTAGGCATAACACATCAAGGTTATGTTCACCACAAAGTATTTCAAGTTGAAGAGTTTTATATCTTATACACTGTACGTTAATGGCACACGCATTGAAGTTAACAGCTCTGAGTTTCGGATCTGCATTAGGCCTAATCTCAGGGCCTAGGCTTGGTGGACTCTTGCTGTCCCTAAAAAAGTACGAGAAGGATAAACATTTTGTTTAGGCCTAAAACTTTGACCTTATTTCTCCTCAAACTCCTTCATCAAGGTTCCATTAGGCCAGAGGTCAGCATTCAGTAGTTTGGACTTATCTTTAGTATGTACACCTATCTTAAAAGACTTGTAACTACTGTAAGCAAACGCTATACACTCACCGTTAATTTCACTGACCGAGAGATAATTATCAATGTCCTCTTTAGATACATCAGTATGTACCCTGGATAAAAACAGCCAACCCTTTTTCACGGCTGCTTTAAGCTTAGATGTCCCAGAATCGGTTGAGGTGATTTTAGTTCGGATGATAGGTGCATTCGACTTTCTCTTTCCCCACTTGGAGGTTTCATCCCCCATACTAGTCTGGTTATGGTTAGGTGTGGATTTACTAAGGGCAGGAAAAACAGTTTCACTAAGAATGCTAGTAGGCTTAGGCCTATTGGTCAGAAGGCCCTTCTGAACCCTTCTGGTTTATTGTTGTTTGTTTCTGTTTTGTAGACATACTCCCTGGGTCTGTGTACAGTGCAGGGTCCACAGTCACAGTGTCATTAGCATTCGACAAAATCTAACTATTCACTACGGATTCACTATTCTTGTTAGGCCTAGGTTTAGGCTTATCCACACACAGTTTCAGATCATTAAGTTCGTGTTCAGGCATATTAGTGGTTCGAAAGTTTTCATAAATTTTACTAACGAGATTCAAATTGTCGTTAACAACTCCGTTTATACAACAGAATTAAGATTAAAGAAGTCATCCGGGTTGCCAATTTTGGAAATTACCTGCACAACCTTAATGTAACATGAGCTGCAGTACTACTTGGTCTTGGTTTCCAGGTCCTTAATTTTATCATACTCTTCCTCAGTTTATTGGCACACGAAGTGTGATACCAGGACTCACAAAAACCACTGCAGAATACTGCTGAATCATTTCCATCAGCTAGGTTTCTGAGTGGATATTTTTTGTTATTAGATTTTATATCACTTCTACAAACTCCACAGTTAACAATATTGTTATCGTGGTCCATAACCTATCCTAAAAAGAGCGTGGTGCTGCAGCAAAAAGAGGTTAAATTTTCAATGAAAAGTAAACTTTAAGATTTATGGTTTAAAATGATCTCCACAGAACAATAATTCAAATCAGAAACATTGTTCAACTTTAAAGTAAGAAACATTTTTTGACTTTAAGTAAGAATAACATTGATTAATACAGTTCAAAGTAAAGACAGACGACAAATCACAGCTATCGATGCATGTCGAACCCTTGAATCCTATACTCTTCTGAATTTACGTTTGTAAATAATTTACTTTATCATTGACTTGTTTACATATATTTTTCTCTCTATTTTAATAATCTAACATAACGTTAATTACCTGTTGAAAATATCTTAATAAAAAGTAAAAAGTCTTGATTTTTTAATGTAACGTTTAAAATCTTATATAGATACAGAAATAAAATACTAGACATGTACGTAATTAATTTTTGAGAGCTAGAAAGTACTTTAATCTGATACAATATAAATCATGTAGCCGTAGCGTCATCAATAATTCATAGCCAGTTTTAACCAAAAAATTTAGTTTTATTGATTGTGTTCGGGAGAAAAGTTTTATAGGAGGAAACTTTCAATCTTATCCTATCAATATATTTATAAACCTTAAGAATTTTATGAGCCCTTTTTATGTTTTAAAATGTAAGTAATTCACTTATGGTTCTTTCAGTATCCTAGAACTAGCTGTTATTTATTTTAATGAATAATTTTGCATTGACTTAACTATCTACAAAAACCCGTAATTCATAGTATATTTGTATTATTATTATCTAAAATAGTTGGTGAGGTTTTCCTCATAAGGCTAATTTCTCTATGACAAGCGGGATGTTGATATTACCACATTTCTCTGTTGTAATCTACAGACATTATCAAAGTTGCTTATTCTGGATAAGTCTCCAAAAGGAAATGGGGTGAGGTGGAATAGATTATCGTTATGCCATGACTAAAGGAAAAGTAATAGAATAATAAAGAATAATAAAGTCATCTTTATAGAATAATAATGTTATCTTTTACCCTTCTGAATTCTTTTCCCCTTCAGAATTTTTCTGGATGTGAATTCTGTTGTCTTTTACCCTCGACCATTTTACATTTGTTAGACGTCAAAAAAATCTTAAGTTTTCCAGGGAATTGTTCACAGGAACAAAGTAACTTACAATACACAGAATCGTCTAAACCTGATATGATTGGATAAATAATAATAAAGTGAATAATTTTAATACCATGGTGAATGAATTTAAATTTTATTATAAACCAATAAAAACAGTATCGATTAGTCAAGAAAAGTGAAACTAGACAAATATTGTTGCGTTATTAGAGTTATTTCTTTTAAAATAATTGTTTAAGCCATTGAATTTTTCCATTCATAGCTCAGTATCCGTGGACAAACTATTATCAGATCAAACGTAGGTAAGTAAGCAGAGTAACATATGATTATTTGATGATACCAGTATGATTTCCACAGTTAGTGTCGTCAGACATAAGTTATAAACTGTCTTCTCTAAATAAGGGATTTGAATTTGGATTACTAATACATTAAAATAATTCTGATGCAAGGTTTTTTTATATCAGGAAGCCTTGTTAAGTGACTATTATAGCCTTTACCCAATAGTTAAATGATACCACAGTATGAAAAGGGGATTTCCCCTTATAATCATTCGACAATAATGTTTTTTACAATTAAAACCAGGTTACATACCTTATCCGTCTAACAGTTTCACTTTGTGTTCTTTCATGACAATAAGTTTCACAATAAAAATTGCATCTTCAGGTTTAGGTACTTGATGTCAAATCTTGTCATATATTAGAAATAAAAATCCATATACATATAAAATTGCACTTAAAATTTACACTTACTGGCATTTAAAACACAAATAAAAATTACAACTAATTATTAGAACTGTGCTGGCCAACTATTAGACTCCGACTGAGACATGAAAAGTTTATCCTATCCCCACCTGTGGACCTTGAACTCTTGTTATCTGGTGAGTGCCTTTGGTATTAATTTTCCTGATGCGATTGAAGAGTACATTGATATCTGTATTATTGAAAGAATTTCTGGAATTTTGTACAGAGCAAATCGACCCCTAGAAATTAATTTGTCTATACATATTTGGTACCAAATTAAAGCTATTACTCTCTAGATGTTCCTTTTGCGGGTTTGGAAAATATCCCATGAAAAGCCTTAACACAGGAGGCTTTTAAAACTTCAGCGAAAGTGCTACTATCTGTAGTAGAACCTGTGTACTTTTTCCAATTCATATTTATTTGTAACAAAACAGATGATCAAGATTTGAAATAGTACGATAGATATACCAAAGGATGCAGCGCTAACCAAAGTCAGAAATTTGGATTGTTTTTTAAATACTGACGTTTTTTAAGACAACAAAAAATAATGAAGGTTATTTTCATATTGAAACTAAGAAAACCAGTCTTTAATCATGTTAATTTACTGTATTTATTTTCTTAAAAAAAAACAAACTTAAAAGGAACATAAGTAACACAGGAGCTGCTCTGCAGATGGGATTTTCTAACTAACTATTGATAGTGAATACACATTGGTATATGTTTCAACACACTGATGCATGTTTCAACGTTTCGAGTTTTGAAATAGCAATATTTTTTTAATATCAACCTAAACAATTTAACTTTTAAAACGCATTATACATTTAAAACCTGTATTTTGTAAATGTACTTGGAATGCAAAGGATATTGAAGTGTTAACGGTTAGCCTACCTATTTTACTCGATTTTAAAATGTACCACTAACAATCTGCCTATTGAATGAAGACATTTCATAGAAAGTTATGTTGTTTGCTTGGGTAAAAATTTGCCAAACGTGTACTTAAGATGTGAAACAAAAAAGCAGGTCAACATGAAAATTTAATTCCTTGGCCGCTATAGGCCAGTAAAATTAGATCAAAAATTTGTCATGCCTGGACAAAATTCCCGGAAAGCTGGAAATCGTCTTAATCTTTCCGTTTTACATCCAAGTATATGAATTTGAAGTTTGTCCCATTTTTCCTAGTGTGCTTTCGACCTGGGACCACAAAAACATCAGAGTTTTGGATAATTTTTTATTCTTTTGTAAATAAGTAAAAAACCGTTTATTCTTCATAAAAAGTTTAAATACAAGAATTGTAGAGGACAACATTCTGCATTTATTGAGTACCTTCAGATAAAGATACTTTGAATAGTAATTAATTTATGGTAAGTTAAATAAAGGGTTTTGGCGAATTTCTCCTTTAGGGAAAGAGCTATTACTGTAGGTCTCATGGTAATCCCTAAGCCTGAGACCGTGATAACTTTTAGTTTTGACGTCCTCAGAAGCCAAAAAACCCATACCTTCAAATCTATATAAATATATATGTATCAATATGAATGTATATAAATATATATACTTATGTATTTGTTTCCTCGATAACCCTCGCAAAAAATGGTCCGATCTCAATAAAATTTGGCACGGACATGTAAAGTAGTAATTATTCACAAATGATCGAAAAACAGCCCGATCGGACCATCGGAAAGAGTGGTGAGGGGGGGGTAAACCCCAAAAAATGGGGTTTATTGAATTTTTCATGTAGAAAAATTAAAATATTCTAATTTTGGTTTATACAGTTGAATTCAGCTCGAAAAAACAAATAATTTAGTATTTTGAATCATTGCTCTATGTCCATTGGTGTGTATAACTTATACATAGACACTTCTGAAGCACGAAATAAACTTATCAAATTCTGTGAGGAATTTCTTACCTATATTGAAGTTGCAAGTCTAAAGTAATAAGTTATTTTTAAAAGTTTGCCCCGAGGAGAATTTCAATTACTGGCAATTTTATAACAGTGCTGTGCGACACAAAGAATTAGTCTAGATAATAAAAAAAAAACACAAAAAATGACACGATTTCTCATTGACAGGTATTTACGTTGTAAAACTCCATACATAATCAACCTAAAACTAACGCCTATTTTGCCAAGTTGTTTTTAAGTCACGAAGTGACGCAGGCTGCTAGTTATATTTTAACTTCTCATTGAGAACATTAGCCGGCTCTGATTTAAATGCATTATAAATGTGGAACCCTTCATTGGTTGTCATCATGCGTGACTTTTTGCTCTTGGAAAGAATACTTAAATTATTTTCTAAATTATTTACTTTGTGATTTTCACTGACAAGGTGTTCTGCAAATTTTGATTTCTGTTCTTTTAATGAATTTTTTGGTAGGTGTTCGGAGAATCGTTTTTTTAATGAGCGGCCTGTTTGTCCAATATAGTATTTAGGGCAATCGGAACAACTTAATTTATATACACCAGAGTTGAGATTGCTTGGTTTTGGTTGTGTGGAAATACTAAGCTGTTTTGACAATTTGTTTGAGGTTTTACAAGAAAGTGTGATATTTTGTTTGTTCAATGCTTTTTTTATCGTGTGATGTAGGGTTTGTCCATATTCTATTGATACCAACGTTTTTTCAACAGGTTTGGTTGTTGATAAACGGTTTGATGTTTTAGCTATCTTCTTATTCACAATGTCGCCTACTATTTTACTTGAGTAACCGTTGGCAACAGCTATGAATTTGATGGTTAAAAGTTCACTATCGTAATTTTCTTTATTCATAGGTAAAGAAATAAGCCTATGTACCATACTGTTATAGGATGCCATCTTATGAGTCATAGGGTGATACGATGAGGAATGTATGGTATGATCAGATGTGGTTGGTTTTCGGTAAACTGAGAATATTATTTTTCCATTGTCTTTCTTTATTGTTAAGTCAAGATAGTTAATTGTTCCATGGTTTTCTGTTTCTAATGTGAATTTTAAATTAGGCGTAATTTTATTTAAGTAGTTATTGAAGATTTCCAGCTGCCTTGTGTTGCCTTTATAGAATATTATGGTATCATCAACATAGCGTTTTTATAGTAAGATGTTTTTGGTATGGTTCTTACCCGGAGAAAGAATGTAAGAATTTTCAATATGATTTAAGTAGACTTCTGACAAAATACTTGAGAGCGGGGAACCCATAGTTAGACCGTGCTGTTGAACAAAATATTTGTCGTTGAATTTGAAATAATTCTGCTTCAAAATGATCTGTAGTAACTCATTAACTCATTTATTGTTTCAATGCTAAGATTAGAATTACTTCTTAAATTCTGTTTCACAATCACTTAATCACTTAATCACTTTAATAAGACAGGTACCTCATTGAGGACGTTACCCTGAATATGAGTGAAGGATGAGTGTGATGATCGTGATGATAGTGGCGCGATCTTGTAGCCTTGTTACTGACTAAGGTTGGCATGTTCCTTAGACAGGATTGTTAATTAATAGCCCAACAACCAATGGCAGCTGGCTCCAGAAACAACCCTTCAAAAAGCTACTAACTTTTCTCGGGATCGATCCGGCTACCTACAAGTTTGTAGGCGGGCACTATAAATGTCAATAGTTTCCTCAACGGGTACGTTTGTAAACAAATTAACAATATCTAATGGCGCCATTGTATACTGGTTGTTTATTGTTGTCTCATTGATTACCTCAACTAGGTTCAAACTGCTTTTAATGCTATGGTCATTGTTTATTATTAAGTTATCTCTTAAAATTCTATCTAGTTTTTAGCTAATTTGTACTAGCTAATTTTAAGCTAATTGAGAGGACTTCCTATTGTACATAAAGATGGAACTCCGATAAGGCCATTGGTAAATTTCACCACAGCACCATCATACAACTCGAATTACGATCCGGTCACTTCAGAAGCGCACACTAGATTTATTGACGATACCGCACTTGCAAAGGGGTGAAAGCGAAGCAGGGGCTGACACGAGTTGGATCAATAACGTTTCGGACTTGAACGGGTGTACTGGGGATAAGGATGCGATGCGAGAGATCAGCCCAGAGCAGAGTGAGAAATTACGAGAAGTGTTGGCGACCGAGTTACCAAAGTTTGAAGCTATGCCTGGCCGAACAAATTTAGTGGAGCACGTCATTAAACTTAAAAATACAGAATCCATTAAGCAAAGGTACTACACCCGAAACCCTGCGAAGCAGCAAATAATTGATTAAAAAGTCGATCGAATGTTAGCTAAAGGGGTGATAGAGCCTTCGTCGAGCCCTTATTCGAGCCCTGTGGTACTGGTGAAAAAGATTACTGGGAAATACCGATTCTGCATCGACTTTCGGAAAATAAACAGAGTCAGTGAGCGAGATGCGTATCCCCTCCCACAGATACATGCAATTTTGGAGAAACTGAGGGAAGCTAAGTTTATTTTGACTCTTGATTTAAACATGATGCCAACAAGGTGCCACTGGCGAAGGAAAGTCGGCCTATCACTTTGTTTACGGTCCCAGGGAAGGGGTTGTATCAATTCGTAGTCATGCCGTTTGGGTTACATAGTGCGGGTGCGACTTTTCAAAGGTTACTAGACAAAGTAATCGGTCCCGAACTTGAGCCAAAGGTGTTCGCCTATTTGGATCTGATTATTGTGAGCAAGACGTTCGAGGAGCATATGCAAATTCTAGGCGAAGTTTTCGGACGCTTGAGGTCAGCCGGTTTGAAAATCAAGCCCGAGAAATGCCATTTCTGCAAGCGCCAACTTCGGTACTTGGGCCATCTTATAAATGACAAAGGCATCAGAACCGACCCCAAAAAAGTGAGGGCCATTCAGGAGTTCCCTGTCCCAACTTCAGTTCGATCGTTACGTAGCTTCTTGGGTCTAGCCTCATGGTACAGGAGGTTCGTCGATAACTTTGCAAAGGAGGTAGCTCCGCTCAAAAAACTCCTACGAAAGACAGCAAGGTGGAACTGGACCGAAAAGCAACAGGCGGCATTTGAAACTATGAATCGCAAGCTGTCTTCCACGCCCATCTTAGCGTGCCCAGACTTTAAACATCCATTTGTGTTACAAGCGGACGCATCAGGTGACTGGCTTGGGGCTGCACTGACCCAGAGAATCGATGAGAAGGAGAACGTGATCACCTACGCAAGCCGCCTACTCTCTGACGGCGAAAAGAAATTCACTGTGACTGAGCCGGAGTGCTTAGCGTTGGTACGGGCAGTGAAGAAGTTTCGACCACATTTGGAGGGATATAAGTTTATCGTGGTGACTGACCACCAGGCGTTGAAATGGCTGATGAACCTACAACAGCCCTCAGGGAGAATAGCCAGATGGATACTCGAGCTTCAGCAACATGATTTCTTCATTCAGTATAGGAAGGGAACTTTAAATAAGGTTGCGGATGCTCTTTCTCGCTACCCTCTCAGCGACTTGGTAGAATCTAAGGCGTGTACAATAAACGTGCAAACAGCCGCTCGACCCAAAACTCATAAAGCGTGGTATGAGCGAATGTTGGCATCGATCTAACGGACTCCACGAAAATATCCTGATTGGGTGATCAAAGGTGGTCGGTTGTATCGAAGAATGGTATACAAACGCAGCGATTTAGAAGACGAAACCCTTCAGTGGAAACTCTGCGTACCAGAAGACGACAGGGAGGCCTTTTTTAAGGCAGAACGACGATGAGGAAACTGTAGGACACTTAGGCGTACGCAAAATGATAAAAAGGGTGCAACAACGGTACTACTGGCCGGGAATGTTGAAAGATGTTAAGGCTTATGTTTGGAGGTGTAATGTCTGTCAAGTACATAAAGTGGAACAAAAGAAGAAGAAAAAAAAGAACAAAAGAAACCCGCAGGGAAAATGGTGTTCCGGAAGCCTACGGGTCCATGGTATACTATTACCGCAGACCTGATAGGGCCTCTCCCGAGATCAAAGAAGGGTTCAACGTCCCTTTTGTTCATACATGATGTGTTCACCAAGTGGGTAGAGATGGTACTACTTCGAGCAGCTACGGCACAATTATTCGCAAATGCATTCCGGGAGGTCATACTTCTCAGATATGGGGCTCCTGAGGTGGCGATCACGGACAACGGTTCACAGTTTACAGCGAAGATTTGGCGAGATCTTTTAAAACGATGAGGAATTGAGCACCAGCTGACCGCCCCTTACTCTCTACAAGAGAACCCTGTGGAGCGATCGAATCGCATTCTGAAGACCATTATTGCACAATATATCAAGGATGATCATCGGTTATGGGACACTTACTTAGGAGAATTTAGGTATGCCGTGAATACCACCGTCCACGACACAACCGGATTTACACCAGCGATGATCAACTTCGGCCGTGAGCTAAGGACACCCAACGCAGTCCATGGACCCTTGGAGATCCCTGACGATGGAAATGACGTTGAACCCGAATATGCAGCGATGAACCGCACACGACTGGAAAGGCTCTTTGAAATATCGAAGCGTTGTAAAGCAAATATGGAAAAGGCAAACAAACAACAAGCGACATATTACAATCTTAGAAGGCGTAAAAATCGTTTTAGGGAAGGATATCGAGTCTGGGTGAGACACATCACTTATCGTCGGCAAAAGACTCCTTCGTGCTGAGGCACTTCGTGCCTTAGATGGTAGCAAAATATGACGGACCTTTTGTGATGAAGGGAAGGATCGGTGCGAATATTTACGAGATCCGAGACAAGAAAGGAACTTCGACTACGCGGGCGCATATTAAGGACCTGAAGAGGTGGGTCTCAGCCATCGACGGCCACCCGCCTGCAGTATATGCAGGACACTTGGAACACCTGCAGTGTATGCAGCGGATTCCAAGCGCAACGGGCCAGTGCGTACCCTACCTTAAGGCTTTTAAGATAGCATGGTAGTATAGGATGCAAGTAGCTTGCCTGTAGTAATTCGCTTGTTCTTTTGCAGATTTGCATGCTAACTGCCCGCTTGCCATGTAGTGTTGTAGTAGCATGGTTTGTTTTTCTTGATGCTTGTTGGTTTGTTTGCTTGTTGTATAATATAGTTTGCTTGTCGTCGCTCTTTTTGATTGTGATTTCATTGCTTGCTTTTGTACGATCCTCCTTCTTTGCTTAAACCATTGAGCTAACCTGTGCCTGGACCATGTCATCTCCTGCTAAGGCCGTGAAACCTCGCCCTCTGCGACCAGTGGAAAAGCTGGCCACTGGCGACCAGCGATGTTTGTTCCCAGGGGAGCTCATCAACGGGGACGTGATCAGCGCCTTCCTGCGCCTGGTGGAGCGTCGGAGTTGCCGGAACCACGCACTTCCATACGTTGTTGCCGTCAGCATGTATTTCTTCACCCTGCTGAGGACGTCTACGGCCAATCAAATTGAGGGTTTCGAGCGCGCCTACCGACATCATAAGGGCCTGGAGTTGCTGGACTGCGACATCGTCTTCGTGCCCGTCCACGAGCCAAACGTGGGACGAGTCGGGCATTGGTGGCTGATGGTGGCGGACATCAGGATGGGGACGATCAGTTCCTATGATTACATTCCGGGCAGACATCAAGCGGCCCACCTCCAGACCTTCCGGTACTACCTGATGTACGAGGGGTAGCGGACAAGACCAGACAAACCACCGAGGGAATGGCTCTTGTGGGAAAGTCGACCATGCCCGGCACAAACCAATCCGATCGACTGCGGGGTCTTTGTATGTGCAGTTGCTGCCGAGCTGGCCTTAGGCGGGCCTCTTCTCAACTTCGATGTTGACCCCAAAGAAACGAGGAAGAACATCGCTAGGGCTCTACGAGCCTCTGCCTTGGACGATGAAACGACTGCGATCAACGACCTCTTTCACGGCGATGTCGACTGGAATTTGGAGGACCTCATGGACGATCTGGAGCGATTGGCGCCTCCAAGCTTTGGGATACCGGAAGTTGGGGAGACAGAAGACGAAGAAGTGATGGAGTGGGACACTTGCAAGGACACCCTTTCCCAAACTCATGCTTCGTCTCCGGAGGTTCAAACTCCCCTCTCATCTGCAAGCTCTTTTGAAGTGCTGTACAGGGAGACAAAGCAACCAGACAAGCCAGAGCGGCCAACCCTTCTGGAGCTAGTTGGCATGGTGGAGGATGATGTCCATGTAGTGACCTGAGTGTCTGTATGATATAAATATTATAATCATCTGATCATATGTTTTGCATTTTTACCTAGTTGTCATAATAAATAAACAGTCTTGGTTTCTATTAAAATGAAATGGTGTTTAATTAAATTAAATACGTTACCATCATTGAACGGACTCTTCATTCGGCGCAGATTCACAAGTAGGAATGTTTTTAATATATTACTTACTCAATTATTTATTTGATTTATTCATTATTTTCTGTTATGGAGGTTTCTAACAAACCAAAGAAGTTTGATCCATTTCTAGATAACAATGCTTCAGCTAGATGGAAGTCTTGGATCAATGAGTTTGAGATTTATTTATTAGCTGAAAATATAACTAATGATGTCCGTAAGAGGGCTTTGCTTCTTAACTGTGCTGGGAGTAAAGTAATAGAAATTTTCCAAAATCTTCCAGATTCACGGACAACTTATGATGAGGCCAAAACGGCTTTGTTTCAGCATTTTGTACCAGATGTTAATGTTTTGTTTGAAATTTTTCAATTTCGTAAAGCCAAACAGGACCCTGGATTAATGGATTTTTACATGAGATTACGTAAATTAGTCTCCACTTGTAATTTTCATGACAAGGACTTGGAAATTAAAATTCAGATTCTTCTGGGTACAAACTCTGATCACTTAAGTTATTATTCTGTTTGGGAAGAAAATAAAGTTTATTGTTGACACGGGTTGTTCAGTTAATTTAATTAATGAATCTGTTTTTAATAGTTTGCAAAATGATTCAAAATTGAAACCCACCAAACGTACTTTGCTGGCGTATCAAGAACGACCGATTTACGTTTTAGGAAAATTTAACTGTTTTGTGGAACATAAGAATCGGTCAAGGGAGGTTACATTTGTAGTTGTTAAGTATGGTGACTCACTTTTGTCCTGTGATCCTGCCAAAGACTTGGGTTTAGTCTCTTTTGCGTTGAATGTTAAATCACAAGATCTTGTTGATTCTGAGAAACAAAACTTGTTAAATCGTATCTTGATCTTTTCAGTGGTGTTGGGAAACTCAGATCTCAATAGATAAAACTACATATCAATTCCGATATTACTCCGGTAGCAGTAGGGTTTCGAAGGACTCCTGTACATTTAAGGTCAAAAGTCGAGGAATAGTTAAATAAACTGTTGGAGGATGATATAATTGAAAAAGTAGATGGACCAACAAGCTGGGTATCTCCTATGGTCATAGTGCCTAAGAAGGATAAAAGTCTCAGAATTTGTGTAGACATGAGAGCTCCAAATAAAGCAATAAAGCGTGAACGGTTTCCTGTTTCTACTATCGATGATGTGATATCCATTGTCAATGGTTCTACGGTTTATTCAAAATTAGATTTGAATAAGGGGTTTCATCAGCTTGAACTGTCTCCAGAATCAAGAGACATAACAACGTTTGCAACTCATCTGGGGTTATTAGATATAAACGTCTAAGTTTTGGGATATGTTCTGCACCAGAAAAATGTCATCAAATTGTTAGGCAGTTGATTTCAAACATCCCGGGCTGTATAAATGTGAGTGATGACATCCTTATTTTTGGAAAATCATTAAAGGAGCATGACAAGGCTTTGCATTCAGTTTTAGATAAACTCCAACAATCTGGTTTGACTCTGAACATTGACAAGTGTATTTTTCGGAAAACAAGTGTGCCTTATCTTGGGTTTAATCTGTCTAAAGATGGTGTTTCTCCGATCAAAGAGAAGATAGAAGCAATTGAAAAATTGGAATCTCCTCGTGATATTCATGAGATGAGAAGTTTTTTGGGAATGGTGAATTTTCTGCAGAGATTTATTCCAAATCTGGCTAATGATACATATGTCCTCAGACGTCTCATTAGGAAGGAAACTGTTTGGCGTTGGACAAAGAAAGAAGAAGACTATTTTCAAAGAATAAAAGAGAAAGTGAGGAATACCATCAGCAACAATTTTTATGACATGAACAAGACAGCTCTCATATATGTTGACGCAGGACCCGAAGGTTTGGGAGCTATCCTTGCTCAACCTGGAATAGAAAGTCCAGCAGTTGTGGCGTGTGCTAGTATAAGCTTGTCTGATGTCCAAAAACGCTATTCACAAATTGAAAAGGAAATGTTGGCCATTGCATGGAGTGTCCAGCACTGGAGCGATCTTCTGATGGGGTCAAAATTTGTAATTCATACAGATCACAAACCTCTTGTGGCTTTATTATCAAGGTCCAATGGTGAATCTTCTCCTCGTCTTGATCGGCTCATGTTCAAATTACTGGGTTATGATTTCACAGTTGAACATATTTCTGGGAAAGAAAATCCGTCAGATTACATGTCACGGCATCCCTTAAGGAGGAAGTTGAATACAGATGATTCTTACATTAATTTTGTTGCTGAAATAAATTTACCATCAACTATTTCTCGTGATGTACTTTCAAAATGTTCTCAAGACGACGAAACTTTAGGAAAATTGATTCAAACAATAAAGACAAACCGATGGGAAGATCCAGATGTACAAAGATATAAAATAATGAGAGATGAATTATCGGTTACCATGGATAACATTATACTCCGTGGTAACAAAATCGTGGTTCCTGATGCGCTTCAAGCGAGAGTACTTACTCTTGCTCATCGTGGACACCAAGGTATGACTAAAAGTAAGGAGTTGTTGAGGTCAAAAGTTTGGTTTCCTAACATGAAGAAACGATTGCATGATATAATTTCAAAATGCATACCTTGTCTTGCCAATAACTCTAAAATGAGTAGGGATCCGATAAAACATACACCAACTCCTTCAGACCCATGGGAAGCGCTCTCTCTAGACTTTGCTGGACCGTTTCTTAATGGTAAATATGTGGCTGTCATAATTGATGATTTTTCAAGATATCCGATAGCGGAAACTATTTCATCATTGACAAGTAACAATGTAACTCGTTGGCTTTTCAAAGTTTTTGCACTTTTTGGTATTCCGTCTTCATTGAGAACTGATGGAGGGCCTCCTTTTAATGGTAATCAGTTTACCTTGTTCTGTGAAAAACTTGGAGTTCAACACAAGAAAGTAACAAGCATATGGCCCGAAGCAAATGGTCGAGTCGAGCACTTTATGTTCAGTTTAAATAAAACTATTCGATCGGCAGTAATTGAAAATAAGGATTAGGAAGATGCTATTTTTGAGTTTTTGATTCAATATAGGGCTACTCCTCATTGTGCTACCCACATTCCTCCAGCCAAAGCATTACTCAGGAGTAATTTTCGTTCATTTTTGCCACAAATGAGCACCAACTTGTTTTGTGGTGATATTGACGAGCAGTTAATAGAAAATGATGAAAGGTCCAAACAAAAGATGAAAGAATATGCTGATACGAGAAGAAGAAAAAAGGACCATGAAATTCAATTTGGAGATCAAGTGTTAGTAAAGCAACAGCAGAAAAATAAGTACTCTACTCCTTTCGATCCATATCCAATGGAGGTGGTCGATGTCAAAGGTACCAGGATAACGGCTAAATCTGGTGAAAAGCAAGTGACAATAAATGCTTCACATTTCAAAAAGATACCAGAGGATTGTCTTGAAGAAGTTTATAAAATAAATAATGAACAAGAAGGCAGTAAAGAACAAATTAAGGAAGAATCTAGAAGCAGAAGAGTAATAAAAATGCCTTCGAAGTTTGAAGATTTCGTCATGTATTAAATTGGCTTTGGGACGAATGTAGTGACCTGAGTGTCTGTATGACATAAATATTATAATCATCTGATCATATGTTTTGTATTTTTAACTAGTTGTCATAATAAATAAACAGTCTTGGTTTCTATTAAAATGATATGGTGTTTAATTAATTTAAATACGTTTCCATCATTGAACGGACTCTTCAGTCCAGATGCTACCGGAGGAGACCCGTCAGGAGGACCGCCATCGCCAGAGAGTACCCTGTCACTGTCTCCAGGCCGACTTCGGGATTGGGTGAGCGTCTCTGAGGACCTCAACGAGCGGATGGAATCCGAAGCCCAAGAAGAAACGTCGCAGAGTTCCAGAGCCCAGATCCCAACCAGCCAGGAGCACGTCACAACACAACCCTCGACATCTCAAACGACAGAGGAAGCGCGCCTCGGAAGACTAGAGGGAAGCGGAGGACCATGAAGGTGCAGATCCCCGTCACCAACCAATGCAAACGCATCAACGTGAGGAAGCTGGGTCTCACCCCATTCAAGCGTTGAAACAAAAGCACTCAAGGAGAAAGTTTTTTTTTTTGTTGATTTCTTTTGTTTTGTTCTCAAGCCGGAGCTCGGCTGTGCTCAAGTGAGGTGTCAGGAAGATGGACACCAGTGTCAAATATCTCGCAAGGATCAGAGATAGTGTTTTGTTTTTTTTTCTTAAGACTTTTGTGGTTAGATTTGGTTAGAACTTAAGGACAATATCGTTGATAAGAGTTGTTTCCCAAGAGGAGGGAAATTTCAAGAAGGTGTCTTGAAAAAAGACAGTAGTTTTTTCTATTTTTTAAGTGAGAGAAGGATTATTTTATTTATTTATTTATTGGATGTAAGGGTTAATTTTTTTCACCCTTAATTTTTTTGTTATTTTCTATAAAATTATTGAGCCACGACACGACTTCGAACGACTGACACAGAGCGCTGGGAGCGGGCACAGAGAGCCGAAGTCATATCAGGATCGGTTCGCTGCAATCGATCGTGGTGACAGGTTTTCTAGCACCGCCTCACTTTGATGGTAAGAAAGAGACTGATGTCATATCTTTCGTTGGAAGACTCTCCGAGTTGATGGAATCGTATGAGATATCCCCAGAATCTATGATGAAAGCTCTACCCGAATTGTTGAAAGACTAGCTCTTCTGTGCTACAGGAACACCCGAGATTTCTGGACAGCCTTCACAGATTTTACTCGAGATTTTCAGGTCCAGTATTTCCCACCTGGCTATCTACTGCATCTGGACGATGAGATACGTAAGAAGACCCAAGCTGAAGCAGAGGTGTTTCGATTGTATGTTGTAGCGATTTCGACTTTGATTCGCCGACAAGGAGGGTTCTCAGAGACTCAGAAATTGGACAGAATATACAAAAACACTCACCCGAACTACAAAGCTTACATCAGGAGACGGGAATTCGTAAACTTGGCCGGTTTGCTGAAGGTAGCTGAAAAGTATGAAACATATACAGGGTACAGCAAAGTTCGTTCTATCCGGCGTAGACACCCTACCTTAAGGCTTTTATGAGAGCATAGTAGTGTAGGATGCACGTAGCTTGCTTGTAGTAATTCGCTTGTTCTTTTGCAGATTTGCATGCTAACTGCCCACTTGCCTTGTAGTGCTGTAGTAGCATGGTTTGTTTTTCTTGTTGCTTGTTGGTTTGTTTGCTTGTTGTATATAGTTTGCTTGTCGTCACTCTTTTTGATTGTGATTTCATTGCTTGCTTTTGCACGATCCTCCTTCTTTGCTTAAACCATTGAGCTAACCTGTGCCTGGACCATCTCATCTCCTGCTAGGACTGTGAAATCTCACCCTCTACGACCAGTGGAAAAGATGTCCACTGGCGACCAGTGATGTTTGTTCCCAGGGGAGCTCATCAACGGGGACGTGATTAGTGCCTTCCTGCGTGATTAGTGGAGCGTCGGAGTTGCCGGAACCACGCACTTCCATACGTTGTTGCCGTCACCACGTATTTCTTCACCCTGCTGAGGACCTCTACGGCCAATCGGATTGAGGGTTTCGAGCGCGCCTACCGACATCATAAGGGCCTGGAGTTGCTGGACTGCGACATCGTCTTCGTGCCCGTCCACGAGCCAAACGTGGGACGAGTCGGGCATTGGTGGCTGATGGTGGCGGACATCAGGATGGGGACGATCAGTGCTTATGATTCCATCCCGGGCAGACATCAAGCGGCCCCCCTGAAGACCTTGGGACTATCTGATATACGAGGGGCAGCGGACAAGACCAGATAAACCACCGGGGAATGGCTCTTGTGGGAAGGTCGACCATGCCCGGCACAAACCAATCCGATTGACTGCGGGGTCTTTGTATGTGCAGTTGCGGCCGAGCTGGCCTTAGGCGGGCCTCTTCTCAACTTCGATGTTGACCCCAAAGAAACGAGGAAGAACATTGCTAGGGCTCTACGAGCCTCTGCCTTGGACGATGAAACGACTGCGATCAACGACCTCTTTCACGGCGATGTCGACTGGACTTTGGAGGACCTCATGGACGATCTGGAGCGATTGGCGCCTCCTACCTTTGAGATACCGGAAGTTGGGGAGACAGAAGACGAAGAAGTGATGGAGTGGGACACCTGCAAGGACACCCTTTCCCAAACTCATGCTTCGACTCCGGAGGTTCAAACTCCCCTCTCATCTGCAAGCTCTTTTGAAGTGCTGTACAGGGAGACAAAGCAACCAGACAAGCCAGAGCGGCCAACCCTTCTGGAGCCAGTTGGCATGGTGGAGGATGATGTCCAGATGCTACCGGAGGAGAACCCGTCAGGAGGACCGCCATCGCCAGAGAGTACCCTGTCACTGTCTCCGGGCCGACTTCGGGATTGGGTGAGCGTCTCTGAGGACCCCAACGAGCGGATGGAATCCGAAGCCCAAGAAGAAACGTCGCAGAGTTCCAGAGCCCAGATCACAACCAACCAGGAGCACGTCACACCACAACCCTCGACATCTCAATTGACGGAGGAAGCACCGAGCGCGCCTCGGAAGACTAGGGGGAAGCGGAGGACCGTGAAGGTGCAGATCCCCGGCACCAACCAATTCAAACGCATCAACTTGAGGAAGCTGGGCCTCACCCCATTCAAGCGTTGAAAGAAAAGCGTTCAAGGAGAAAGTTTTTTTTGTTTTTTTGTTAATTTCTTTTGTTTTGTCCTCACAGCCGGAGCTCGGTTGTGCTTAAGTTTGGTGTCAGGAGGATGGCCACCAGTGTCAAATATCCCGCAAGGATCAGGGATAGTGTTTTGTTTTTTTTTCTTAAGACTGTTGTGGTTAGATTTGGTTAGAACTTAAGGATAATATCGTTGATAAGAGTTGTTCCCCAAGTGGAGGGAAATTTCAAGTAGGTGTCTTGAAGGAGGACAGTAGTTTTTTTCTATTTTTTTAAGTGAGAGGAGGATATAAGGGTTCATTTTTTCACCCTTAATTTTTTTGTTATTTTCTATATAATTATTGAGCATAAACCCCACACAATAGTTTTCATCACCAACCAGAACATGTTTCAGTAGCAATCATTCATCGATAATAAGCTCAGAGGTAAGGAGTTGACCCTTACTGGGCATGTGCAGTTAGCGGCCGCGGCCCGATGTTGCCGTCGCCGAGCCGGCAGCAGACTACGAAATGCGTTTCTGCGCATGACCGGCCAGAGCCGCTAATAAAACCAGCCGGACCGCCGCGGGCCGCCCAGTTGTGCTAATGAATCCTGCTACGTCAACTCACCTCTCGAAGTAAGTGCCTACCCGATCGACTTGTTTTGCAAAAATAATAGTTAATTTTGCTGGAATATCTTTTTGGCCACTTTTGAGGCCCTAGTTTATTTATATTGGCATTTTTGAATAATTTGAGTCACATACTGATTATATGTGAGAGAATAACGACTTGTCAGATTTTGAGGTTATGTAACCAGATTTCCAATTTAATTTGCTGATTTTATTTAGAAGCTTTAAATTGATTGCATACTGACTGCCTGATCGCTAAATGACTGCTTCATTTAATTAATGCTTTCTGCTTAAAGGCTAATTGTATAATACTGCTATAATTTGAACAATTGCACTTGTTATTTTATGCTTACATTGCGATTTTGTAATTTGCTATGCTGTCTGTTATTTAGGTACAACATTCACAGGTAAGCCTATGGCTAAGTAAACCCCTACTGTATTGCTGTGATTTATTGCTATGAACCTTTGCTATTATATTTTGATCCATATGTTGCACCTATCCCAGCCTCCATGTACCCAGTTTTACTGAAGTGATTATTATGAGTTAATCCTTGGTTACGTCTTTAATATCATCGTAAAGCAAGTGTTTACAATTGGAATACAAGCATTATTATAGCCCATAGAACACCTAAAGCATTAGGCCTGATAATAATAGTCAAAAATATCCTAAAGTAATCAGCTAACCTAAACTAAAGGAAACTTAATGATTATGGCTAGTACCTCTTGTTGGGTTTTATAATACCATCCTAAAACCCTTCCACCACCTATTGCTGACGAATACACAGCATCCCGAGGGCAGCGTATGCCAATCCTATCCTATCCTAACCTCTGACTTGTCCATTTGGGGAAGCGTAGGGATAGCGATCAGGATTTCTTTGAGGGGTTCACAGGTATGTTCCCATCGATCCCATTACCTTCCCTTTCTCATTGCTGACGAATACACAGCATCCCGAGGGCAGCGTATGCCAATCCCACCCTATCCTAGCCTCTGACTTGTCCATTTGGGGAAGCGTAGGGATAGCGATTAGGTTTTCTTGTGGGGTTCACACATATGATTCCATCGATCCGATTACCTTCCCTCTCTCATTGATGACGAATACACAGCATCTCGAGGGCAGCGTATGCCAATGCTATCCTATCCTAACTTCTGACTGGTCCATTTGGGGTAGCGTAGGGATAGCGATTAGGTTTTCTTGTGGGGTTCACACGTATGTTCCCATCGATCCGATTACCTTCCCTCTCTCATTGCTGACGAATACACAGCATCCCGAGGGCAGCGTATGCCAATCCTATCCTATCCTAACTTCTGACTGGTCCATTTGGGGAAGCGTAGGGATAGCGACTAGGTTTTCTTTGTGGGGTTTACACGTATGTTCCCATCGATCCGATTACTTACCCTCTCTCATTGCTGACGAATACACAGCATCCCGAGGGCAGCGTATGCCAATCCTATCCTATCCTAGCCTCTGACTTATCGATTCAGGGAAACTTGGGGATAGTGAATAGGACTTTAACTGGGGGTTTGTAGCGTTGTTCCTGACAACTCTTCCCTCTCATTGCTGACGTATAAACAGCATCCTGAGGGCAGTATATGCCAACCTATCCCATTCCAAATTCTAGTCAACGTGTTAGCGGGGCTATAAGGTTTTTAGGATTTCCTTCGAGTAAGGCTACGATGATGATTGGTCGCTGATAGGTTGTGCTTAGACCCTTAGTCTGAGTTGCCTTCTCTTTTTCTAAAATAATTATCTGAATTGAAGAACTAGATTAATTATTACTCTGAGCTAAGAAATTGACCGAATAACTTAATCTCACGACTTTTCGACCGACCTCTGGAATTTGCAACCCAGCTAGGCTGGATTATCCAAACAAGAGGAATAAAAACTACGTCGACTGGTAAATTTCCTCACATGATAAAAAAATCTACTTTCCATGAAAAATATTCAATAGTGAAGAAATAAATAAGATCACTTCATTGAGATTTACATACATGAAAACATAAGTCTTTATAATTATGCTAATTAAAAATATTCCGAAATGTATATTAATTTGAAGTGTGTATTTTATTGAAGAGTTAAATGGATAACATCGTTAATAATTCAGTAGAAAATGTGTCTAGCCTTTTTGCATGGTTTATATCCTCTTGAAAGTAGAATGACCTTTTAATTAATTTGGTTGGGCAAAGGAAAATAGTGTCAAACATGTTTCCAAATATATCTGAAAACATTAACAAAAACATTTTCTCTTCAAAAACTTTTATTTTATAAATGTTAGCTTGCTGTAAATCAAATTAAGCTAATTATTACTAGGGTTTTTCATTTTATAATATAACAAAAACATGTTTTCTGATTCGCGGGATACAAAGTATTTTGTAAATACCAATATTTTTCACAAAAATTGAACGCCATTTTGAAAGTAATGAAGATGAGTGAATTATATTTTTACCATTCTATTAATTGCCAATAGTTTTTGTTCATTAGATGAGTTTTGGGAGGCTTGTACCCAACTCAACCCAACAAAACCTAACCCCACCCTGTGGGCTCAGTGTCCCTCATCTAGAAGGCACTATGACAAATCCTCCGTCTTCGAATGAAGAAATGGGACGCCACGGAAAAGTAAAGTAAGTAAAGTACCAAATCGTTCGTCTTGTTTACAGGATTAATATGATTCATAATAGCACAAGTTTACAAATCAAAGTTCTGAGATTCGAGCCCTTAATCTCCGGTTTTTGGAATGCACTGTATTTGAAAAGGTTAAAAATATTTTAAAATTGTTCCTTGCGAATTCAATACATTACTTTTGACATAATTATATGTTTCCAGTTTTATGAAAACTCATGACACCTTTTACATAAAAAATAGTTTTACTTTACACTAGTTGATAATCGTAGCTCCACCCACGGTTAAAATGACAATAAGATTCCAAATTCCTTAGGGAATAAATATAAAGAATTATGGGTACGTACATCACATCATTAATGTGCATAGGAAACCCATTGAACCAAATTAACGTAAACGGTCTGGAGTCCATTTATTGTGTTTTGGGTACCTATCAATTACGGCAAAAAGAATTTTTTTTATTTGAGGAAGAAAACTATGTTCAGCTATTAGTTGTCCAATGAATGAGACTTCTATAGAAAATCTCAAGGTATTACCTAGGCCTCACAGTCTGAGCGATCATGTCATTGAAATGTTTTTGTCAAACACATATTCCTAGTCGAGAACCTTATTAGAATTGATTTCTTTTTTTCAAATAACTGAAACAGAGAGGAAATGGTTGGGTTTTGGCGGAGGGGGAAAATAGTGAAATATGGATTAAGGTTTGAATATGAATAACTAGGTGGTACTGTATTGGCCAGAACAGGCTATTTCTGAATTAGTGGAAAGGGCTGGAACTATTTAATTAAAGGGAAAGGCTTGGCCTGAGGCCGATCGTGCCCATTGCCATGCATACACCCCAAGCCAGCCTTGATGAACTGCAATTAACTAATTAAATTCATGTACAGCTATAATGCTACTACCTAGCATTTGATTGACAATTATTGACCAGAATAAATGAATAGGCGATTAAGTATTTACTAATGTAATTCTGTGTAAGAGTTTAGGGACTACGAATTAAGTACGGTTGGTAGGAGAAGCCTACGGAACAATATTTTAGCATCTGATAAAAGCTACAGCAGCAATTCTTTCAAAGTCGCTTCTCAAGAAGCAACCCTTTGACAGAAACTACATCTTAAAACCCTTAACTGGCATTTCCCCCCAACACTCCCGAAACCAAGCTAGCTAGTGCATGACTAATATAGGGGATGTTCGCGCTATGTTACAAACTAAGTACTTATCGAATTGGATAGATTGATGGGTTGTCTCAAGCTGCCGTAGGTCAAATGGGAAGAAGCAGGCGTTTTAAAATCCCATCTTTCCCTCTGACGTTTCTAGAAGGTTCGACCGAGTGGCCTTTGTTGCTTTGACAACCTTTGTCAGTCAGTCAACCTCATTATATGTATAGATTATCCTGATTATCCTATGCGCTTGTACGCAGTGATTGAATACTTGCTTGCTGCTTGCTTTTTTGCTAGCATGCTCGTTTGCTAGCACAACCATCTCAAAAAACGGCTTCGAGGATTTTCTTTGCAATATACAATTTAAAACAACAACAAATAAAAATAACCCCGTTGCAGCAGTTCGCATTCTCAGCGAATTTCAAATGCTCAATTAGACGGAGCCACAAATAAGTAAAATCCCAAAATGAGCATACACTATTTTTCCATAAGGATATTATGGAAATGAGTATGCTGGTCAGCAGCCATGGAATTGTAAAATTGAGTTTTTTCCAAGAATCCGCTAGATATCAACTAGATTAAACCATACACAAATTATTGTTCAGATATGTTGAGAAATAAGCGAGATAAAGAATTGTATTCGTATCCCATAAGATTTACATTAGGACAACGTAATGTGTTTACCACTAGCGATATCTCGGAAACCAGTGAACATAAAACAATAACTCAAATAATAAAATTATTTGTTTTTTTTCAAGCTGAATTTAATGGTCTAAACCAGAATTTGATAATATTATTTTTTATATGTAAAAAATACAAAAACCCACTTTTGGAAGTGTTTATCCCCCCCTTACCCCCCGAACTCATCCGAATAATTACTACTTTATATGTCTGAGCCAAATTTAATTCAGATCAGACCATACACCTACGGAAACAACTTCTTACCTGTAGGGGAAATTCGCTAAAGAGGTAGTGTTCTTGGTGGTGGTGGTGTGTTTGTTTGGGCTCTGACTCAAACATGTGTTATATGCAGGTTACTTGACTAGATACAATTTAATAGCGTAAGAAAATTGATTTAAAAATAAAAATACATTGGGCTTTATGGGTTGTTATGTTAGCAACGAACTAAAGAACGAGAACGGAAACAATAAAGTAATTATCAACGCTGTTTGCAAACTAGGGCGGTCTCATTGGAGACATGCAATATCAGGGCGCAGGCTAAAGATTGCATGGGGTGATAAAGAATGTATATTCATAATTATTATGACAAGGATACTTCACTGTTACAGAATGAACTAGTAAACATGAAATATTACGGTCCAACAGTTATTAAAATTTTAATTTAACAACATACTTAAAAACCCAAAAAATGATTATGATACATTTATTAGCTTCAGTCCGGTAAAGTAATGAATATTATGATTCTTTCATTTGAGATGAGAATTCTCTTTAAACCGAAAAAGAGTTCTTTTTTATGTAGTAAGTCATTAACTTTTATAATTAGTTTAGTCCAGTCACCAAGCCATGACACCTTGAAGTAGGGGCCGACTCAAATTTTATGACTGATTCTAGTACTATTTATTTGATGTACTGAACAAGAATATGGCGGATGCCAGACTGGCATCCTTGGGCAATTTTGACTATCGAAGGTCAAAGTTTAAAGGGCCGAAAATAGAGAAACAGATATTGGAAAAATATACTTATGATATCCAAACAAATGTTCCCCAAGATATTGATTTTAAACCGCCACCGATAGTTGTTAGGTGGTAAATATTTCATTTTGATTGGGTATTAATTAATTTTCAGCCGCCATCTTGGATCCACGCTATGTGAAAGAAGCAATAGTTAATATGGCAACGCAAATATGACCCAATCGTGTCTGGCTGGGAATGAAGTCGTCGTGTCCTTCTCCAACCCACGTCGCTGGCTCGGTGAGCGTCTGGCTGGGAATGAAGTTGTCGCGAACTTCTCCAACCCACGTCGCTGGCTCGGTGAGCGTCTGGCTGGGAATGAAGTCGTCGTGAACTTCTCCAACCCACGTCGCTGGCTCGGTGAGCGTCTGGCTAGGAATGAAGTCGTCGCGAACTTCTCCAACCCACGTCGCTGGCTCGGTGAGCGTCTGGCTGGGAATGAAGTCGTCGCGAACTTCTCCAACCCACGTCACTGGCTCGGTGAGCGTCTGGCTGGGAATGAAGTCGTCGCGAACTTCTCCAACCCACGTCGCTGGCTCGGTGAGCGTCTGGCTGGGAATGAAGTCGTCGCGAACTTCTCCAACCCACGTCATTGGCTCGGTGAGCGTCTGGCTGGGAATGAAGTCGTTGCGTCTTGCTCCGACGCACCTCGCTTGCTCATTGGACCGAAGTTCAATGAAACGTGCTTGCCTCAGCTTTGAGCAAGCCTTTTTTCAACTTTATTTTGTAGAGAATAGTACCTCCTGCCTAATATAAACTCTGGCATTTAAAATATTGGGCTTTCGTGCCTGAATTTTTCATTGGGTACTTTTGATGTTTGCAGTTTAAAATTTAAGTTCAAAGCCTTGTAAAGTTACAAAAAAAGACACAAAAACACATAATATGAACATTATATAATTATTTATGTGGGTTGTTTAATATATTCGTCCTTATTAACTATCACATCTTTAAAAAATTCAACCATATTATATTGCAGGCAAGGTATTAGGAGAAATGCATTGTTATATCAACGAGGGTTGAGTCAGCTAAGTAATGTTTTGGAGTTCTAATTGCATTAGACTAAAAGCATACTTAGTTGACAAACGGTTGCCGTTCGTCGGATGGAAATGTTTAGTAACTTAAGGCATTCATTAATTATTTCAGTGAATTAAAAATAAATATCCAGTCATGTTTTAAATTAATTTCATGAACTAGTTAAAGTGACAACCGAATAAAACTTTCCATATTGAATTCAAATGAGTATGTTATTTTATTTTCCTTCCCTTGACGACACTTTGGCTGTCGTACTCTCTTTTTCCACTGAGGGGAATGCTGTTACTTAGAATAGTTGATTATCCCTGCTATTTATGGAGTATAAAGTATAAGATTGAGAGCCGTTGTATCAATGATTATGGGTGCGATATCGATATATTAGATTCTGCACGTGAGATCCTTCCAATGTCCCTTCGTGGGCTTAATCTAGAGTAAGGCTCTGCACGTGAGACCCTTCCCAATGCCGCTTGGTGGGCTTTACCTCGTTAGGTTCTGAACTTGAGATCCTTCCCAGTGTCTCATGGTGGGCTTGACTTAGGGTGGGCTCTAGACAAGAGATAATTCTAAATGTCTCATGGAGGGAGTTTGGTCAGATTAGGCTCTGAACTTAAGATCCCTCCCAATGCCTCAAGGTAGGCTTGACCTAGGTTAGGCTTGTACGTGAGACGCTTCCCAAATTATGATGACTTTACGTTGGGTAGGCTCTGCAGGCGACATCCTCCTAATGTCTTATGGTGGTCTTGAACTAGGATAGGCTGTGTACGTGGCGTTTTAGACTGTTACTGAAGTTGAAGACTATGGCCTCCTTTCTATGCGAAAAAAATCAAATCCATGTTTAAGGGATCCTAAAGGTGAACGATTTTACCCTAACATTAAAATATGTAAAAAAAGTTTATTATTTGACAAAACTAGGATTGTAATATCAGTTTTAAGTTTAACTAGACTTTACCCTCTGCACTAAGAACGCATTCAATCAATACACTATAGATACAAAACTGCGGTACTGTGTTTGATTTGTTTTTTTTTTTACACTAGAAAATAATATGCAAAACTAAATTCTCCTAATTGTTTATACATTCTGATTAATAACGTTGAGAAATGGAAAATACTAATATTAATGAAGAGAAAAAAACTAAACTTAGAACTACGTTGTTTAGAATATTGAGCTCACGCTGTTTTTAATACACTCAAGAACACCTGCTGACTATGACGATCCGGCTAACTGCAATAAAGTCCGTAGGGTAGCTTATGTTAGTGAATGAGGAATCATAGTAGTATTTTTATAATTTTATTGATGTATAATATAAACATATATTGAAAATTTAATAAAATGCTATAATAACATACATATGTGATCAAATATGGATAATTGTATGGTTAGAGCATTAAAGTCAAACTCCTAAGGAAGCTAAATTTTGACTGCAATTCTGCTGGGACTCCTACGTCTCCTTTTATGATGTTAGTTTTTCGGAGTAATTAAAATCACTAAAATAAATGTTTTCTAAAAACAGCTGTTCTTCCTTTTGCTCGGGGTAGGTGGTCCTCCCTAGTATATTACTAAAAAAGCCATGCTAGAAGGCCCAACACTGACTATTTGTTTTAAGAGGAGGTTGGAGTTGGCGGCCATATTGGATTTATACTCCATAAGAACCAATGTTAATTGGTATGCGTGAATTCTCGTTTATTTTTGGTCGGAAAACTTGTTTTAAGTTTATATGTCAAATTAAAGCTCTTTTTAAGCTCTACCGGACGTAGGAATTACATTCTCACATAAACTAGCCATTTCTTGTAAAATTGAAATAATAACTTTTGATTGCGTTTTTTTACGTAGTTTATCAAATTTATCGAAATCGGCTTCCTACGTCCGGTAGATAATTTAATTAAGATTTCTAATATTTGGCTTTCGAAATTATCTAATTAATAACAACGACAATTTCTCGCATACCAAAAAGCATGTCAAGCGAAAATTCAAGGTAAATTTGAAGGAATTGTTAACGATCAGCTGACTTGTGATGAAAATTATCCGGTGCGGAGGAATACATTCTGCTTGGTGACTACTTCATGTATGTGCCCATTGACTAAAGATATTGTAGGGGTTTTATCCCGAATTTTGGCGTGGATAGCCTCAGCACTTTGCCAGGGGATATTTTATTGAGTGGTGGTGGGTAATATACAAATTAACAAGGCCGACATATAAGCGCATATTTTATTAAATGTAGGCTGGGCATGCCGAAGGTACATACAAAATAAAATTATATCCTTCACATATAAAGTTACCTTTTGTAAGGGTAGAGACTACACTAACGAATGCTTAATTGATGGGCCTCCAATTCGATAGAGAATTACTGATATACTCGGGAAACAGATTAAATGGTTGGTGCGACTCGACCGGCATACATAGCCTGCGAGCGCACACAACGATGGATTACTTATAAATTGGGCAAAAGTACGCCTAAACACATTTATTGTAGCGGAGCGATTCAGCGGGTGTGATACATAGCCTACGGAACGCTCTCAGCAACAAAGTAATTTTTCAGGAAAATTGATATCTATCCCGGATTAAAGTGTCGGTGCGACTCAGCTGGCATACATAGCCTACGAGCGCACGCAACAATATATTGACTAATTATTTATAATTTGGGTGGGATAATTTAGAGGATTCTGATCCAATGTATTCCAAAGACTAATTAATTATCTCTCAACCTTGCGGTCCAGACATAGCCAGGGAGAGACGGGAAATTTAGTTAAAAACTCAAGAAAGGCAGAGCGATTCCAGGCGTGTGACAGGTTCGCCGGAACGCTCTCCACACGGGTTAATTTACGATTAATATTTAACATGAGCACATTTCCCATATGCACTACTAGCCTACTCTGTTGGAGCAAATTAAATTAAATAAGGTAAAGTACTCACTGAAGCACACAGGTCGGGACGGTAGACGTAGACGTAGACGGTAATAAAACGACACCCACGGTACGACAGCTTGAAGATCTCTGTTCGCTCCCGTGGGGTTGGTTTTTATATTACCCCGAACTAGTACGGAAATGGCCGAATAGTCACCGATACTTGGTCCAGCAAGTGACCTTGAGCTTGTCAGTCCTGTTATCAGATAATGCGTGCACCGCGCGCCTCACAATATTACTTAGTGCATCACTGACTAAAGATATTAGTTGAAATCAGTGTGTTTACGACATTTTCATAGATTTAAGGAAATGAGACAGTTGTATGTTTCTGCCCTCGTAAAAAAAGGTCAGTTCAATCATCAGTTGTATGTTCTATAGATTTACAGTAAAAAAGATGGAAAACAATTTATTGTTCAAACTGCATTTTTCTTTGTCGTAAATTTTGACATGTACCGATTTTTCCTCGAATTCCACTAAATTATGTTTTAGTACTTTAAGTGTATCAGTTTATTTTTAAAGTGGAACGGGTTTAAAAATCCTTATCTTGGCAGAAAAGTACCTGATGCAGCAAACCTTAACGAATTCATTAATTTAAAATCCTTGAATAGATATATATCCACAAAGTTTCACATACAAAATACCATCGAATACAAAATGACAAAAACAAGAGAAGGCGCAGCACGCTGATGTAAAGGACGCTAGTCTTGAACTTATGTTGCATGCTTTATGTTATATTTTTGTTCTCAAAACATGAAATTCATGGCATGCGATCCCAACGTTTAAAACATAAGGGGTTCTGGAATGTTTGAGTTTAAATGTGCTGGGCATGCCAGTAGGCCTCAATATTCTCCCATTACCATATTAACATGGTGTAACAGTCGAACATTTGTTACGCTTAGTCGTGTGGACGAGCTTGTTGGGATCGAGCGGCTCGACTTACGGGACTTCCAACTGAAAAAGGAAGGTAGGCATAGACAACGTTGAACTTTTTAGTTAGATTGTTGGCTGGCATTTTGGGAAGGAGTAATCAGGTAAGAACAGTTGGGCAAGCCCGTATTAGTTGAGTATTTTGAGCCGAGTGCCGAACTCAACAATCCACCAGAATGTTGGGAAGAAGGGCATACATGATCGAACATTTCGGCAAGCACCAACTGTTCGTCCGCATACGCTGGCCTTTAGAATGCAGACAAAATGATGGTGGTACTGTGTGTGGCTTCTTCCCATGTTGTGAAGATTATGAATGCTATTTATACCAAAAATAAATAAAGGCTTAGAGCTAATTCAGTATATCCTAAAAAGACCATAAACTTTATTGTGAGAGAATGTGCCAAAAACATTCTGTTTGGTATGTTTTAAGTCTTGTCTGATAGGAATATTTACATTAGAAGATGGTACGATTTTAGAATAATAGAATATAATTGATTAATTAATTAAAATAGAAGAGTTAATTAACAATAAAAATAATCTGTTCTACAAAGAATCCTTGTAAACATTCTCGTCCAATTGTTCAACGATACCGGTCGTTGTTTTTTTTTTTTTTTTTTTTTGACGTACAGTTAGTTGAGGCACTCGTGTATCAGGTTCCTGCTCTTTTACGCCGTGCTCGCCGACACACTCGGCAAAATATTTGAGCGTATAACTGAGAACGTAGCTTATGTTTTCCAGTGTAATGTTTATAATAAATTTAATTTCAGCCTTAATTCGTGCTCGTCGTTTAGTTTGTTTAGTAAATATAACTGAGCATTTGATATAGAATGCCTCATACCAGCACATAAATATGGCTACATTAAAAATTAGTCTTGAATTTGGATATTATTATTTACCATATTTCGTTTTTTAAATTAAATAATCTTTAGCTGAAATTAAGCTTAAAGTTTTCAATGTAAGTATATGGTATATAAGTTTCAAGTACGATAATTATTCTAGTTAACAATACAACGGCAATATTACGCACGAGATCTGATGTTTTGGTGGTCACCCATTTAAGTTCTGCCTCAAATTGTGATGCTTGACATTTGCGGGAATATTGGATGACGTCACGTTTGTCCTAGCTGTTAAGCTGCATTCAAAAAACGGCAAACGGCACTATTTCGTGCATTGTACACGGCGGAGCAATATAGTTTCAATCTTCGCCGCATCATTCTATTAGCAGCACCCGTCTATCCAACCTCCTCTTAAGCTTCGTATGCATTTGGTTCTATAATGTTTCTTATTAGTTTTTATTTTTTATTCCGTATTCAAAAATTGTATCAATATTATTGAGAAAATAGTAAATATTGATTATAGGTATTTGATTTTGTTAGCTAAGTTTCAGTTGTTATTTTAACGTATTTTCGTGTTTTTCAGAGACACAAACCTAAATGGTACTATTTTTTCTTTACGAAATTAACAATGTTCTTACTTGAAGTGTTGTTTCTAATCCTCACGGGAAATAAGGGGGATCCTTCATAATCGACTTAAGAGCACTCCCTATTGTCGACTCATGTGCTGGCTCACATAAGTTTCCGTCTTAATTTTAGTTGATTTTGAAGTTGTTTTTGTGCAAAATGTGCAGTTTTATTTGTTTTACATAAACTTGTAAAACATTTATGCTCTTATATGGCTTTTGAGTGTAAGATATATTTCTCTGCCTAATAAGTGGTAAAATGTTTTGCAAAATAGTACAGTTAAGTATTAGTACACATTGAACTTAAGAAATTGTTTTCCCATATAAGAAAATTTCCCATTGAACACCCGCATGTCGTACATCAAAAACTCCGTCACGGAATATAAAATCAACATATAACAAATAACAAAATATAGTCCAGGAATTTAAGGCATAATAAAGTAAATAGACGTAACGAATCCCGACAAAGATGGAACTTCGCACAAATAATGAGTAAAAATCCCTAAATAACATGTCGAAAACCCCCTAAATCTCCACTATGCTTCAACACAAACACCATGAGAGATACGGAAAAAGTGCAGACGGCGTTCTTGAAAGGGATAGAATTTCCAATAAAATTGTATAAGAAATTTAAAAATAACTGCTAAAATAGATTTCCTAAAATGTTGTCATTCCAAACCCTTCGGTCTTATTGTCGAAGCCCTTAGGTCTTATTGAATAACATATTATATTAATAATCCTGAAAAAAATTCCAGTTATTTGGCATCATTGACTTTGAATCTCTTCAGAGAGATTCAAAGTCAATGTTTGGCATCTTAATGATAGCTTTATTTGTTAAGGAATCATTTTTTTGGGGGTTACTCACGCCTACATTGTGAATCAGATTTGTTGATTGAGGTTGTGTTTGAGGTGTCAAATAACTATAATCCTTTTCAGGATTCTAGAATGTAATTTATTATTTATCAAAATCAAAAAGCCTCGCTCCCTTGGGAATGTATTTTACATCAAATTTTAAATGTGTTCCTTATGGAAGGGGTATTAGAATTACAATATTTTTGAAAGTTAAAAATATCAGCTTTATGTTTAATATTTGTTGTACATTTATATATTCACTAGCAGATATAACCATGGCTTCGCTCGCTGAAAGGATAACACATTTTTTACTCAAATATCATTTATTTGTAATGTACTATTTTTCAAAATTTCCATATAGACTGATGGTTTCAATGATTTTTCTAATCCATACGTTTTTGTGTACTTAATTACACCCTCAAGGTTGAACATAGTGATTCCACCCCACATCGAAATGAGAAGTTAAAACGTTTCCTCGATGAAATTCTAGTTTTATCCTCAAAAGGCATAAATTGGCTACCTACCATGTGCTAACACATTTCAATTTCTCACTTTAGTCTTAGGAGCACCGAAATTTCCTAGGTAATTTGTTATTTAACTAATACAATTGGGTTTCTAATATTTTTAATAGAAAACTATCCACTTCAGGGGTTTAAACGGAAGGGGAAATCTTCCATTGCTCCCTAAATCCCATGCAGGATTTAATGGTTGTTGTTTGATTACTTCGGCTGATCCGTAAAACGCGAAGAGTCTATCTGGTATCTGGCAAATATATAATAGCAGATAGTAACAGTTTTTAACAGTTTATTCTTTTATAAACATTTTTAAACATTTATTCTTTTATAAACATATTCTTTTTCGTTTATTCTTTTATAAACGTGTTAATTCTTTTGGCCCCTTAAAAATGTTCTAGAGACTTTCCATCCATATGTAGAAATCATAGCTCTAAAATTTAAAATCTTGCAATTTAGAACTTTTAAATTTACCTTATCCATTCCAGACAAAACATTTTAAAATCCTTCATTAGTATCATCTAGGAACTACAAAGAATATTTGTGCCCTCAGTTTCACAGCCCAAGGCCCTACATTGTCCTAGGAAATATGCCCTGAAAACTAAAAATGGCCACCATTTTGGGTCTTATTAGTTAGGTTACTTTAAAAAAATAAAAATAGAATAAAAAATAATCATAATAATAATAATAAAATAGAACATAATAGAAAAAATTACTGTGTTATGAATAAAAAGGTTTGGAAATATAATAAATGATTAACGAAACGTAAAACGAAAAAATATAGTGTGTAAACGTTTTTCTGTCATATAATAGTGTAGTAAGAAGAAAATGTAGGGAAATAATAACTATACATTCTTACCAGCATCATTAAAATATATTCTGTAAAAGTCTTGCCTTAGATGATTCTGAAGGGAATCGTTAGATCAAGTTAAAACACTTTAAACTAGAGATGTTTGATATGGCACGAACCTTTCAAGCGTTGAAGGGCTCAAACTAAGTAAGTGTGCGTACAATTCACCTAATTTTTTCTGAGATTTATCAAATAAATCAGCTAAATGGTTTTACACTATCATTATAACTTTATGCATAGTGAGAGGCTATAATTGTTTTGTTTAAGCTTTTTACTTCAGCTGGATCTGGATATTTGGAAGATTTTATATGCAAGAGCTTTTTATTCATAGAGTTAACTGTCACGAGTAATCAGATCTTAAAAAAAATTAATTTTACAACTTTTACATTTATTTATATAGTTTATATTGCGAATCTAATAGTTAAATTTTTGCAGTGGCAAGATTCATGGTAAACGTACATTTATCATAGCTTATTTCCAGTGGTGTAATGGTAAATTCTCCAGTGCTGGAACGGTATTTCCGAGGAGTATAGGCGAATAACCCCTCCCCTCCTCAATGAAGAATAACATATTTTTGAAGGGTTTTGAAGCAAACTTTTAACAAAACATTACCACTAACTTTAAGACTAACATTACTACTAACTTTACCTCAAACAATCCTCCTAGTTTGAGCCCTTCAACGCTTGAAAGGTCCGTGTCATATCAAACATCTCTAGTTTAAAAGTGTTTTAACTTTATCTAACAATTCCCTTAAGTATCATCTAAGGCAAGGCCTTTACTTATCATTTTTACCTTTACTTAGGAAAAACAATAACATCAAACAAAACACAGCTGATGTGTGATAAAAGTCACAGTTTAACAAATATAAATAATACATTATGCAACAACAATGAACTATAAACTGAAACTTGAATCTTCATTATGTTATTGCTGTTCTAGAATTCACAAATTTTATTACTTTTTAATTTATTTTTTGAAATAATTAATTTATGCAACGCTTGTCTTTTCATTGGGATTAGTACGTGAATAAGGAATAACATGTTTATGTATACATTTAACTACTTACCCCTACATCCTTCTCATTTAACTAAACCTTCCTCCTAGTACATAAATCTTAACATTATGCTGTTAATAAATTTAAACATTAAGCCATTATGCTTTTATATCCAAGTGCTAAGTGCTGAGGGGGCCCAGGGCTTCACAGGTCCACTGCCTGATTTTAACTAAATTTGCTCTACTCAATCCAGCTAGAAAATGCAGGTGAATATTGCAGGTTTCTCCTTATCTTGAGTCCTAGCAGACACGAACGTAGTCTAGTAGCTGTTTCTCCATGATATAGATTTTTATTTTTACATGGATTTGTTTCCAAGAGCAGAACCTAAGTAAGAAATAAAAAGTTCATGTTTTCCATGGCTCTTTTTCAATAACAGTAACAGTTACAGTTTGGCTTTTAGAAAATCCATGCTATGAACTGAAAGAATTCTTTGATGTGTGATGTAGGTAATGTATGCAGTTTGAAGTGCATGGCGTGCTTTAATTTTTGTTGCCTCGTTGTGTTTTTTTTTTTTTATTTTAATGGATGTGCATGGTGTGTCTATTTATTTTGGTGCATGCTGTTGTTTTATGCAAGAAATGGACCTTATAATTCATGAAGAAACCTCTAGTTGTAATCCTGACGTAGCCTATTGCTTGTACAGTTGAATGGCCAAATAAATAAGTGAAATGAAAAAGTTTAACAACTGCCATTAAAATTAACTTCATGTGGCCAGTTTAATTTTATGTTCCACCTCTCCAAACACCTCGATTCGGGGAATTTTAAAAATTATTACCCGCTTCCATTCGTGCTTGCGTTAAAACCTTCCACTGAATCTCAAGACTATGCTGGTAAACACCCTCGTACTGACTCACTATAACTACTGCGATGTTGTCGTCGCCGATATTACCGTCGAGGTTTCGAACAGACTCCAACGAGCTCAGAATTACTGCATTCAGTTTATCTTTGGTTTGGGACGCTATAATCATGTCACTCTCATTATAAGTTGTTGTCTTTATTGAAATTGAAAGAATTTCATTCCGTGAATGTCATTCTCTTTGGCTTTTGCACTTAGTAATAAAAAATAATGTTCGTAAATATCTCTTAAATAATTTTGTATCTGTTTCTGAAACTAGCAGTCGTTTTACTTGAAGGGGATTCCTTCTATTATCCATTCCAACTCACAGGACAACAGTTAATAAGAGATCCTTCACTGTTCTGCCTACAGACTCTGGAAAACACTTCCTGATTTTGTTCAAATTTGGGGTAGCCATGTTAGGTTTTGGGCGGAAGTCAAAGATCTTTTACTGCGTGGAGGGCGGGAGTGATGGCATTTGGCGGTGGCATGACGGTATATAGGGCCACTTGGTGTTCTGTGGATGTTTAACTGAAGTTTGTTTACAAACATGAGTAGGTACTTATCTTTTTGCATAGTTTTTAGTTTTTTTTTTCACAGCCACGTTATTTGTAATTTTAGTCGAAAGTAATAGAGAGGACTTGCTAGTCATAGCTTCGCCTCGTCAATAAAGTAATTTTTCATTTCATTTCATTTAACCTTCTGAACTTTTGATTATTTCTAAGGTTAAAATAAACTCTCACCAACATGTAGCCTTCATGCTTCCCTGTGCGTGACTAACCAAAGTTTTATTTTCACAAGCCATCTGCCAAGTACTTTAAGGCTGTCCCCTACGACATCACAACGTTTCATATTGGCGTTCTTAAAAAATATATTCTTAATGTGATAAACAATAAAATATAGGATTTATGTTCTTAAAAAGATTTTAAACTATTTTTACTCAATTATAGAAAGAGGTTTGGTGAGAGACTTAACGGAGACCCAATGTTATTGTATATACCAATAGTCCTAATGTTATTCAAGTCCGAGAAGTTATAATTATTATATAATTTTCGGGGTTATTTTTATATTGCCACTTGTCCATAGTGTAATTCCTCTTGTGGCTCTTACCAGGCACTTCAGAACATATATTGGGGTACCTCTGAATTTATTAAAACTTTTTTAATGCTCGATAAATTGTTTAAAATTGAACCTGAAATTGTATTAAATGTCACACACGCGCATCCCGGTTTGTTCAAAGTGGCGCAACCCAATTTATCCAACAAGCTGTCAAACGCAATCTCTATGTAAATTCAAACGTGTATCGTTTTATGCTAGTGTACCAATTCTGTTTATCCCCCGATGTACACACCTCATTGAGAGCCAAATTGCTAATGATAAATTTTATCATTAGTGATTTGGCTTTCAGCGACATGGTTTTATATAAAATATTTTTTATTTCTTTTAATTTATCACTCAAGATTTTTCTTTTTGTAAATTATTCTTACGTAATTATACTTAAAAACTTTTAATTCACTGAACTATTTAATTTTCCCTACGGCTGCTGATCTTTAAGTAGACTAGTTTCTTGTAATTTACCTTGAGGGCTAATCCATTGAGAAGATTATAAGCATCTTCTATAAACATTGTATTCACATAAAATATATGGATATTCAACATAAACAAATCACAAATATTTCCTCACCAGTATTACCTCTTTAGTTTTCATCGGATTTAATTTTTTTTCAATTTTAAGGCAAAAAATTGTGATCACACAATGGGAACCTAGTACTATTGTTCAATAAATGTTCATACCATAAGTAGCTGATAAACAAGGCTCAGCTCGGGAGATTATTTGCTTCTTGTTGATTCTTGGTATGCATTCTCTTAATATTACCTATTTCAATTGGCAACCATAGTTACTATTCTAAACACATCCAAAATCCTTGACATGGTTTTGAACGTTCATGTGCCTAAGTTTTAAAATATATCGGAACGAAACTACCATAGTGCACATCATGAGACTCCAATCTTTAATAAGGTCAAGTTTCTACGACATGTAGGTTTTGCTGTTGCACGAAATTTCCCAGCACACCCCCCCCCCCACACACACACACACACACACACACACACACACATATATATATATATATATATATATATATATATATACCGGGTGTCCCATAATAGTCCCCCCCTAACTTTTTCCTATATTTTTTCCAATATCAATTCCACACCACCCCCAAACATTATTGGGTAGTTAATACTTAATTTTGAGGGGGTACCCAATTTTGGCCGCCATCTTGGATCCGCCATATTGGATGCAAAATAATTTTTTTAACGTAAAGATGGTGTTGTGACCCATCATTTAGAATGAGATTTTTTCACTAATTACAACACCGCAATCCGTTTTTTAATATCTCAATTGGTTCTCAATATATAAGTACTTTTAATTAATTTATTTTAAACCGATTTAAGCATTACAAATTGATGAAATAGGCCCATATCCACAAAATAATGCTAGATAGTGACGAATAACCACTATCAGTAGTTGTTGTGTGATTTATACTTAACTTTCACCAATGTAAATTTTTTGTCGCCATCTTGGATCCGCCATTTTGAAATGAGGTTTGTTATTTCAAATATGAAGTTGGTATTGTGACCCATCATTTCAAATTAGTTTTTTTAAGCCGAATTAAATGCCGCAACTCGTTTTTAGCTATAAAACTTCGTTTTTGAAAAAATCATATTTTTTTAGATTTGTATTAGAAACATGTGAATATCTTGAAAACTAAACTCTATAATTGAAAACGGGTTACAGCATTGAATTCGGCTTAAAAAACTAGTTTGTAATGATGGGTCACAATACCAAATTCATATTTGAAATAACCTACCTCATTTCAAAATGGCGGATCCAAGATGGCGGAAAAACATTTTACATTGGTGAAAGTTAAGTGTAAGTCACTCAACAATTACTGATAGTGGTAATTTGTCACTATCTAGCATTATTTTGTGGATATGGGCCTATTTCATCAATTTGTAATGCTTAAATTGGTTAAAAATAAATAAATTAAAAGTACTTATATCTTGAGAACCAATAGAGATATTAAAAGACGGATTGCGGTATTGTAATCAGTAAAAAAATCTCATTCTAAATGATGGGTCACAACACCACCTTTACATTTGAAAAAATTATTTTGCATCCAATATGGCGGATCCAAGATGGCGGCCAAAATTGGGTACCCACTCAAAATGAAGTATTAACTACCCAATATTGTTTGGGGGTGGTGCGGAATTGATATTTGAAAAAATATAGGAAAAAGTAAGGGGGGGGGACTAATATGGGACACCCGGTATACATATAAAAATTGACAAATTTATTAACTTACCTTTGATAATGGCACTTTTATAGTATCTAAATGGATACATATAAAAAATAACCTGAATCCAAAAGGATAGTATATGGGGACACAAAGGACTCTTTTAAAATTGTAAGCCGACTTTGTATGCCCATAGTATCTATGTGCATACAGGTATTTCCTACGAAATATACAAAGCTTAAATCAATAGGAAATGTACTTATATATACATTTCAGTATCCAAAGATATCACGTGAATGATAATTTTGACTTTCTTTTTTAACCCTTATAAGTACAAAATACTCTCCTTGAAAACCATCTGTTTTGATCTTCGCTTATCATTTGGTTTGCAGCACCTGAAATAATATTTAATTTTGTTTGTAGTACCAAGTATGCCAACCCTAGGAAATTCAAATACGCTTCCTAGTTAGCGTACTTCCTTCTAGTAAATAAGGTTAGAAATACTATGCAAAGAGGCTTTGATCTCTTCCAATGAGAGATAAAAAAGTTAGAAATAATCTGTATCCAAATGGATAGTGTGGCAAGTAAAGTGTACTGTAAAAAAAAAATTTATACAACTGATTTTATTTTAGGTTCAAATAAGTACTATTGTTTAAACTCCTATAAAATTATGTTTTATGTTTTCAAGGATTTTAGAAATTAAAATTCATTTCGAAAGTATTTTACGAAAGGCTTTTATAAAAAGAATATAGCCATTTTTTAAATGTATCAATTTATATTTATATGATTGTTCGAGAATGACTAAGAAATATACTCGTGGCACAAGAATATGTTTTGGAAGAACAGTTTATTTGTCAAACTAGGTCCTATTTTCATTTTATAAATAAAATATTTTTCTCAAAATATCAGAAAATAACACTAGGTAACTATTAAGAGCCAATAACTTTAGTTAACGAGATGTAGCCTGATAATAACCGTGTAATAATGGGTTGAGGACATGGATACAAGAATAAACTCTGTCAACATTCCACGAACATCTGACAGAAAGAAGGCTTTTGTGTGCCAATAAATCCATGAAATATAGCTGATCTTCCCTTGCTTTTAATACTCTTAAGTGGTTTATGCTAGAGGCTAGAATAGAAGTAAGCCAAAAGAGTTAACCGTAGTTGAAAATTATGGAAATACCGACGCAAGTGCGCATCGTCAGTCTATTTCAATATGACCAGCTGACGCATAAATGCGTTGTGACCTACCGTGAGAAACGATTCGCCGTGCATATGCGTCGCTGGTCTATTCGAATGAAACCTCAGTTGTAGTATCGAACGCGATATAAAATGTGTTTTTAGAATTGTTTCACAAGAAAGACTTATTTATTAATATTTTTAAAAAAGTTTTAAAAATCTGAGAATTTGGAGACAATTAAAAAAACAAAGGTTTTAGTGTCACGATGACTGCCATTTAATATCTTGTCTCAGTATCTTAGTTAAAATGTCGATTTATATGTAATGATTTAGCAAGGCTTATGTAGATATAATTTTACAGATAATTATACTGACTAAAATGAAACGTCGAACGTTCAGAAAATATATATTATTGATTTATTGCAATTTCCCTCACTTAATAACAAAAACTAAAGCCTGTGTCACCCAGTGAGCTTATTAAAAAAAGTTTATTATGGTTTAAACATACATTATATTTACATACATATACATTATATATTAGGTTTTTATTATGAAATCTTATTTGCCACTGGCAATAGGACATAATTAGTGATCCTATCGAATAAATCTGGATTAATTTTACTTCATATATTCCAGGCAGTATCAGATAAAAAGCCCATGATTGGGTAAATCGTACTGTATCGGAGATTTTTATTTTAAGAGTTTCAGAAAAAAAGATTATTTCATCAAGCGTTCGAATTAAAACCTGCAGAAAATTTTCCACCAATAAAAACCCTAAAAAAATAGACAGGGGTCCATTCGCGATAAGTAAGTAAATAAAAATACAGGGTGTTCATTAAAGTTGGTCACAAACTTCGGGGACTAAAGTACTCATCAAAACTAACGTCGGAAATATGTCGGAAATCCTTCGTCTAGCCGCTAACCGACAGTTTGTATTTTTTACAAAAAAAAACATAACTATCTCAAAAACTACTTTAGCTTAAATAACCAAACTTTGCACGTTCCTTTAAAATAAAACAAAACAAACTTTTGAAAATTTGGTTTGATTTGAATCCTTATTTCCAAAATGGCACCTATATTTAAAATTTTGAAAGTCAAATAACTAAAAAAAAAACTATGAATTTTACAAAAACGTTACAGGAGGGTAAAAAATAGAGAATGTCATTCCAAATCTAACGACACTTCATTTGTGAAAATCTGTCACCAAATGAGTGAGAAAATCCACTTTTTCTGATGACCCGCAAGAGTCAACTATGAGCTTGTCATATCATCTCCATTGTTGCACCGGTGAGCCGCCGCGCAGCGCCGCGTGACTAGCTCATAGTTGAACAGTAAAAGTGTATCTTCTCGCTGATTTTTTTATCGACTTAACTCATGAAGTTTCGTTAGATTTGGAATAAAATTGTCTATATGTTTTGCCTCTTGTGGCTTTTTTGTAAAATTCATAGGTTTTTAGTTATTTGACTTTGACAATTTTAAATGAGTGCAATTTTGGAAATAAGAATTTAAAACGAACAAAATTTTTTAAAGGTTTCCTTTGTTTTATTTTAAACGTCATGCAAAGTTTGGATATTTTAGTTTTTAAGATACTTATGTTTGTTTTATACAAAATGGCGGCTAGCGGCTAAACGAAGGATTTCCGACGTATGTTTTAGGACATATTTTGTTTGTTTTGATGAGTACTTTGAGCCCCTGAAGTTTGTGATCGACTTTGATGAACACTCAGTATAATTATTTACTTACTTATCGCGAACGGACCAAGAAGGATCATGCAAAGCATTATGACATAGTTTCTTCCATACTTCTTCAATCCTTTCTCCATGTTTTCTTTTTCCTCTCTTTTGTCCATTTTGTTCCCGGTTTTCCGGTACATCCTTCTGTGACGAAACAATCCACTTTTGTACCATATAAAAAAATGTCCATCGGTAACATATTTTTCTTCGACTTTTGGGGGTTTTCAACTTTATAAAAGCTTTTTCATAATTTTGCATTCTTCTTTTGGTATTTTTCTCCATAACATTTCGTGTATAGTATGAGTGTCTAACTAGCATCATGCTAGCATATAATGCTGCTTGTTTGATCACTGTGGAGTTGCGCCTTATTTTTTGTTTTAGAAGAAATACACTTCCAATTTAAAATTTCATGTTTCATGCTGAAAGCTGTCTTCATTTTCTGCTGTCTTATCCTCTGTACAACTTTCTCTCCTCCGGGCCTTTTTAAAGTTTCACCGAAGTATTTTAAAGTTTTTGCTGTATTTATCTCTCTATATTCACTATTCAAACATTGCATGTTAAATTTTGTTCAGGAGAATCATGTCTTTTGAAATGGAATTTGCAGACATACTTTATCTGCGTACTCTTTAAGAATATGTAATTGTTCGATTGCGGTTTCTTCATTATCAGCAAGTATGGCAAGGTCGTCTGCAAATACTAAACAGGATACCTCTTTGTTGTCTTTGGTACTTCTAAGATATATAGGTTTCTAGAGAGTTTGATTTTTTAGTTGTTTTTCCCATTTCTTAGAGACTTTATCTAGAACTAGATTGAAAAGGAGTGGGGATAGCCTGCCCCCTTGACACACTCTAGTTTCTATAACAAAAGGGTTCATAGATTTTGTCCATAAAATTAACTTTGAATGCAGTGTCTGACAGTGATTCTTTGATGAACCTTCGTGTTTTGTAGTCAAGTCCTATTTCTTCTAAAATGTTAAGCAAAGATTGCCGGTCAACTGAGTCGCAGGCTCTTTTAAAATCTACAACTGTGCAAACTATTTTGGCACTTCTAACTGCTTTATGTTATAATATAGTTTTTAGATTAAATATTAGTTCAGTGCATGGGCGGCCAGGACGGAAACCTGATTGATATTCACCAATTTTATTTTCCAGCTGTTTTTGTGTTCTTTTGAGCAAGCATGCCAAGGATATTTTGTAAGTTATGTGTAACAGTGAGATACTTCTATAATTATTTACATCAGTTATCTCCTTTTTTGTGTTGTTAGTAAATAAGTGCACATTTACAGTCTTTTGGTGGTTTTTCTGTTTCCTATATTTTTTATTTTTTATTTTTGTGAGCTCTTACGATGTATTAGGTCGTAGGGTTTTTAACAGCTATGCAACGATGCTATTCTTGCCCGAAGTTCTTTCATTTTCAATTCGTTATATGTTTTATAATTCCTTTTTCCGTTGGTGGTAGTGAATCTGGTTGAACATAAGTAAAATTTTCTTTTGAAAATCTATTCTGGGTTCTGGGCATTTAAGAATATTTGAAAAATATTGAGCCAATTCTTGAGAGTTGTCCTGGATTGTTAGGGCTAATTTCTTATCTTGATTTTTCAAAGATAAATTTTGTGGTTTGTATCCTTGTATTTTATCTGCAAAAGTCCTGTGACGACCTATAACATTGTAGTTCCGTACATTTTCTTCTATGGAATCCAGTTGTGTCTGTATGCACTCCTTTTGCTTGCGTGATGATTTTTACCTCTTTTCTAGTCGTTAAATAAATGTAGGCTTTCATGTGAATTATTATGGTTATACTTTTTAAAAGCATATTTTCTTCTTCCCAATACATTTTCACAATCTGAGTCCCACCATTGCATGAATGTTTGAATTTCTTCTTCAAAGGGATTTTTTCCTTAGCTATTCGTGGTATTTAAGAATGGGATTCTTTTAATGTGTTTTCCTTTTCTTCCTCCCATTCTTATTGAACTTTTGATTCCTTCTTGGTGTCATACTTCTGTATTCCTGTTTTCTTATGATGGCCTCTTCTTGCTGTAAGTTAGATTTAAAATACGGATGCCCCCACGTAACTTTTTTAACGCGTTACAGTAGGAAACCCATCCTTGGCGTACCATCACCACATAAAAAATTGCACTTTTTGATGACAGTAAAATTTTTTCTCTCACTCCCAAATGCCCTTATTATTATATATTTAATTTCGTAAGGCGATTCTCCGCGTCAAAATTGTGGGCGTCTGACAAGTCGTAGAAAGATAGGAGAGGACTCAAATTAAAGGTCTCTATTCCGTGATGGCAGGAAAAATAATGAAATTGCTTGAAATTCACCAGAAAAAGAGGTATAACGTAAAATATCTGCCATTTAAAAAGCAATGGGATCTAAAAACGTCTGCTTTGTTTACATAAAACATGTGATGCTGATACACTTGATTGAAAACCATGTGATAGGCTAGATCAGGCTAGAACACACACACACACACACACACACACACACACACATGCATACAAATATATACAGTGTGTAAAAGAAGTCCGTTCCCCCTTCCTTAATTTTTTTTTGTTAAGACAAACAATTAACTTTTGGGGAATGATACAAACTCAACCCAAATTATTTTTTAACGTTACCAACAATTTTGAGCGTCCCCAAAAATGGGGGATTTTGGGGCAACTCAAAATTTTCAAACGCAAACCCCTTTTGAGTGACCGCTCATTTTAAAGAGCTTTCACAAACTAGATGAATGGTGAAAATTGGAGGTCTCTAACGTGTTTCTATCCAAATTTACAGCTTGTCCAAGTTTTGAATACATGAAAAAGTAGTCTCTTTTGGTGATATTTAAAATTTCGAGTGTCCCCCCAAAATGGGGGATTTTGGGGGCAACTCAAAATTTTCAAAAGCTAACCCCTTTCGAGTGACCTTTTATTTTAAAGACCTTTAAAAAATAGGCGATTGGTGGAGGTTGGAGGTCGCTAACGTGTTTCTATCAAAATTGGCAGCTTGTCAAAATCTCTAGGAGTCGTATTCAAAACTTTGACAAGCTGCCAATTTTGATAGAAACACGTTAGCAACCTCCAACTTCCACCAATCGCCTACTTTTTTTAAAGTTCTTTAAAATGAGGGGTCACTCAAAAGAGGTTTGATTTTGAAAATTTTGAGCTGCCCCCAAAATCCCCCATTTTTCGGGGACACTCAAAATTTTAGATATCACCAAAAGAGATTAATTTTTCATTTAATAAAATTTTTTCAGGCTCGTTTCATTTTTACGTCATCAAAGGTAAATTAAAACTCCAAATATTCTTGACGCCAGGTTTCAAGGATGTGGTGTATTCTAAACTTTGACAAGATGTAAATTGGATAGGAACACGATAGAGATTTCCAATTTTCACCATTCGTCTACTTTTTGAAAGCTCTTTAAAATGAGGGGTCACTCAAAAGGGGTTTGCGTTTGAAAATTTTGAGTTGCCCCCAAAATCCCTCATTTTTGGGGGACACTCAAAATTTTCGGTAACGTCAACAAATAATTTGGGTTGAGTTAATACCATTCCCCAAAGGTTAATTGTTTGTTTTAACAAACAAAAAAATTATGGAGGGGGGAACGGACTTTTTTTACAAACTGTATATATGAATATTGCAAGATTAACAAAGAGGTCTCCAAAGAAATTGCAGACTCCCTGAACTTCTTAACATATTCACGTAAGCAAAGTCAAAGTAGTACGCTTGTAGTAAATAGTAAACAGAGAAAAACACATTGGCTCTTGAACTAATTGTAGAGTAGGTAAGTTATCACTCTAAAGAAAGCTGGGATAAAAATGATAGAGTAATGGAAGGCGATATCATCGACCGCATTAGCAAGGCTTTGTTCAGGGTCTAATTTGTATTCTGAGAATGTCTTTCATTAAAAGGCTGATGCCCCATTACCACCCGCTGACCTCTTCCAGCGATAAGGATTTGCCATTTTTGCTATTTTATAAATTGTAATGGTCAAAAACCCAATAAAACCCGTTGGAATAACGTTTAAAAATAATTTATATAAATTAGGAGAAATGTTTTTATTCTAGATAGTTACGCTTTAAGCTCAGTAAAATTATTAAGTTGAAAACCTACTCAACCTCACTATAAAAAGTCATTAAATATGAAAGAACTATCTCGTGATAACAAATAAATATTATGAAATTGATATTTCACGTGTAATTGATAATCAATTTTTTGTAGTAAGTTTGTGGTTTTTTAATACTGTAAAAACATTATGCGAAAAACTATCGCTTGTAAGCTTGCGCTTGTAGCTCTTGTCTTATATTTCAATTGTATTAAGGTTTTTTATAATGTCAGTTTGAAATTGACGAGTCACTCAGCTGTATATGATTTATACTTTGAATAATTATGTAAATAGGTTTTAAAGAGCGGTTTTATTACAAATTAAACATAATAAAGATTTGTGTGCAAACATTGTGATTATAAATGTCTCTTAGTTTCAAGTCTCTCTTAGCCATGAGTCAAGGAACGGGATATTGGAAGCAGTAAAACACAATGCTGCTAGACCGTAAACTTGTCAGAACATTAACTTTGCTTATAAAAGCCTTAAACATATAGGGCATTAAGGACGAAAAATAATTATGAGTCATGCAGACACTAATAAGTATTCTCTTAGTATCAAGAGTAGTAAAACATTTTATTTTACAATTCCGCATCGATTATTTAGAATAATGTTTGTATTACAAGAGTTTATTAAGATATTTCGTTAGAATTAAGACAACTATTCAAATCACAGTTGCGAATTCATTAGTGATACATCTAATACTCGGGTATAAAACAATACTAATAATTAGTACTATTTAGTACCCTAGTGGTTTGTCGGAATCCACACAATCTCTTCCATGACCGGGCTGGCATTTCCGGCACCTAACATACGTTATGGTTAATAAATCGGTGATGATGCGGTTACTAAATTTAATAGTTGTGTGACGTGTGTGAAACCCCGCCTGTACACAACAGCGCCTGGAGTAACACACCCGACCACAACTCTTGGGAGCGTAGCTAAACCTCTCTTAAATGTCTAACACTTCAGGGTTGGCCTCCTCAATAAAGACATTACACAATTGAATTTCCAGACAAATCTTTCTTTATTCTCAAAACCTTGTCTCACCGATAATCTAATTCTAACTCTTTAACCCCTATTTCTCTGGGTGACTAGCCTAACTTCCCTATCTGGTGGGTAACCTTACTTATTCGTCTAGTAACAACAATTTTATCATTCCAACTACACAGGGTAACGTCCTGGAGGCAGCTACGGTATGGATCACTTTAAAACCAGACTAATGAATCCCAGACTAATTTGATATCCCGAAACTGTAACCAATAAGAACTTTACCCAAAAGACTTTTCTCCCAATAATAAACTTTCAGCCCTACTATTACGATCCTACCAATTTAGATCCCCAAAAACCGCCTAAGTCCCGATAGAGCCTAACCCTATCAAGACCCCCTCAATGCAGTTACTCACCTGACCCCTCCTGCAGGTCCGGTGGCCCACTGACCCCCATACCAGGAAGTCTGCCCCATTTATACAACCGTATACTACCGACGGCCTTGCCCTCAGAGCAATAGCCTCAGCGTTGTTATCACAACACCTCCAGCACGCTTCCTACAATATACATCCGCCTCTTTCTCAACCACCTTCCTCCCTGAAATCTACATTTCTTAAATCTACATATTTATCTACATATTTAGAATCCTACTCCCCGTCACAGTTGGGTACTAAATAAATTGAATAAGTACTAATTCCTAGCGCAGTTGAAATTCTTGTATTCTAACGTGGCCGAGCTAATATTTTCTTGGCACAGTAACTTATGATTGTTAATAACTCGTTTATGCGTGGAGTACTAAATCTAGTCATCGGGTACTAGTTAATAGTAAATGTATATTAAAATCGTGGTATGTTTCAAATACTAGTTTTCAAACATGGCTAGGCTAATGAAACGGACCAAAAAAGTCGATCCTCACAAGGGAAACACCCAGTAGCATAAAATAGCCCGAAATAATATGCAAACCAGTTCCGGACTAGTAAATTTAATTATAATTTACTAGTGGCTGTTATTATGGAATATGTATAAACTAAAACTGAAACGCATTTTGAGCTATAATAAGTATCCTAATATCATTAGAAATCCTTTTAATTTTGCTTTATCTGGATGTTTACAGATTGAAATATAAAAAAATTTCCCTAGAGCTTAAAATTTAATGTCAGAAAGATATATAACTTCCTGAGCGTATATTAATATTAATGTTGATAGAAAAAAATACAAATTTCTGACTATAAATACACTTAGAAAATCTTCAATATAAAACGTTTAGTACATATAAGCCTAACAGTTTTCCACAATGGTTTTCTTAGTGGTTAAAAGCAACAATTTTTCTGTTTTAAATAGCCTAGTGCCTCCTTTTTAGACCTCAGGATACAGGCGCAAAGCTAATTTTAGGCAGCGGCCCTCGTTGTGCAATAATCCTTTGTAACAATGGAGAGCGGATTCTTCTAAACGTGTGCCTGTGTCTCCTGACGTAGCGTAACACCGGTCGGACTGAGGAGGCCTCCTCTCTAAGCTGGATCTGGAATCGAGCTGCGCTGCCGTGGTTCGGATGTTATGGCGTTAGGCCGACGCTACGGTAAGAGGGCTTTATATTGATTTTGCTGTTGCAGATTATGACCAAGCGGTGCGGCAGAAACTCTGTAGCATTATTTTGTGTAATTCGGATTGCCATTTCGTTAACTTTCTTTTTTATTGTGATTGTCATTCGACTTGGTAATATATAGTATGAATAAAATTTTACTAGGCGTTATATCGGCATAATAACACATTAAGATAAATTATTAGAAATGTTTGATCAGAAACAGAAATCTAAACTGTGTTTCTAATAAAAAATGATCTGAGTAATCATAGCATATATTTTATTATCAAAAATCTTCACTGAACGATGTCAGTGCTCGTGAAAATCCCGGGTTGTCGGAGGAAAAGATTAAAAATAGGAAAAATTACAAATAGCTCACGTTATTCCTAAAAAAATATATATTTATTGCATCAGAATCAGAATTGGATCTTTATTGATCAAAGAACAGTACATAATTGTAGACGACCTCATCAAATATAAATACAGCTTTCAAAATGCCCTTGAAAGATACTTAAGATTAAATAACATTTTTAGATTGCTAATCGTAATATAATCTAGTGAAGCTCTCACTTTCACTGATAACAAACATAACCAGAATTTAGTAGCCTTAATTAAAAACATATATATTTACAATTTAAAGTGACTAACAAAAAAGAATATATAACATATTTTTGAGCAGTGTTGAAAGGGTAAATAAACAAATTAACAAACATAGATCAACAGGTAACATTTATTAGAAGCCTTTTTGAAAACCATTTTAATACTATAAAAGATTTGCTGCAAGCTGGCTATGAACAGTATTTTAAATCTGTACAAAAGACAAACCTCTATGTTCAGGAGACAGGTGATTCAAAGGCCTTATATCTACGCCTATTTGACTTTAGATAACATTATTTGCTCAATTTGAACATTTCATCGCGTTTTGTGCGAATGAATGTTTTGGTTAAAGCAATATTATATTCCTTGCTTGAGCTTGACTTTCAAAAGCAAACTATTAAATATGCAAACAAATTACTGTCACGACTCCATTTTCAACAGAGTGGTTTAAATGGGCACTTACATTTGAATTTGGTATTATCCTGATGGGATTTTTTGTAAAATCAAAACATCTGATATTCTGCCACAACTTCTTCGCAAAACAATACCATAATTTAACACAGAATGAAACAAGACATAGTAAGTACATACGAAATAACTAACGGGAAAATAGATTTTTTAAATCCTCAACAAATACCCAGTGTTGCTAAAGTCCTGGAAACATTTTAATAGTTATTTCCTCATTGAAGTCGATTGTATATGCATGTGATGTATTAACTACATTGAAGCTTATTTTGTAGAGTTTTATCTAGGACTATTGTAAAAAAATGTTTTTGTTGATGCTTACGATGCCCCAGTAGAATTAGAACTATCGTCTTGTACCAGTAGTTAAAATATCGAAGAGTACTAGTTTAACTTTGGCCTTTGTGTTTCCTACATAATACATACCTACAGCCACTACATTTCTTAAATTACACATAATACTAAACTAAAGACCTCATCTGTCAAAATAAACTTAAGAAAACTTAAAACTGTTTTGTAGGCCTACTGTCGTGCTGCGATCGAAGTCGTGACGCTAGCCTTGAATAGCAGGGGTTTATTGCTCCGGCAGGCTTTCCGAGTTACTCAGAATTCCGAATTATCGAAATCCGGTTTTGTAGGACTCTCCTTTGTTGTAGTAAAAACAATTTAAAATTGTATACTATTCGATTTTTTAAATTGTAAAATTTTTACATCGTTTCATTCATTTATTTAGTTTAAAACTGTGTCCAATAGCTTAAGACGAAAATGCTGCCGAAAGAAAATCATGAAATCGCGTTGAGGACCATAAAAAATATTCTTTTTATGAAAAACGGAAAAGGATGTGTATTATTCTGCAAAGAAAACGTTTCATAAGAAAGTCATTTCACTTATTTGCTCAATTAATTACTTTCAAAGACATAATGACAAGTCAATTGACCGTTAACAATCGGTCTACGTTCTTTTTAGGTTTTTTAGTATCCTGTAGTTTTTACAAAATTCCAAACAAAATTAATGTTTGGAATTTCTCTTTGAACAACTTGGAGCTGTAGGCTTGCCAAACTACACGTTTTCCTTATTGTGAGAAAGTGAGATATTTTAACACTTATATCCTGTGTATGTTTTCCAAAATATACCTAGAATTGATTTGCTTCGTTTCTAACAAAAAAAAAATGCTACTTAGTTTTCTTCGAAAACGTTTGATAAAGTTGTTTGCTGCCACGAATACTTCTTTAGCGAGAAAAGAGTTTCCTTCAATTCCTCCTTACTGGTACACTTGTAATTTAATTTGAAGGGTTGCATACTCTTACTTGCATAATTTAGTGGGTTCCATTATTTTTATTTTGTTCATAATTGATTTCTGTCGCTAGCCAAGCCTTGATAACTTGTTATTTTTCTTAAGACCGACGGTAGTAAAGCTTTCATTAGAATAGAATATATTTCTTTAATTTGTATCAGGAAATGCATTCTATTTTGTGTATAAATTAAACTTCCCTATGTTAAAAATTATCATATGTAAGTATCATATTTTTTGTTAAGGAAATAGATATTTAGTCACCTTCGAAATGACGACTAAGATATATAATGTTCTTTAGGCCATCTTCAATGAGAGTGTCACTTACTCTATAGATTTAATTTATTTTTAATTTCACTAAAAATAGAATTAGTTAAAGAAAAGATGAAAGTTATAAGAGGTTTTCCATATCCTGGTAAAGCTACTCTCCTACGTTTATTTAATATCCTGTTTGTATCCGAGTAAATAATAATATTAAGTTTGTTATATTTATTGAAATATACGCGCTAGTTTATGTTCAACTTATTATAATTTAATTAGGTGAAATTAATTTTATTCAGTATGTGTATAGTATTTCACTATAATATATAAAATTCATAACGAAAAGTTAAGATGTTAGAAACAGCAAACAGGAACTCAACTTGTTCTAAAAGAATGACGAGTGATTTACGGCTGCGGATGGTTGGAATGTTAAAGGAGGTGCATCCGTTTGAATAATGTATTACTTTAACAGGATTATTATTTCATTACCTCAGATAACTTTGTATACCTACGCTTGATATGATAAACACACAATAAAATTAAAAACAGCAATTTCACGACGTCGTACTACTCATTCTTAGGAAAAATTTTATTAATATGAGTATCGTAATTAAAGTATTTTTTGTATTTTATTTACTTTTTAAATAATTTTTATTGGTTATTTTACTAAGAAATCTTAAACCTTTAACCATCATAAGGTAAAAAAAATAATATTAAAAATTATAGCTCAGAAGAATTTTTCTTCTTGAAGTTTTAGAACGTGCTGAATTCTAAATGTAACCATTGGAATTATTATACAGTAGCCGTATGCCGTTATGCTATTAGCAAATCAAACTTAGAATACCTTCAAAATCCATGACTGTTCCCTTGAAAATAGTCTTGTGGCAAAGCCCAAAAAGATTATGGAGATCAACCATAACAGAGCAGATTTTGAAAATCTAAGCTTTAATTTGGACCTATATAAAGGGTATTCTAATCGTAAATTGGTTTAAGCGCCAAAATAATAAATTAAACAAATTTTCGTTTAGGACACAAATGTTTTAAGCATAAGATAGGAAAATATCGGAAGTGAATTATAAACAGTCCAAAACACATATCGATTTAGGAAACTGTCAGGTATATCAAGCTGTAGCTGTGATATAAAAACATCAGAGAAGCTTATTCAAGTAACAGCGAATGCCCTTGGCCCAAAAGAATAAGCCAATCTGTCCTACACTATAATATCAGGTATTTTTGCAAGTATGTGATTGATTGCACAACTGTTTGAAAAATTCTCCAATTATTCTCTTCAAATTTTGCAATTAAGATATTTTAATGTAAGACTATATTACTTACTGGGGACGTCAGACAGCTCAAAATTGACATAGTTCTGTTCAGAACATGTTTCGGTGTAATAACACCATCCTCAGCTGAGTACAGATGTGAGGTCGGAAATAATTATCCATCGGTGGATGGCTTCGTCATAGTTGATTAAAAAACACATAAAACATAACATTAAATCACGAGACGGACACGATTAAACATTTACACGAAATATAACAGGCCTGTCACAACTAAATCGAGAACACGGCGCGCCGGCAGTTGGGGGCAGACTGACTGGAAGTTGATCGTTCATGTATCCTGGTTATCAGATGGGCAATGTACAGCTGGCTTTTGTGGTGGATCGAACGCCAAGAGAGAATTAAATATAGAATGAGAACTGAACTGAAGCTTGTCGTTTATTATTACCTGATCAGGGTTGTTTTTCTTAAAACATTTATAAATTTCGAATTCCTCTAGAGTGTCCATCTTACGTCCTTTGTTACAAAAATGTAATATCTCAAGGCTGTCATTGATACTGTCAGTGGAGTGGTTAAAATCAATCAGGTGTTGGCCAAATGTAGATTTTTGTTTATCCAGCTTGTGATTTGGGCAATGTTCTTTAAAACGGGTTTTAAATGAACGTCCCGTTTGGCCGACGACGTATACACTCGGGCACTCAGCACATTTTAACTTGTATATGCCAGTACTGTCATATTTATCCTGTACTTTACTTTTATTTCTCAAAATATTTTTAACCCGGTTAGATGTTCTAAAAGCTAGTTTTACATTATGTTCTTTCAATTGTTTACTAAGGCCGTGTTGTAAGTTATGACTATATTCAACACTGGCGTATCTGATTGGTGTTTTATAATGTTGGCAAGTGAACTATTAGAAATTATGGCTTTGTTTGGTTTATTCTTGTGTTTGGATATTAACCTGTCAACTATGTTGCTGCGGTATCCATTGGCTGTGGCAATAGCTTTAATTATATACACTTCTTTTTTGAAATGTTCGTCATTTAATGGTACATTTAACAGCCTGTGAATCATGGAATTGTAGGCTCCCATTTTCTGGGCTTGAGGGTGGTATGAACTAGCATGTATTGTTTGACTGGTTGTGGTAGGCTTGCGATATATACTAAATTGAAACTTTTTTGTGCTCTTATCTAATGTCAAATCTAAGAAATTTAATTTGTTATTGTTCTCAACTTCCAGGGTAAATTTTAATTTCTGCGCCAATTTATTCAAATAATTATGTAGAATGCTCAGCTGCCTTGAATTACCGTTGAAAATGATGATAGTATCATCAACATAACGTCGATAGAACAAAATCTTATCCCTCTGTTTGTTATGGTCGGACATAATGTACTTATTTTCAATGTGATTTAGGTAAACATCTGACAGGAAACCAGATAACGGCGAGCCCATGGCTAGGCCATCAGTTTGGCTGTAAAACAATTCATTAAACATGAAATAATTTTGTTTCAATACTTCAGTTAGAAGAAGCATTAGCTCATCAACCGCTTCTGGTAAAAGGTTTGATTTCTTTAATAAGTCTGAGACAATATTCAAAGTTTCGTCTATTGGAACATTGGTATATATCATTCGATATAGCATCATTCAATATAGTCAACCTATATACCAATGTTCCAATAGACGAAACTTTGAATATTGTCTCAGACTTATTAAAGAAATCAAACCTTTTACCAGAAGCGGTTGATGAGCTAATGCTTCTTCTAACTGAAGTATTGAAACAAAATTATTTCATATTTAATGAATTGTTTTACAGCCAAACTGATGGCCTAGCCATGGGCTCGCCGTTATCTGGTTTCCTGTCAGATGTTTACCTAAATCACATTGAAAATAAGTACATTATGTCCGACCATAACAAACAGAGGGATAAGATTTTGTTCTATCGACGTTATGTTGATGATACTATCATCATTTTCAACGGTAATTCAAGGCAGCTGAGCATTCTACATAATTATTTGAATAAATTGGCGCAGAAATTAAAATTTACCCTGAAAGTTGAGAACAATAACAAATTAAATTTCTTAGATTTGACATTAGATAAGAGCACAAACAAGTTTCAATTTAGTATATATCGCAAGCCTACCACAACCAGTCAAACAATACATGCTAGTTCATACCACCCTCAAGCCCAGAAAATGGGAGCCTAGAATTCCATGATCCACAGGCTGTTAAATGTACCATTAAATGACGAACATTTCAAAAAAGAAGTGTATATAATTAAAGCTATTGCCACAGCCAATGGATACCGCAGCAACATAGTTGACAGGTTAATATCCAAACACAAGAATAAACCAAACAAAGCCATAATTTCTAATAGTTCACTTGCCAACAGCAATAAAACACCAATCAGATACGCCAGTGTTGAATATAGTCATAACTTACAACACGGCCTTAGTAAACAATTGAAAGAACATAATGTAAAACTAGCTTTTAGAATATCTAACCGGGTTAAAAATATTTTGAGAAATAAAAGTAAAGTACAGGATAAATATGACAGTACTGGCATATACACTGAGAAAAAAGTCTAGTGGTAGACTACAGAAATAAAGAGGGAACCTCATTAAATCTTGTGCTTACCTTGCCGGATGCCATTCTTGAGGCTGCCACCAGCCTTGGCTAGTGTAAGGACTCCAGCCACATCTTGTGTGCGCCACAAGCTATCTTTGGCTGTAATTGTGATGTCATAACTTAATGACGTCACTACTATATCCTTAATTCTTGAGGTAGCAAGCATACTGGACTGGTGTGTGTTCCACTCTGACTAGTTAAAGACTCAGTACTGTCTAGTGCCAGACCCCAGCCAGCCAGCAGCTACCTCTCTTTGCGTCTGGTGTCGTTCCAATCTGGATAGTTGCAGCCCCATTACTGTCTAGTGCCAGACCCCAGTAAGCTAGTAGCCACCTCTATTTGTGTCTGGTGTCGTTCTTCCCTGGATAGTTGCAGCTCCAGTACTATCTAGTGCCAGACCCCAGCAAGCTAGTGGCTACCTCTCTTTGAGTCTGGTGTCGTTCCACCCTGGATAGTTGTAGCCCCATTACTGTCTAGTGCCAGACCCCAGATAGCTAGGGGCCACCTCTCTATGTGTCTGGTGTCTTTCCACCCTGGATAGTTGCAGCCCCATTACTGTCTAGTTCCAGACCCCAGCTAGCTAGTTTCTCGTGTTGTCAGCAGGTTGGTTCCATCGATTAAAATTGATTTAGCCCACAAATCGGCCACAGATGTAGGACTTAGAATCACACTCCCCCCTAATGCTCCAGTATCAACCTTTCTGTTTAAGCCAGTTTTGATTTTATTCTTAATCCAATAATTAAACCTTTTTTCCTAAATTGCTGCTAGTTTAACTATATTTATACCAAAAGCGTCATAATTATGTTAATGAGTTACTGTTACGTTAATAAAACTGGCTTGTTTGAAATGCTAAATAAGACATAGGAACAAGGGGCGGGTTGTGATTCAAAGAACTGTATCTGCAGTTCGCTTCTGGGCTGATTTATTTTTTACTTTACACAACACGCAGAGGCAGAAAGAGGTGGTAGCTGCTAGCAGATCGGATCTGGAACTAGGTAGTGTTATGGCTACAACTATTGTGGCAAAATTCAACATTTCTAAAATAAAAGGTTGATCTCATTAGAAGACTAATTTGATGATATGGGTTTTGGTTCCAAGCTGGCTCTTGCTTTTAATATTATGATTATAGACATATACCACAAGACTTATTTTCATTTTGATTGTTTCAAGTAAAGTGAACATTAAATTTTGCAAATTTTCAGCTTTTTAAAAATACTCAATACAGCTTCGAAGATAATTACAACAGATTGTCTGATATATTATATAATTAAAAAATCAACCAAACATTATAAAAATATAAACATTTGAGAAGTTAAATTTTGAACAAAATAGGACAAGTATGTGTCATTATAAACTTTTACAATTTCTAGTGCAACATTTTGAAGGGTACCAGATGCTTCATTGTTAAAGCTAGTATTTAATAAATAGTATAGTATATGCCAAGATAAAACTGCAATCAAAGACTTATTTAAGTAATGAAAACATTATTAAAACTTTTGTAATTTTGACACTGAATTTCATTTAATATAAATAAATTTTCTATAAACGGTTAATTTGAATGTATAGGCTAAATAAAATATTTGAGACTCTAATTGTAACAAATTTATTAATTGTAATTAAAACAAGTACAAATCAAGAACATTGAATTAATAATAATGATGGCTGTAATAATAATATTCCCTTAACCATAACTATTACTGACAAAAAATTATATAACTGCTGCAAACATGTTGGTTTCAAGAGGGGGTTCCAATCCTACACAACTACCTGCTCCTCCCTCAAGACTAATTTTAACTTTAAAATTTGGTACACAGCCTCAACTGCTCAACCAAAGTCTTGATTTATAGCTCATTTGAAAGAGAAAAACTATTTTTCGATTCCAGTTATCAGATTTTTCATCGCTTTAGGTTGAAATATAAAATATAAAAATAATGATTAGTTGTATTTTTATAATTTTTATTGGTTGTGATATCAAGGGAAGCATATCACTGGAATATCTGGATAATTTTGTTTAAATTATCCAGATATTAAAAAATATACTATCCTTTAAATATTAATATACTAGGCCTATCGTTTAAATGAGCTAGCTATAAATCTCAAAAATTTTGGTTGAGCGGTTGAGGCTGTATTGGATTTGAAAATTTGGGAGGAGCAGTTACGAATGTGAAGTTTTTCGTGACTGGAACCCTCTCTTAAAAATACTATACAAAAATATTAACTACAGTATTACAGGCAATTATAGCTACTGTCATCATTAAAATAAAAGTATTATGCTTTAACAAAAGCTGTTACAGTAGGCCCTACTTGCAATATTATCAGCATTAAAATAATTAAGAAAAAATACAATGCAAGAATATTAGATTAGGTAACAGTTTTAGATACAACATCCATTAAAATTAAGCTTGAGAAAAACCCTGAACTGTTCTGGCCACAGTAGGCCGACTATTATAGTACTGACAATTTTATAACTGCTGCTTAAAAGTCATAAATAATCGAAAAGTCTCAACTAATCACTACTGTGCTCTGTTTAATATCTTCACAACTCCCTACCATAATTATAAAAGGCTGAAGTGTGGGACCATACCGTACATATTTCCGTTTTATCTCCTGCACCGCAGCCAAAATGTCTGTTTCACTTGAAAGAAATGAATTTCCTGTTTCGAAGGCTTGTTCAGTCCTTTTCCATGTATCTTGCTAATTTTCCTCGTGTAGAGAAGATAGTTAAGTAGAAGCAGGATGACCACACTTGATTGAGGAGAACTATCCTCTGAAAAAAGGGCAGACATACCTGTAATAATCTTTATATACCAACATAATAGCAACATGTTTTTTTTTGTAATGCACCATAATAGTTTTGTAAGACTGCTTGGGTGCCCTGTCAGAGGTCTGAGGGAGGTTATTGAAGATGGCAAAGCACCCTGCATTATAATTTTCAAATGTCGTAAAAATTGTTAATAGCCCACCGAAAATATGTCATCAAATTATTATTTTTTTAACTATAGGGCTTACTGTTTTTTCTTTACAGTTTTATTTATAAATCTGAAAAATTCCATTAAAAATTATACCGGGTGTCCCATAATAACCCCCCCATCTTTTTCCTATATTTTTCAAATATCAACCCCTCACCACCCCCAAACATTGTTGGGTAGTTAATACTTCATTTTGAGTAAGTACCCAATTTCGGCCGCCATCTTGGATCCGCCATATTGGATCCAAAATATATTTTTCAAATGTAAAAGTGGAGTTGTGACCCATCATTTTACGCTAGATTTTTTCACTAATTACAATGCCGCAATCCGTTTTTTAATATCTCGATTGGTTCTTAAGATATGATTACTTTAAATTTTATTAATACTAAAAATTTATTTATTTTCAACCAATGTAAGCATTACAAATTGATAAAATAGGCTAATTTTTAGTTTTTGAGAAATTCATATTTTTTTAAATGTTTATTACAAATTTATTAATATCTTTAAAACTAAACATGATAATTAAAAACGGGTTGCGGCATTGAAAAAAATCTAGATTGAACTGATGGGTCACAACACCATATTCATATTTGAAATAACTTACCTCATTTCAAAATGGAGGATCCAAGATGGAGGCCAAAACATTTACATTGGAGAAAGTTAAGTGGAAATAATTCAACAATGACTGGTGGTGGTTATTCGTAACTATCTAGCATTATTTTGTGGTTATGGCCTATTTGATCAATTTTTAAATTATAATGTTTAAATTGGTTGAAAATAAATAAATTTAAAGTATTCATATCATGAGAACCAATTGAGATATTAAAAAACGAATTGCGGAATTGTGATCAGTGAAAAATCTAGCTTGAAATAATGGGTCACAACACCACTTTTATATTTGAAAAAAAATATTTTTGATCCAATATGGTGGATCCAAGATGGCGGCCAAAAATTGGGTACCTAATCAGAATGAAGTATTAACCACCCAACAATGTTTGGGGGTTGTGTGGGATTGATATTTGAAAAATATAGGAAAAAGTTGGGGGGAATATTACAGGACACCCGGTATATTGCATGGGGAAATGTTGCATTTATTAAATAATAATATATGTAATAAAGGCAATTTTGATAAAAAAGTAACAACAGATTAAATGTGTGACATCTACAATTTTAAATTTTTCAAAACAAATACATTAAATGCCGTTTGATTAATGATTATTCAATTACTTTGAAAAACGTAGTGTCTTTTTGCTTGTAAAAAAAAAATTACACGTTGAAAACCCAGAGTAAACGCCCTCCCAATGTTGTAAGATTTAGCTAATCCCAAATTTATAATTTTAAATTTTTAGTCAAAATTGTCATTAATAATAACTTTATATTAAGTCGATGTTATAATATTACCTGATGCAATGGTTTTAAGATGTTTTATTGCCTGTTTCCTGTCCTTATCCCTATTGTTGTTCCTTGGTATTTGCTATAGTCAGGATTTTATTCCTGTACGCTGTGATATTGTTTGAAAGACTTCTCTTTTTCGGGATGGAGATGGTCAAAATCTTGAAGAAACTGGAAACAAACAAAGTTTATTTAAAAAGAGTTTTTTTTAGCTGTTTATAGAAAATTCTATGTACTCTTGAAAGGAGAATTTACTATTAATGGAGTTTAAGTGAAAAAATAATAAGGTTCGAACCATAAACTTTGGCCAGAATCATCTCCTCATTATTATAATCCTATAAGCCTATTTTCTGAAAAATCGCAAATATTATTTATTTTTCTCATTAACTAAATGACATTACGTTTGCCAGTATATGCTGTTATGTCATTACAAAGGGGGGGGGGGACAAAGGGGGCAGATTGCCCCGGACCATAAAAGAACTGGGCCACATTTTCAGCTGAGTATTTTTAATTTCTTTCATCATAATAATTAATTATTTAAATATATTTAAAAAAACCGTCTATATTTTTGATTGCAAACAAAGAAAATCAAGTTGGATGTCGACTGATAGCGCCACAGTTCCGAAAATTCAACCCTTGATTAGTGTACTCAAATAAATTACATTATTTTATAGGCCTTTTTTGTACAATTCTAAGACACATTGGCAAATATAATATGTAGAAATACATTTAAATTGAAACCTCAAATATTAAGCTCCTTCCAGCCGTTCTTGAGTTATGACTATGAAAAGAAATCCTCTCGCCTTAGGGGTATTCCTAGCCTACAAGTTTTTTTCAACTCCGTAAGGTCTTAACTTGGGTACAAGTATGTGGGAGTTAACACGATGGTCCGAAATGGCTATTTATTTTATGATTTATCTATCAGTGGAGACATATTAAGTTACTTAGTTCAAATAATGTGGTTTTATCAAGTGACGTATATTAACTTCACTTAACAAGTGGTGGTATTTAAATCAATCATGTTGTCTAAAAAAAAAACACACAAAGAATTAATTTGAGGAAATATTGAAAATCATTTCAAATTTCAGTCGCCTACTCGGTTTAGTTTATTTAATGTAAAGATCCAGATTCGAACACATTAACAAATGAGCAGTACTGACAGGATAAAAGTTAAAAATCCTTTTGAAAACAAAGTAAACATCAATACATAATTTCAACCACTTCTCTGCTAGGCACCTCTACGCTGGCAAGTGCCACTGTCAGTCGTCAGTGCTGCCAGCATAAAAGTACCATTAAAATCCAAAATTATCTTCAAATTATTTTTAAAATTCACCAATCTCATTAATGTCCTTCGTACATTGTAAATGACTTTACAAAATTATTTCAAAATTACCCTTTGTTATTTGGGAATGACTTTATAAAATTAATTCGAAATTATGTCAATGAATACAAGACAAACATTTACGGCTGGCAGAAACCATATTTTGTTTGATGTGCTATGTTGAAACGTCAAAACAAATTTAATAATCCTGAATAACAGTAAAAATTACACCCACAATAGAACTTAAAACATTGTGGGCATACCAAACAACATTTGGATCAAACCACAAAAATGTAAAAGTACGATAATCGTACGTTGGAACACACTACATTGACTTTATCGAAATGTCCCCATAACCCTGAAATTTTACCAAGCCCCCAAATATAATTGAACGATTTAACTGAGGAAGTATTTTTCAAATCGGCTTAATTTATAGGGCCTATAGTCAATGGGTAGCTATGTGATCTCATGACATTTTATTATGACATTATTGACTAAACAATACGGTAACTTTTATTGCCATAAAACTCAAACTCACCGGTAAAATTCTGTTGTAAGACGTGGAGGCCCCAATCCTGCAGGAGGCGTGAAGTTTCTTCACCTATTATTCACAAAGGAAACAAAGAAACAAGTCACTATAATAAACAGTCCAACCAGTTACACCAACAACTCACTCAGGACTGCATGGGTCGAAGATTAGGGGTATGACGCTGTCATCAGTGTGATTGCGCATGCGCGGACACCTGTCAGGCACGGGGACGGTTAGAGCCCACCCTCTGGTTGGCTGGGGTACGCTGCAAACCCCAGCCTTGGAAGTACGTCGCTTCTATACGCTAGGGTCCCTCACAAACATTTTGTTTTTTGCCACATGACATTCTATATGTGACTACCACAATGCGCGCCTGGTTTTAGGCAGAGGAATACAAAATATCTAGGGCATTGAACGAGCACTAGTACGGGCTGGGGCTAAGTGTGACGTCACTGATTTCATCACACTAGCATTGCTAGTGTCCGCAACATTTGTTTATTGTTAACGCCTAGATTCTAGTCTGGACTGTTTTAACATTACACTGCTAGGAACGGACCAAAGCCAAATTGGAGATGTAATGTGGGTGACTCCAGACCACATTGGTTTACCGCATGCCGCTGGTTGTAGCGCCAAGAATCATGCGAAATCAACATTTACTCGCAATCTGGAGCTCTGTTTTTTCTCAGTGTACAAGTTAAAATGTGCTGAGTGCCCGAGTGTATACGTCGTCGGCAAAACGGGACGTTCATTTAAAACCCGTTTTAAAGAACATTGCCCAAATCACAAGCTGGATAAACAAAAATCTACATTTGGCCAACACCTGATTGATTTTAACCACTCCACTGACAGTATCAATGACAGCCTTGAGATATTACATTTTTGTAACAAAGGACGTAAGATGGACACTCTAGAGGAATTCGAAATTTATAAATGTTTTAAGAAAAACAACCCTGATCAGGTAATAATAAACGACAAGCTTCAGTTCAGTTCTCATTCTATATTTAATTCTCTCTTGGCGTTCGATCCACCACAAAAGCCAGCTGTACATTGCCCATCTGATAACCAGGATACATGAACGATCAACTTCCAGTCAGTCTGCCCCCAACTGCCGGCGCGCCGTGTTCTCGATTTAGTTGTGACAGGCCTGTTATATTTCGTGTAAATGTTTAATCGTGTCCGTCTCGTGATTTAATGTTATGTTTTATGTGTTTTTTAATCAACTATGACGAAGCCATCCACCGATGGATAATTATTTCCGACCTCACATCTGTACTCAGCTGAGGATGGTGTTATTACACCGAAACATGTTCTGAACAGAACTATGTCAATTTTGAGCTGTCTGACGTCCCCAGTAAGTAATATAGTCTTACATTAAAATATCTTAATTGCAAAATTTGAAGAGAATAATTGGAGAATTTTTCAAACAGTTGTGCAATCAATCACATACTTGCAAAAATACCTGATATTATAGTGTAGGACAGATTGGCTTATTCTTTTGGGCCAAGGGCATTCGCTGTTACTTGAATAAGCTTCTCTGATGTTTTTATATCACAGCTACAGCTTGATATACCTGACAGTTTCCTAAATCGATATGTGTTTTGGACTGTTTATAATTCACTTCCGATATTTTCCTATCTTATGCTTAAAACATTTGTGTCCTAAACGAAAATTTGTTTAATTTATTATTTTGGCGCTTAAACCAATTTACGATTAGAATACCCTTTATATAGGTCCAAATTAAAGCTTAGATTTTCAAAATCTGCTCTGTTATGGTTGATCTCCATAATCTTTTTGGGCTTTGCCACAAGACTATTTTCAAGGGAACAGTCATGGATTTTGAAGGTATTCTAAGTTTGATTTGCTAATAGCATAACGGCATACGGCTACTGTATAATAATTCCAATGGTTACATTTAGAACCGACGCCATATCCCGACGCAACGAAATAAACAAGGAAAATGTAAACAAATGACGTAATCATAACGGCTGTTTCCAAACCAAAGTCAAATAGGAAAAATACTGCAGTGAGCACACGAGTCTTTCACTGGAAATTGCAGACGCTTGGCCGCTTCCTCCCAAAAGCAGTAGCTCTAGCCATGTGTACTAATATGAGTAGTAGTGAATGATATGTTCTAGCCCACGACGTACGAGACGTACGAGACGTACGAGGTGTATGAGACGTACGAGACGTACGAGCGCAAAGTCCAAGGTCATCGCTACGTCATTATTTCTCGCGCGCGCCACGAGCACAAAGTCCAAGGTCATCGCTACGTCATTATTTCTCGCGCGCGCCACGAGCGCAAAGTCCAAGGTCATCGCCACGTCATTATTTCTCGCGCGCGCCACCACCGTTGCGCCGTTCGCTCGGCTCGAGCGCGCCGGTTCCTACTAGATTCTGCCGCCCTGATACTTCGGAAGAATAAAAAACTGAATAATTCGATATTCGATTGTCGATTTCGATTTATCGAATCGTTTCGTTAATCGATTTTAATGTTTCTACGGTATTCTGCCCTCCTGATACATAAAAATCAATTTTGAATTATTTTCTCTTAAAAATTTGTAATTTTAAACGGTTTTCAATGGAAAATTTTGATCACGTTGAAAGCTGACTTTGCCCCTAAGAGCACGTGCAACTTTACACGTGAGCCACGTGATTTTCCGGGTATATATACCGGTCCGATTTTGAGTTTGACCAGTTGTGTTTTGAAGATCGTCTCGACAGTTCCTGAGGTAAGTGCCGACTTTGGTTTATTAAGACTTTAACATTTTTACGACTTGTAAATTTTTCAATAAATACTGTTTTGGACTTAGAAAATTTTCGCTCAGTTTAGAACTTGTAAATTTTTCAATGAATACTGTTTGGACTTAGAATATTTTTAGCAAGTTTCACTTTACGACTTGTAAATTTTTCAATAAATACCGTTTGGACTTAGAAAATTTTCGCTCTGTTTAGAACTTGTAAATTTTTCAATAAATACTGTTTGGACTTAGATATTTTTAGCAAGTTTCACTTTACGACTTGTAAATTTTTCAATAAATACTGTTTGGACTTAGAAAATGTTCGCACAGTTTAGAACTTGTAAATTTTTCAATACATACTGTTTGGACTTAGAAAATTTTTAGCAAGTTTAGGACTTGTAAATTTTTCAGTAAATACTGTTTGGACTTAGAATATTTTTGCTCAGTTTAAGACTTGTAAATTTTCAATAAATATATCTTGAGACTTTGAAAATTGTTGGAGTCAACGTTTTTAGACTTGTAAAATTTTTCGAAAAAATACTTTTCGGACTTTGAAAATTTTCAGTAGTCATCATTTTTGGACTTGTAAAATTTTTCGATAAATATTTTTTCGGGACTTAGAAAATTTTCAGTAGTCAACATTTTTGGACTTGTAAAATTTTTCGATAAATATTTTTTCGGGACTTTGAAAATTTTCAGTAGTCAACATTTTTGGACTTGTAAAATTTTTCGATATATATTTTTTCTGGACTTTGAAAATTTTCGTTAGTCAACTTTTTCGGACTTGTAAAATTTTTCGATATATATTTTTTCTGGACTTTGAAAATTTTCGTTAGTCAACTTTTTCGGACTTGTAAAATTTTTCGAAAAATATTTTTTCGGGACTTTGCAAATTTTCGTTAGTCAACTTTTTCGGACTTGTAAAATTTTTCGAAAAATATTTTTTCGGGACTTTGAAAATTTTCGTTAGTCAACTTTTTCGGACTTGTAAAATTTTTCGATAAATATTTTTTCTGGACTTTGAAAATTTTCGTTAGTCAACTTTTTTGGACTTGTAAAATTTTTCGATAAATATTTTTTGAGACTGAAAATTTTCAGTAGTCGACTTTTTTAGACTTGTAAAATTTTTCGATAAATATTTTTTAAATAAATATTATTTGTAAGAATTCATTCGAATTTAATTTTTTATTGATAACTAATCTTTTTATTTTCTGTTATAGGTGAAAAAAAAATGACTTCCAAAATTGAATGTGGTTTCTGCGGCAAGCTGATATTGAAGACAAACTTATCCCACCATGTGAAAATATGTTCATCGAATCCAGAACGAGATAATACGCGTTATAAGAAGAAGACGTGTGATAAATGTGGAAAAGAAATCACAAGTTTAAATTTTAGCCGACACACGAAAAAATGTAATGCGAATGATTTAGCTAAAGCGAGTACGAGTGGGATCAATAGATTAAAGCGGCCCGTACCCGACTTGATTCCTATCGAAAATTTCAATCCTCGAGATTATCAAAGCAGACCTCCGGCTCGGACTTCGACTGCTAAAACGGATATCGAGAGACATGATGATGTTGAAGATGGACCGACTTCAGCCAAACAACCCAGACTCGATATACGACCTACTACTACTAATAAAAATAATTCCGTTTTTAACGTTTTACACGGCGCCGCATTGTTAGCGATGAGCACGATTATTAATCTAGTGAAGCCTGTAAAAAGCGATAAACTTCCACCCGTTACTGAAAATGAGATTATTTTAAAAGAAACGGCTTTTGAAAGTAGGTTAATTACATATCACTTTAAAAATATTCACGGAATAAAAGATCCGAAAGTTTTTATTAATAGATTTATCGATACGATCATAAAGTTCATAGAAGATTATCTCTCAAAACATAATATTAAGTTTAATTTGACTTTTATCGCAAAGTATAAGCGTAATGCGAGTGACAAATGTGAAATAGAGAAGATGTTTTTTAGAACTGAAAATGTTAGAGCATACAGTACTACCGATTTGAAACAAACATTGAGGATGATGAGAGATACAATATGTACGAATATAGAGGAGTTTGAAGCGAGAGGATCCGGATGGAGCCTTTACGAAATCGAAGGACTAGATTTAGCGATTAACAGATACTCACCTTTTAGAGGATCGAGTTACATCGATCTTCCGGATAAAATAAAAAATAAAAAAGCTATAATAAATGTAAAAAACAAAGATGAAAAATGTTTTTTGTGGGCGATTTTATCCGCTTTACACCCCGTTAATCGAAATGCTGATAGAGTTAAAAAATATAAACGATATGAAAACGAGTTTGTCGATGCGATGAAAGACATAGAGTTTCCAGTCGCCTTGGACGATGTAAAAAAATTCGAAAAGCGAAGCGGAATATCGATAAACGTTTACGGTTACAATAGTAACTATAATATATATCCGCTGATTGTGACAGATGAAGAAAAGGATACGCATATCGATCTTTTATATATTAAAAAAGGAAAAAAATCGCATTATTGTTATATTAAAGATCTGGAAAAACTGGTACGTATTCAGATGACGAAAAGATGTAATAAAATCTACATATGCAAACGATGCCTGCAATATTTCGGTAGAGAAGATTTATTGATTAGACACAAAGAGTATTGTAAAGAACACGACTCCGTAAAAGTGAATATACCGGGAAAAGGGGAAGTTATAAAATTTAAAGATTACAAATGTCGGATGAAAATTCCTTTCGTTATGTACGCGGATTTTGAGTGTTTATTAGAAAATGTAGAGAGGCGTAGACCGCCGAAGATGAAATTAATCGAAAAAGTCGCTGAAAACGAAGCTACGTGTCAACCGCCTAACACTATAAGAACACCCGAGGGGTATGCGAAATATGTTTCTTACACCGACACATATCAACATCATGTAGCGAGATCCTTCTGTCTCTACACGGTTTATACCTTCGGCGAGTATAAAGAACCGATTTTATACTACGGGACCGACGCTGGGAAACAGTTTGCTAAAACGCTTAAATCAGAATTGCAAGCGATTAAAGATTATTATGAAAACAACGAAAAACCCATGCTTCCTCTAACCGCTGGACAAGAAAAAGATTTTTCAGATGCTAAAATATGTCACATATGCGGGAATGAATTCGAAACCGATGAAAAAGATGATATTGATGAAAAAAATGATGATGAAGGGGATATCGCTAACTTATTCACACGACCTTATCGGTTTATTCGTCTCGATCATGGAAAAAAGGATATCCGCGTTCGCGATCATTGTCATCTGACCGGAGAGTATAGAGGCGCGGCGCACCAGTCTTGTAATTTGAACTTTAAAATTCCGAAGTTTATTCCCATATTTATCCATAACTTGAGCGGTTACGATACGCATTTAATAATAAAAATGTTGAGATTAGATGAAAATACGCGTATCGATATCATTCCGAATAACGAAGAGAGATATATCTCGTATACTGTCGATTTCGGGATCGGAATAAAAGCGAGATTTTTAGACTCGTATAAGTTTACACTTTATTCGTTAGACGATTTAACTAAGGGATTGAATGAATATTACTTTAGAAATGTAAAAAAGTATGGAATGTCCGAGGAACAAAAAGAGTATTATACGAGATGGTTAAAGGAGAGAGATGAGATAAAAAATAAATATAATGATATCAAAAAGTATAATAGATCGAGAAAGTCGCAAAATGATTCCGATTCAGATTCCAGTTCAGATTCCGATTCGGATAATGGAGGATTTTTTGTAGACTCTTTCAAAGATAAAGATATGAATAATTGGTCCGACCATCAAAAAAAATATTATGAATTTTTACAAGAGAAAAAATTCGGTGATCTAATCGATGCCGGGTTGGATAAATATAAATCGAGTATAGAATTTCAAATGAAATTTGATTTATTTTTACATGAATATAGAAATCCCGATCCGATGAAGTTATTATTTAGAAAAGGGGTTTATCCGTACGATTATATGGACGATGATGAAAAATATCTCGAGACTAGTTTACCACCGATAGAAAAATTTTATAATGAGTTGAACGAAAAAGGTATTAATCTGATGGATTATGAACACGCGGAACTGGTTTGGAAAACATTTAAAATAAACAATATGAAAGAATATACACTGTTTTATAACAGACTCGATGTTTTATTACTAGCCGATGTGATGGAATATTTTAGAAATATTTCTTTGGGATCATACGGATTGGATTTAGCGTGGTACTTTACAACGCCGGGTCTGGCGTGGAGCATATTATTAAAAGAAAGCGGAGCGGTTTTAGACTATTTGTACGACTACGAAATGATACTCATGATCACGAGGGGGATTAGAGGCGGTTTAGCTCAAGTGACGAACAGACACGCGAAAGCGAATAACCCGCATGTCGATGGGTATGATGAGAGTAAGCCTATAACGTATCTCATGTACTTGGACGCCGTGAACCAATACGGTTGGGCGATGTCTAAACACAAAATGCCTACGGGTAATTTTAAATGGGTCGAAGAGGAAATCGATGTAATGCGGATACGCGATAATAGCGACGTAGGATATATATTCGAAGTGGATTTAGAATATCCTCGAGAATTACACGATTTACATTCCGAGCTACCGCTAGCGGTCGAAAGACGGGCACCTCCCGGTTCGAAGGAGATCAAACTCTTGACCACGTTGTACGATAAAGAAAAATATGTCGTTCATTACAAAGCGTTAAAATTATATCTTTCGTTAGGGTTGAAACTAAAAAAAATACATAGAATTCTGAGTTTCAGTCAGAGGTATTGGATGTCGGATTTTATCGATAAAAATGTACGCCGTTGGAAAAACGCTACTAATAAACCCGGAAAGCAATTTTACAAGCTTCTAAACAATTCAGTGTTCGGTAAAACCATCGAAAATGTCAGAAATAGAGTGGACATACGACTCGCTACGCAGACTAAACAGATCGAGAAATGGGTGGCGAAACCGATTTTTAAGCATAGAACTATATTTTGTGAAGATCTTTCCGCCGTTCACATGAGAAAAACTAGTTTATTATTTAACAAACCCATATATATAGGAATGTCTATATCGGACATCGCTAAAACGCAGATGTACGACTTTCATTATAATCATATTAAAAAAGAATACGGAGAAAAAGCGAAATTGCAGTATACGGACACGGACAGTTTGGAATACCTAATAGAAACTCCGGATTTCTACTCGGATATGAGGAAACATGATGAAACATATGACATATATCGAGAAAAAATACTCGGCACATTTAAGGATGAAATGCGGGGTGATCCATTATCCGAATATGTGGGACTCAGAGCTAAGATGTACTCCAATCGGTTAACTTCGTATGATGATTTTGAGGGGAAAGCATTTAAAAAAGCGAAAGGAATTAAGAAATCGGTTGTGGAAACTAAAATTACTTTTAAAGACTACAAGGAATGCTTGCTCGAACAGAGAGACGTGTATAGATGTATGAATATGATAAGAAGTAAGAAGCATGAATTGTATAGTGTAGAACAGCACAAGAAAGCATTATCGGCGAGTGACAAAAAAAGGTTTATTTTAGAAGACGGCATCACCACTCTCCCTTGGGGGCACTACAAGATACCGTGAGAGTCCGCTTTAGAGCTTGATGCTAATTCGTCTACGGAATAATTAAACTAAATGTCACACTCGACTTGTACGCGGATTAAAAAAAAAAGATAATAAATACATAACCGACTTATTATTTAAAAATCCTTTTTTTTTCTTTTCTTTTTTTTTATAAAGGGAACGTTTCGTTCCTCCCTTTAAACTACACACTTTGGAAAAAAAATAAATTCATTCTCACGTGTAAAAAGTTAACATATAATTATATTCATAAAAAACGAAAACAATTTTCAACCCTCTATGCTGTAGACGGTTTATCATCGTCTCCACATTAAAAAATATCTCAAAACATTGTAATTCTATTCCTCTCCAAATCGTAAGTGAAACCTTTCTCCGAAACGACTACAGCATAAGCGGTCGTCCCCTGATCCGAGACCGGACTGGCGACGGGGTTCGTAAATTCCAATTCTATTTTAATATCTTTTTGCCTATTATCGCTGGAGAACGGATGGTGATGCGTGTCGACGACCATCAACGGATACTTGTCTATAAAATCGATATCGCTTAAATAAACGTCTTCGTCTCCGAATAACACCCGCCTGATCGAGCAATAACTCGTGTATAAAATACCGTACGCCTTATCGTTTATAGACAAATTCTGCGGCTCATTCGGATACCCTAGTCCATTGATTTTGACGCGGTAGTTTTTTATGTTTATAGCGTTGAATCGGCTCGGATCCTTCTCTTGATTGTTTTTGAGGTTGGTCTGTAGACCTATGATTACGAACAGCGGATCGGATATATTCCCGAATAAGCCGGATAAGTCGAAACTGAACGAAGACCCCGACACACCGAACTCCTCGATACACTGCCACTGGTAATAGTTGTATGTCAAATCGCCCTTCGTACTCAATCGTCTCAGCCCCTCTATGAGCGGCACTTTTTTCACAGCGTCATACTCGACCAGGGGCACTTTTAAATCGAACCTCGTGATTTGTATCTTTCCCTCGTCCGCGGTTTTCTCGTTAGCGCCGCTACCCTCCTTCCAACGGTATATCGCGTCGTTATATTCGTTGCGTGTAAAAATTATTTGGAATCCTCCTCTGTACATCGGATATTTCAGCGCGTCGAAAAACCCTAAACCGAGATGCGACAAGGGGCCGTAAGCTTCGAACTTGCCGACTCCTTTATCGAATTTAGATTTGAATCCGCTCGTGTGAAAAGTGCTCTCGCTCGATTTGCCGTATGTCGTCAGAGCTTTGATCGTACTCGTGATACCGACTTCGTCGACGAAGTCTATCAACTGACCGTGTTTTTTCAATTCGATTCTCTTAAATAAAAACGCCGGGAAATTATCGACCAACTTGATCGGGTCTGTCGCCTCGTACTTCGCGCCATTCGCTTTTTTCAACACTTCGCCTCGTATGTGAAAATATATTTCCTTATCGTAAAAAACATCTCCGCCGTCTAATCTGAACGTGATCATCTGATTGGGCGAATTGAAATTCAGATCGGACACCGGTTCGACGGTATGGAATTCGTACCGTTCTATCTTGTCGGACGCTTCCTCGTAATACTTCTCCATATCTATATATAGATTTTTAAGTTTTCGGTTTCGAATAAAAAAATAAAAAACGCGATTCGAACTTAATGAAAAATATACTTTTAAAATTTTCGGATGAATAAAATATTCATCTCCTACCGAACATGCGCATACGTTTCTTCCTATCCAAACCCAATTTATCTACGCGAAACTTAACATCCGCGGTGTTAGTCAATTTACCTCCTTCCTTTTCCTTCAACGCGGACAAACACCGACTTATCCGTTTAACACCTTCCGGCCGAGTGATCAGTTTTTCGATCTCGTTATTTATAAACTTGACGATCCCGATTTTTTTGTTATTAAAATTATTATTTCCCGCTTCCTCCTCGGCTTGTATAAACTTTATTCTCTCCGACAACTCGTCGTAATCGTCTATATATTTATATTCCACGGGGTTGTTCGTATCCACGAGTAGACCGCTGCCGGACGAAGACGGCTTTTGTTTGAGTTCTTTCCATATGTCACTTATTAAATTCTTCCATTTCCAACCGCCGCTCGCCTTGGGTCTGGGCGAGGTGGGATCGTTGTTATGATGTAGAGCGTGTGTTTTGATTAAAATATCTTTATATTTTTCAAAGTCCTGAGAAGTGAACGCGCCTATACTTATGAGTCTCTCCTTCGGTGTCGTACCGACAGCGGCTGTGGATTGTACACCGTGGATCTCCGCTCTGGTCAAGAGCGACCACAGTCCCTCGCTACCTACGTATCTGTCCATAGTTCCATCCAGTATGATATCGTCGTTTTCGACGGATATGGTTTGCGATCCGATCGCGAGTTTGCTATTCGCGAAATCGTAATAAACGCCGAAACTCATATCGTTACAGTTCGAGAGGTATTGCTTCGCGATATCACCAATTTCCTCGTTTTCGGTGAATTCGCGGATAGAACGATTCTGTAATTCCTGCGAAGTTTGCGCCGGTGATAAAACTGTAGACGCGTCGAATACGTCCGCGTCCTCGATTGGAGTTATCGTTTCGTCCGCTTTATCTACCGGTCTACCGAGTGTTTTGTCCACTTTACCTACAGGTCTACCGGGTGTGCTCGACGTTCTAGGTCTGAACTGTCCGACAGTGGGGATGGGTCTTCTCAAAATGACGCGGGGTTTTTTCTCCGTCTTTAAAGTTTCCGTCTGTTCTTTTATAGCTTTAACTACGGGTTCGTGTCGCTTCTCCTGTTCGCGCACCTTTTCCACTTCCGCTCTTCTAGACGTGTCGAATTCGCTCTTTAATCGATCTTCCAATTTATCCAACCTCTTAGCCTCCGCGACGGTAATCGGTTTGTTTTCACGCGGAGGAGGAGGCGCTAACAATTGTTCTTTCGGTTTAGCTAACAACACGGGGTGTGAACTGAAAAGCTTTCTCCTCTCCTCAGCTTCGCGTATCTGATTTTTCTTACTGTCTTCTAGCCATTTTTCTTGTAACTTTTCATATTTTTTAGCCATTTGTACGTCGCCATCGTCCGGCCACATCTTATCGGCCATCTTCTGTTTTTTCACCAGCGTGCCGATGATCTCCTTATCATCGCTTTTCCTCTTCATCGTATTATCTATATATATAGGTTTAGGGTCCGGAGTTTCGCTTTTCAAAAATAAAGAAAAAAAATAAATTTAAATAAAAATCCGAAAACGATGCGTACACGTCGTTTTTATAAAATATTATGTACACGAATCGTTTATTAAAAACGATGCGTACACGCGGTTTTTATAAAATAACGTATACGAATCGTTTATTAAAAACGATGCGTACACGTGGTTTTTATAAAATAACGTATACGAATCGTTTATTAAAAACGATGCATACACATCGATTATCGTTCGATAACATCGTTTAACTCGTCTTTTAACTTGAACATGTATTTTCCATTGTGCGCTTTCTTAGCGGTGTTTATTGTCAAAAATCCGAACGGTTCGCTCCAACACTTTTGGCACATCTTTTCGAATTCATCGATCGTCATGTCCGATCCTACGAAATCGTCATAAATACGTTTCGTGTAGTGTTTGTTTTGTTTGAAGACGCATAGCAGGTTGACGTTGTTCCGTATCACTTGCATGTCGACTTTACCGTAGCTCTGACTGAGGTAGACGCAGGACAGTTTTTTATGTCTACCTCTGATGAAGTAGTCTTTTATCGCTTCTTGTTTTTCCATCAGACAGTCGTCGAACACCACGAGGGAGTTTTTCTCGCACTCATCCAGCGGGGGTAAATCTTCGCAATTGTTAAAAAAGTATGCTATCTTCTTATTCAACTTGTTTTCAGCATCTGTGTACTTTTCGCGTAATTCTACATAAGCCGGCTGCTCTATAGACTTACTGAACACGTATAAATTTCTAAACACGAGACCGCGCGGATTATAAATAAAATTCAACAACAAGTTCGTTTTTCCACAGCCCGAGGAGCCTACTATCAGACAACGTAACGGTCGGGGTAGAAGGTTATCTTCGATCTTCTCTTCGTAATACGGGACGATATCCATCACTCTCTATGAGGAAAAAAATAATGCACCGGTTAAGAAAAGAAATAAAATAAATTACGAGAAATAAGAATTTATTAGGATGGGAAAATGTTTACTATTTATTTTCTCAAATCTTTGAAGGATTCTTCTACTAATTCTATGAAATTATACGGCGTGATTACAACATTATTGCGCGATTTATAGGATATATTGCGGCATCTCATAATATCTTTTACACAGTTCAAAACGTTTATACTGTTCGGCACTTCATCTTTGTAAAACAAAAGTAAATAACCTTCATCGATTTTCTTTTTATAAACCGTAGAAAAATACCGATCTTCAGTTCTTACACAGTAGTATGTATAAATACCGTCCGCATAAGAATATCGTTTAAAGACGGCAAAGACGTGTCTTAGGTCCGATTTTTGAGGCATACAAGCTACTTTTGGTTTCATGTTTTGTATCGTATTGTTTAAACGAAGATTTTCATTTTCTATCAGACGATTTTCATTTTCTATCAGACGATTTTCATTTTCTAACCGACTTATCGTTTCCATAAGCTCTACGTTTTTATTTCTCAGTTTGTACTCACCATGTTTACGGATGGAAGGTAAAACGTCTTCGAAGACCCAACGTTTGAAGTCATTCGCTGAGGGTAACTTTGATGAAAATATCAATTCATATAATCCGGGCTCAGATATGTAAATTTCTAAGCCTTTATGATGCGAAACAGGTTTGGTCCCACCAAAATCGCTCAGATTCGGTTGGGACACAAATCGTGTCCCAACTATAAAGGCCAGATTTTTCTTGTAACGATCATTAACACGCATTTGTAAGGCCCTTTTTAAATTTGAATATCCTAATATTTCGGCTACATCTTTACCCTTAAACCAAGAGTTATTATCATCATCAAACAACACTGTAACCTCTCGATTATTAAAAACGAATTTACTCGCGATATCGTCCATGTAATCCTCATCTGTGTTGGACACATCGGAATTATAAGACGATGAAGAACTTTCGTCGGAAATCTCATCACTCGCAATATCCATATTATTATTGTTATTCATTTCATACCTACTATAGAAAAACGACCGATCGAACGTCAACGTTTTATTACGATCGAAAAAATAAAAAAATAAAATCATATAGTTCGCGCGATCGGAAACGTATTTATTTCACCACAACATCACTTCCGACATCGTTCTTTTAACCAGGTCGATCAGGTCGAAATCGTCATCGCGAATCGTTATACATTTGCTCTTTCCGTTATATTCGTATTCCACACCCTCTTTATTTATTTTTCTCAAAACCTTTTTTATCATATTCTCGTCGTCGATAATTATGTATTCCGTTTCGAAACATAAATCGTATCCGCGGGAATCCTCGACGGCTTTTTTAAAAGAGCGTTTTTGCGTGTCTATGAATTTATATTCCTTGTTATTATCCGCACTCTTCGATACAGCGAAAATTTGTTGTATTTGCGTTCTATCTATCATCTCGCGGAATAATCCGTTTTCCGTTTTCAAACGATCGTCCGAGGTATCCTCGCTTTCTAACCATTCATAATCCGATTCCGACTCGGTCGATTCGTCATTCTCGATATTTTGGTCGGCGTGTTCCGAATGTATATTTTCGAGTTCTTTGAAAAACCACTCCCGAAACTCATCACTTTCCTTCGCGCATTTATTCAACAGAACCCCGATCGCCGGTTCGTCTATGAAAACCGTATCGGGATGCGTTCGTTTTAGATGTAAATTCGGATTATCGACTTTTAAATCGCGATATGTAGTTTTATATTTTTCGTTCACATGATCGTAAATCGCCTTTTTGGGGTTCTTGTATCCCAGTATATGGGTGATATCGTTCGCTTTAAACCGACATATTTTATCGACACCGCGCACTATCGTGATATTACGGTTTTTAAAAGTAAGCTCGGTATGATAAACGTCAATCGCGTCAGTCATGTTGTTCTATATAAGCACTTTAGGTATTTCGACTTGTTTAAAAAATACAATGTCGAGCTACGAGACTCTAATTAATAATATCGGACGATGAGAAAATCCGATTTAATATTGCCACGATAATTTCGAAATAAATAAGAAATGGTACTGTATCGGTACTTTTGATTTTATTATGGTTCTTTTATTACGACGAGGCATTAGTACCGCGATGGTACCGATACTTTAAAAATATTAATAGTACCGCTCAGATTTGGTTGGGACCCAAATCGGGGCCCAACTATATAGGCCAGATTTTTCTTGTAACGATCATTAACACGCATTTGTAAATTAAAAACATCAAACTGTTCAAATTAATTGTATTTATTTTTTAAGTTTGAAAATCGAGAAATGACGGGAAATTCGGTTGAATATGCCCGCAGACCGCGCAATCGGAACTCGCCGACCATCTTTTATTTTTCGTTTTCACAGTCTTCACGTTCTCCAAAGCCGTTTGCGTTTTACACGTGCGACAGTAGGAATTCATCTCTTACATTAGCGAATTTAAAATTTCCTTCGAAGGAAAACGTTACGAACTTTCGACGAGTTCGAACTTTTTTTATAAATTCGATAATGCCTCTCGTATATATATAGATATGGCGAGTCATAAGAGGAAGATAAATTTGACCAAGGGTCAACTGAATAAGCTGCGGTTAGCTCATAAGAAGCTTAAACGCGCCGTGTTAACGTTGACTAAGGATTAATTGAAAAACGGTAATATCGAAGTCACGCTCGACGGCGATCAAAACAAACAGATCGAAAAGGCGTTAAAAAACAACAGGGGGCTGCGATTGATTTTCGATTATTCGCAGTTGAAAGAGATGATCGACGGAGGCTTGTTAAAGGAGGTACTCGAGATAGCCGAACAAAATATCCCTTATGTCAAGAAATTCGTGTCGCCGCTGATAAAAACCAAAGTCGCGCCCATCTTGAAAAATCAGTTCGTACCTTGGCTTAAAAAGTTGATAGACGATGATTTGGACGAATTGATGGAGAAAGACGCGAGCGGCTCGAAAAATTTTACAAGTCCAAAAAAGTTGACTAACGAAAATTTTCAAAGTCCCGAAAAAATATTCATCGAAAAATTTTACAAGTCTAAAAATGTTGACTATCGAAAATTTTCTAAGTCCCGAAAAAATATTTATCGAAAAATTTTACAAGTCCAAAAAAAATATTTTTCGAAAAATTTTACAAGTCCAAAAAAGTTGACTATCGAAAATTTTCTAAGTCCCGAAAAAATATTTTTCGAAAAATTTTACAAGTCCAAAAAAGTTGACTAACGAAAATTTTCAAAGTCCCGAAAAAATATTTATCGAAAAATTTTACAAGTCCGAAAAAGTTGACTAACGAAAATTTTCAAAGTCCCGAAAAAATATTTATCGAAAAATTTTACAAGTCCGAAAAAGTTGACTAACGAAAATTTTCAAAGTCCCGAAAAAATATTTATCGAAAAATTTTACAAGTCCAAAAATGATGACTACTGAAAATTTTCAAAGTCTCCGAAAAGTATTTTTTGAAAAATTTTACAAGTCCAAAAATGTTGACTACTGAAAATTTTCAAAGTCCGAAAAGTATTTTTTCGAAAAATTTTACAAGTCTAAAAACCTTGACTCCCAACAATTTTCAAAGTCTCAAGATATATTTATTGAAAATTTACAAGTCTTAAACTGAGCAAAAATATTCTAAGTCCAAACAGTATTTACTGAAAAATTTACAAGTCCTAAACTTGCTAAAAATTTTCTAAGTCCAAACAGTATTTATTGACAAATTTACAAGTTCTAAACTGAGCGAAAATTTTCTAAGTCCAAACAGTATTTATTGAAAAATTTACAAGTTCTAAACTGAGCGAAAATTTTTTAAGTCCAAACAGCATTTATCGAAAAATTTACAAGTCCTAAACTGAGTGAAAATTTTCTAAGTCCAAACTGCATTTATTGAAAAATTTACAAGTCGTAAAGTGAAACTTGCTAAAAATTTTCTAAGTCGAAACAGTATTTATTGAAAAATTTACAAGTCGTAAAAGTGTTAAAGTCTTAATAAACCAAAGTCGGCACTTACCTCAGGAACTGTCGAGACGATCTTCAAAACACAACTGGTCAAACTCAAAATCGGACTGGTATATATACCCGGAAAATCACGTGGCTCACGTGTAAAGTTGCACGTGCTCTTAGGGGCAAAGTCAGCTTTCAACGTGATCAAAATTTTCCATTGAAAACCGTTTAAAATTACAAATTTTTAAGAGAAAATAATTCAAAATTGATTTTTATGTATCAGGAGGGCAGAATACCGTAGAAACATTAAAATCGATTAACGAAACGATTCGATAAATCGAAATCGACAATCGAATATCGAATTATTCAGTTTTTTATTCTCCCGAAGTATCAGGGCGGCAGAATCTAGTAGGAACCGGCGCGCTCGAGCCGAGCGAACGGCGCAACGGTGGTAGCGCGCGAGAAATAATGACGTGGCGATGACCTTGGACTTTGCGCTCGTGGCGCGCGCGAGAAATAATGACGTAGCGATGACCTTGGACTTTGCGCTCGTGGCGCGCGCGAGAAATAATGACGTAGCGATGACCTTGGACTTTGCGCTCGTACGTCTCGTACGTCTCATACACCTCGTACGTCTCGTACGTCTCGTACGTACTGAGTTAGAACATATCATTCATAACTACTAATATGTTTCGCGGAAAATGCCACCCTCTCAACCCTTCCCATCTTCACGAAAATTATGATTGTTACTTAGCCATGATGAAGCCCTACGTTTTCACGGGTTGCGGTTCATTGGTTGGTTAAATTAGTTATATATTCCTTTTGGTAAAGGGAATAAAGGAGGATGTTTTTGAAAATGCTTTACAGATGGGTGAAAGAGGGAGACTGCTCTGAGGATCGCATCGTTCTCAGTCCCACACTCTTGAGCTCACTGTAGTACGGAATGCCGGATGAATATTGCATGGAGTAATAAAAATGGGTATTTATAAATATTTGTGACACTGTACTGTTTTATTGTAATAGGATGAACCTGTAAAGTTGAAATATTACGGAGCAAGGCTCAGACCAACAGGTACACATTTTTAATAGTCTAGGCTTTTTCGTGATCAATACTCCTAGAATTCTAAGCGGTCATAATAATTTAGGCGAGGTTGGCAAGAGATCGGCGAAATCTTCAGGAGGACACGCCATTTTTTAAGGGTCAGACTCGTGGAAAACGTCTTAGACTTCTTTCTTTAGTTAATTCATTCACCAAAATATTTTAGCGTTGAAATAGAAAATGATAATAAAAAAATTGGTTGTGGTACAAACAGTTTTCCTGCAAAGCCTTATTAGTCCTGCAGCTGACAGCACTTCTGTGTGCAAACTTGCGTAGGCTGAATTTTATTGCTGGACCTGTTAGTTTATTACATGGGAAGGTTAAAAAACTTGGGTGGACATCTCCTACCCCCCAGGTTTTCCCAGGATGACGTTTTCAAAATGGCCGCCAATTATCTGTTTTTCGCCATTAAATTTATAAAAATCATGACCATCGCCCAATCTGTGGATTTAACATAACAAGAATCGGTGAAATTTACCACTTAGTATATATCTAACGATTGAAATTTCGTTTTCAAAAGTTGCATCACTACATGTCCACCATTTTAGAAATAATCCGCCATTTTGAATTTATGTAAGCTTTTAATTGATCAATCATAGTGAGGCTCAAAACCAACGTAGGATCGTGATTTTTATTTTATTTTAAAGCCAATTAAATTTCCTACAAGAAAATTCCAGGTGGAATACAGCCAATCAGTATAACCAATGTGTAATTTTAATGTAAAACAAGTCCATAAGAAATTGAAGATGTAATTTTCGTGTTTTACGGATTATTTTGCTAACAACGAAACCTACGCCTCCACTGAGGAAATAAAGGAACTGGAATGTACTAAACTAATCTCAAGGCATATGAATAACTATCTAAGACAAGATTTCATAATACATTCGCCGCTTGGCGGTCTTTTTGGGAAATAATTCGCTATTTTGAATTTATACTAGTTTTCAATTGCCAAAGCGTTTTCCAGCTAACAGTTGCCGTAAACACTTATATTTTCATTTTATTTTACTCTTTGATAAAGTTCTTGCGAGAATATGTAAGGTGGAATGCATCAAATAAACATAAACAATACAAAATTGCAATGTAAAAGAAGTATTTTAATGATTTTCTAATAGTAGGGTAAAAAGCAGGCCATAAGATGTCTTCTTCGTGATTATGTAGGCTATGTTTTGCGACTGGTGGCAACCATGTTTTTTTGTTCCTTTTGACCTATTGAATGCAAACTGTGAGTTTGCCACCTTCAAATTTAGTGCGGGGACCAGGAATCCAAGATGGCGGACAAAATGGCTTATTAATGTTGTAGGCTTAGTTTTTTTACCTTTCCCTCGCTACATTTGATGGAAATTCGGCTGTCTTAACAAAGAAAAGGTTGGGAGAGGGAAAACACTTAATGTTGGTTACATTTTCACATCCGGTCGCCATATTGGATCCGCCATATTGGATATAAGTTATTTTTTTGAAATGTAAATATGGGGTTGTAACACATCATTTCAAACTGCTTTTTTTGTGACAAACTCAATGCTGTTGTCCATTTTTCTAAATCTCTTTTCGTTCTCAAGTTGTTAGTAGATTATTTAATGATCTATTTTTATTTATTCTATTTATTTTAGTCCGTTTGCCCAACGATATGACCTTGAATTAAGGTCCAACTCACACTTTGTGATCGATTCTCGTACTATTTGATAAATTTAACAAGATTATGAGGGGTTCCAGAGTGGCACCCATGGAAATTTTTGAATAACGATGGTCAAAGTTTACAGTGCTGAAAATAAAGAAACAAATATTGAACAAAATTGTATGTATGACATTCATAGGAATATATTCCAAAATATCGATTTGAAAACATCGCCAATAGTTGCCGGAAGGTAAATACTTAATAAAAGTGGACAATAGTTTTCAGCCGCCATCTTGGACCCGCCATATTGGTTAGAATATACTGGAACTTCCGTAAAAGTTAAAAATATGGAAAAAAGCTGATTAGTACTAAGCAGCTGATTGAGTGGAAACAGCACATTGGCAGCAAAAAAGCTGACGGTCAAATACTTATCTTCATTTAAAACAGCTAATTTGATTGTAAATTACCTTTTAACTGTAAATCAGATGTTTTTAGTCAATTATCCGATAACTATTAAAAAGTAATCCCCTTTTCTTTATTTTTATTATGAATCCAATATAGTAATCCATTAAATATTAAAAATAAGTTTATATTTATGTTTATTAATTATTGTAAATGATTATGGGTTATAATAATGTACTGAATTCCTTATAAAAATAAAGAAAAAGGGAAAAGCTGATTTAAAGTCATCAGCTGATTAGTTAGAAACAGCTGATTAAAAGTAAAAGTTAAATTACAAACAAATCAGCTGTTCTGAGTGAAGGTGCGTAAAGTATTTGTCCTTAAAAACAGCTTTTCGCTGCCAATCAGCTGTTTTCAGTCAATCAGCTGTTTAGTAATAATCAGCGGTTTTCCATATTTTTATTTTAATGAAAAGTCCAGTACATTATAACCCATTATCATTTGTACAAAAAATATTTTCTTTGATTGCATACACATTTGATAGTAAAAATCTTATAGTTCTGGAAAAAATATGTTTCCAATGAAAATTTAAATTTTAGGCCTATATGTTGGGCATTTAAAATTGTTTGCTTGGGCATTATTCTAAAAACCCATAAATAGTATCGTAAAAATATAAAACAAATTTAATGAAAATTTGACCCCTCGTACAGCCTCGTATCTTAAAAAGTGAGCGATTTAGTACAAATTTAGTTATGGGCAACTATAGTTTTTCTAGCGTGGAGAACGAGTTTGCCGAATATTTTTATTGCTCACCAACGTTTTACTTGTTCTTAGATTACGCATTACTTAGCTACTTTAACCTTCCGTGTATATCTTATAGTTTAAGAGATCCTAAAAGTGTTCACAAAAAATACGCTCTATATCTTGTGATCGAAACAGTACTTTTTTCAAACAGATCGCGGCATTATAATCAGCGTGAAAACATTGTTTTTATGTGTAACACCACATTCACATTTAAGAAAAATATGTTATATCCAATATGGCGGATCCAACGTGCATGGCTGCTAAAAGCTATTTGCCATTTTAAATTAAGTATTTACCATCCAGCAACTATTGGCGGTGTTTTCAAATGGATATTTTGGAAAATATTCCTATGAATGTCATACATTCGATTTTGTTCAATATTTGTTTCTGTATTTTCGGCACTGTAACTTTGACCATCGTTATTCAAAAATTTCCATGGGTGCCACTCTGGAACCCCTCATAATCTTGTTAAATTTATCAAATAGTACGAGAATCGATGACAAAGTGTCAGTTGGACCTTAATTCAAGGTCATATCGTTGGGCAAACGGACTAAAATAAATAGAATAAATAAAAATAGATCATTAAATAATCTACTAACAACTTGAGAACGAAAAGAGATTTAGAAAAATGGACAACAGCATTGAGTTTGTCACAAAAAAGCAGTTTGAAATGATGTGTTACAACCTCATATTTACATTTCAAAAAAATAACTTATATCCAATATGGCGGATCCAATATGGCGACCGGATGTGAAAATGTAACCAACATTAAGTGTTTCCCCTCTCCCAACCTTTTCTTTGTTAAGACAGCCGAATTTTCATCAAATGTAGCGAGGGAAAGGTAAAAAAACTAAGCCTACAACATTAATAAGCCATTTTGTCCGCCATCTTGGATTCCTGGTCCCCGCACTAAATTTGAAGGTGGCAAACTCACAGTTTGCATTCAATAGGTCAAAAGGAACAAAAAAACATGGTTGCCACCAGTCGCAAAACATAGCCTACATAATCACGAAAAAGACATCTTATGGCCTGCTTTTTACCCTACTATTAGAAAATCATTAAAATACTTCTTTTACATTGCAATTTCGTATTGTTTATGTTTATTTGATGCATTCCACCTTACATTTCCTCGTAAGAACTTTATCAAAGAGTAAAATAAAATGAAAATATAAGTGTTTACGGTAACTGTTAGCCGGAAAACGCTTTGGCAATTGAAAACTAGTATAAATTCAAAATAGCGAATTATTTCCCAAAAAGACCGCCAAGCGGCGAATATATTATGAAATCTTGTCTTAGATAGTTATTCATATGCCTTGATATTAGTTTAGTACATTCCAGTTCCTTTATTTCCTCAGTGGAGGCGTAGCTTTCGTTGTTAGCAAAATAACTCGTAAAACACGAAAATTACATCTTCAATTTTTTATGGACTTGTTTTACATTAAAATTACACATTGGTTATACTGATTGGCTGTATTCCACCTGGAATTTTCTTGTAGGAAATTTAATTGGCTTTAAAATAAAATAAAAATTACGATCCTACATTGGTTTTGAGCCTCACTATGATTGATCAATTAAAAGCTTACATAAATTCAAAATGGCGGATTATTTCCAAAATGGCGGACATGTAGTGATGCAACTTTTGAAAACGAAATTTCAATCGTTAGGTATATACTAAGTGGTAAATTTCACAGATTCTTGTTATGTTAAATCCACAGATTGGGCAATGGTCATGATTTTTATAAATTTAATGGTGAAAAACAGATAATTGGCGGCCATTGTGAAAACGTCATCCTGGGAAAACCTGGGGGGTAGGAGATGTCCACCCAAGTTTTTTAACCTTCCCATGTAATAAACTAACAGGTCCAGCAATAAAATTCAGCCTACGCAAGTTTGCACACAGAAGTGCTGTCAGCTGCTGGACTATATTGTGTTATTATTGAAATTTATATGACTGAATATATTGAGGCAGACTTTTCCCTGAAATGCACCTAATCCGAACACATTTTATTGAAAACAGTAAATTTGTTAGTGACGATTGCAAAGCAGAAATCGGGTATATTTGGCAATCACACTACGTAATTGCAGCATAAGTGACGATTTTTTCCTTTATCCTGGCTACAAAAAATGACAGATTGTTTCCAATCAACCACACATGACGATTGTCATGTTTTATATAAGCTTTTTATGACAATCCCACCATGGCATCTGGTCATAAATGACAATCGCTGTGCTTGATCTCATTTTGAAACGGTGATCGCCAAGCTAGATGTCGTTCAGATGCGGCAGAAGCTAGAGTTCGTTAGGTCACGACGATCGCTCAGCTAGAGATCCCTCGGATACGGAATTTGATAGCTTTTAACTTAGTTCTGTACAACTATTGCACTTTGGTATCCTCACTACCAACAGAGTGTTAAAATTAACCACTAAACAAAACAAGGCTCAGTGATAGTTCAGAATAGTGGGACTATTCTAGAAAGTGGGATTTTTTCTACATGTGTCTAGTGACACTCTACCCTGGGGAGGAAACATTAAAAAACTACATTTTTAGGCGTAAGTGGAAAAAAACTATTACTTCTTAACTCATGTGTTTGAGCTGTTTTGACAGGATGTAAAGAAATATTTTTTTCTGGCTAACTGCCTCCTATACAGTTTTCCTTCCCAAAGTTTTCGTTGCTCTTTTAAATATTTTATGTCATGTTAGACAGCACTATAATGATTTTAAGGCCTAACAAAGGAACAAAAAGGCATGTTCTTCTTTTAAACTTGTGTACTTCATAAAGATTATTAGTAGTCAAAGAAGTACGTTTCACTACTTGATAAAATAGGTCAAGCTAAAACACTGACGTTGGCGGCCTCTCTTTCGTCTGCATTTGCCTCATCCACATAGACTGTGCGTGATACAACATTAAGCAAAGCAAGGAGAGAGCCGATTCAGTATAACTTGACTTGAACTCAGATATCGCTACAATGCCTCTTAAGTCAGGCGCGCTGCCGATTGCGCTATCGACTCACTTAATGTATATTCCTTTAACGTATTTAAAGAAAGACTTAAACTTGTTATGATATATATTTTCCAGTCACATAAATGGATATATCAAAAATATTGTTGTGACTTCCCTTAAGAAAAACTGATCAATTTACCAAATAAACCAGAAAACATGACTTAAAAAGAACAAACAAATGCACATTTATGGTTTAACTCAATGATGATATAAAAAAAAAATACCTAGGCAGTTAGGATGAGTGCAACCTTTTAAGGGAGAGATCTCAGATGAATTGAAGATTACTCCAATGCTAAATAGTTTACTATGTGCTCTACATCATCTACCTCTTCCATAAAATCTACAGAGCATAGGGATATAAATTATAACCCTAAATAGAGAGAACGAGGTTTTAGGCCTGATTTCACCAAACATCAGTTAAGGGTCGGTTAATAAACCGTTCATTATACATAGGAAAATAGTAATAAACTGCTGATAAAATTAAACCAATCGAGCCTTAACGGCGGTTTAAAGTTTGGTGAAATCAGGCCTTAAACAATTTTTAAGAAAACTAGTTATGGTTTCAGTGAATGACCGATCTCGTGTCAGTAAATGACCGGGGTCATATTTTATTATGTAGATTTGTTCAATATGTGGTTGTTTGTAGATATCTGTAAGTAAAAACTACTAAAGTAATGGTTTACAAGGGTGTTCCGTGTGGCCTCATAGCGCCGAATCTCATAGCGCCGAAAGCAGATTTTGTGTTATAGCTCCGAAAATACAAACGGTGCATAGCGCCGAATGGATTCTGTGTTATAACACAGAATGCCATTTCTTTCGGTGCTATGCAACAATTTGGACATTCGGTAAAATGAGATTCTGTGCTATAGAGCAAAAATAACAATAATTGTAAATATGTTGTATAGGAAAGAAATGACGATCTGTGTTATAACACCGAAGTGTCAATTTGGGTTATAGCGCAGAATCTTATCTTACCGAATGGGGAGGATGTGCGTGCTGTGGAACAGCCGCCCAGCGCAGCGTCGCAGTGTTTCCATTTAGACTTGGCTGAAGCTAGCTCACGAATTCAACTGACGCGAAGAGGGCTATAAAAACAATGATTTAAGACCGTAATCCCAATTAGGGTCGTCGATACCTGTTTTTCAAATAGTAATAGACCTCTTATATTCTATTTCCCAATAATAATATTGAATAAGTTCTAGTAAGTCATAATAAGTGTTTATATTTTTTTAACGGTCTAGTAGTGGTAAGGATAAAGGGGAATATCACAGACAATGAACTTCTTTTGTTTAAAGTAAAATAATGTATTACTGTTATACCGTACTGTTACCGTCATGCTATTGTTTATTATAAAAAAATAAAATAATTACAAAATGTCTTAGATTATTGTTTGTTTTGATTTCACCAAGACCAAACCTCGGCAAGAAGAAACTAGAAACACGTGATTATACAACAAACAAAGAAGTTTATTGTCAAAGATATTCCACCTCGTCTTGAACATTTCTTGTTAGAAAAATCTAACTGTACTAAGTTTTTGCTTAATAAGTTCGGATTTATTTTTTTTACTATTCACCCACTCTTGTTTAAAAATGCTTTACTTGATGCATAAACCAGGGCATGAATGAAGACACGTTTTCAAATATACATGTTCATATGTCCAGGCAATGAAAAGGTATAGAGGGAATTTTTTGGAACACAATTTTTGACTTTGCAGCTTTGTTTGGACTTGTTAGGAGGTGAACATATCAAAAGTCCCCGCCCGTAGCCATAGCCGCCTCTAACGAAGGCCGCGGCATTCGAAGTGGCAACGCCGCGCTGCCGCTGGAGCGGTTGACTACTCTACGCTTGCCCCGGGCGCCGTAATGCTAACAACCTCAAGGTTTTCGATTTGTTGAAGCGATTAAATACTTAATTAGTTATTTTACAGTGCACATTTCATTTGATTTTCTAATGATGGAAGCAAGGACATCAATATTAACACATTTTATAATTCCTTTAAACCATTTAGTACAAAGACCAAATAACATTTCATAAGAAACAAATTTTGTTAGTAAAGTCAGTGAAACAAACTATATTAAATCTAAGTAGGAATGACAATATTTCCACGATTATTTTTAAAGCTCATTTTCTCGTTTCTTACTATTGAGTCAATTGTTTAATAAAATGTATGCCATTGTAAGGACAATATTCGAAACCACATCCTTAACTTTTATTCCACAAACACAAGTTCCCTAGACTTTTTGTATGTACAACATCAGAAGAAATCATTAATAAGCTTAATTTCTGGAATTTTTTTCGACTGCAGCATTAACAAAATATTGTCATATTCTTGCGAAACTAAAATCTGGACAATCCCAACATGTTTACACATTGAAAAAAATCAGAAGGGACTGAAAGACTGCCCCTGTTAATTTCATAGAAATACATTTCATTGGGATTTTCATTTTTCTTAGTAAGTTTAAGCTTTCTTCGAATTTTTTTTCGACAATGCTTAAATGCAATATACCCACGAGCATAAATTAAACCTGATTCATCAAACTGGATTTCTCAACAAACTCTTTTCTGAATATCATATATAATGTATCCTCAAGAATAGCTAAACTTTGGTTTAAAATTTCCCCTGAAGAAAGGCTATCTTTGCCATAATCAATAGAGGATACAATCACTTCGTTATAAAACCTAATTTCCCCGTGCCTAGTGGAATGGACCAAGCTCACTTTCTTAGCGTATTTTCTTCTCGGCTTCCATCACTTGTGGCACTTTCGTAGCTGAAATATTATAATTCCCCCTGTTTACTGTCGGTATTGACCAAATCTTGATTCTAACTGATCTGTCTGAAATTTAACAGTTAATATATATGAATGTTTGGTGTAGTTTCCAAGCCTAAACTTAATTAATGCCTACAATTTTAATATATAAATTATGATCTCCCGTAAAACGTAAGTACTGTAGTTTCATAAAGTGTACCGTATGGCTTATTTGTTAAGAATTTTCTATCTGGATTTGGTTTATCTTTTGTTTTCCAAATTTATAGCCACATAAGGCAAACTTGCAAAAATACTAAGTTTTTATCCACTAAACTTGTGAAGGGCGTTTGAAGGTGAATACGTTTAAAAAGTTAGAGGCCGTTTATCATTAATAATTGTGCTTGTCATTTAGAATTTGGCACAACACAATTTTTCGGCAACGCCGTCTGTCACTGTAGTGATCATACATTAAATAACAAACGAATTTTTCGCACAAAAAAGCGTATAAACAAGGGCAAGCTTGCTAATCCCCATGCAACTACAGTGGAGTGACGGGAAATGCTAGGCACCCAGCGCGGCGTTGCCAGTTCTCCCTCGCCACGGCCTTCGTTAGAGGCGGCTATGCCGTAGCCCTTGAGCGGGGGGAGGGAGAGGGGTCCAAAAGTACAATTTTTGGTTTTTCCTAAATATATTGAAAACTATCAATTTTTGGTATGCCCTATCAAATTTAAAAATTAAAAAAAATTTCCTGTAAGAAAAGTATATAATATGTCTACTTTGGTCCAAATATTTATAAGGAAAACACTAATTTTATTAATATTAAAAAATGTCCCTTCCATAAGAAATACATATCAATTTGTGGGTTACATATATGCCCAATTAGGCAACGCTTTTTTCACCTAAAGGAAAATGAACAGCATTATAAAATTTCAAGTAATTTGACACCTCTTAATCTCGTTGAAGTTGGTATTACGGGCCGTCAGAAAACTGCGGTGGATGTACAGTATTGACTGTAAAGTAATTTTAATATTGGATTTAAACTTATTTATATGCCGGAGGGTTTAATGAAAAACACCTTCTGCAGACCAAGGTATACAGTTTAGGAAAATATAAGCTAATAATTTAATTTGAACCAGTCAAAAAGCGGGTTCAGTCTTTTGGCTACACTGGTGTCTGAAATTGTCCTAAAATCTTTTGGATTGAAGTGTTATAATGTTACTCACTTTTCGATATGAACAAGTTTAATTGTTACTACTAATAACATTCAGTCTACGTTTGGTTTTTTCTTACTTAAGTTTTAAATTTAGTGATAAACAATTTCCACATTAACTTCACGTACAGAACGTATAATTATTTTCTTTAAACTGGTAATGTTCTAACAGTCGGTCCTATTTAGTTCTAGTTCAATAACCGAGCTATCACCACCACGTGTTTCATACTTTAAAAGGGGTTCTTTTGGAATTCCCAGTGCATTACGTAGAGCGGGCAACAGTCCAGGTAGTACAATGAGCGAGGGTAAAATTCCTGTAAGGCCGGAAACCCATGGCTGGGGTGAAGCCATGGATAGTAATAATAACGTTGGCTTGAAGAAATGTAGTTCATTCTGGACAAAATTCGTCTCTGAACAAAACACTCCTAAACCTTTATAAAGTTATTCACCTATTGTATAAGTAAATAATTGTAAACGTCTATTTTGTTTTTTCTTGTAGTTTATAGTTTATTAGGGCTAAATTGTATTTCTATTATAAAAATAGTTTTCATGGTTTGACGCAATGGTAGATAGCTCATTTACGCACTTATTGGTCCATGGCAATGGGCAAATAAGGTTTAAAAATATATCTTGGGGATAAATGGATGAAGTTTAGCTTTAAAATATAACGATCCCATATAATTTTAATTTATAAACTCATGACCAAAACTATAATTTAGCTTTGAATAGGACTTAAAAATAGTATAAAAACCGTGTCGGGGTTTTAATTTTTAGATAAAGGAGAAAACAAACTCCTCATTAATCCAAAAATAATTCCCTTGTTGCCTAAAATGATATGGAGTTTTTAAGACGAACTGTTGGATAAAGACAAATTTTCATTCTGCTCAAACGCAGTGGGCCATTTGATGATGTTGGTCCGAGTGTTCTTTTAGATAAGTTAACAGCATGCGTGAAGGCCGCGGCATTCCGGGGCGGGCAGGGCTCCGGCGCCGCTGCAAAAACCATGGTACGATCATGACTGCGGCAAGGCTAGGAAAAAAAGCTTTAGACTTCTTAAATGCTATCGCAAAGTCAATGCCGATTTTGCGCATAGCTTATATGTAGAGGCAAACCGAGCATATAAAAATTTGTCGCAAGTTAAACAGTTACAATACAATGGTGACCTCATTGAAAATAATGTTAAAAATAATAATGAATTTAGGGGTGCAATCAGACATCCGAAAACACAAAAAACATTTCGTGGGCGCTAACATCAAAATCGAAGATCGTGGGCGCTAACCGGGTGGAACACTTTAAAAGGCCACTCGATCCGGTACGGTACATAGTTTTTTTTTATTGTTGACCCACTGTTGGACTAAGGAAATCGAGTTATCTGAGCCAAAACAAGTTTTGAAGTTTGTAAAATAAAAAAAAACAGCGGGTTTCGATCGCATACCATTCGTTTTTTTTACGTTTGGCCCTAATAAGTTGTCAGAACTGTTAGTTAAATTGTTTAACGCTATTCTTAATACGGGAGAGGTGTTAGACAGTTTTGAAAAATCTATTGTCTATCCTCTACACAAGAAAGTAAACATTGGGGTGGTTTCAAACTATCGGAGAATATACTTTAAGGATGCAGTGTCCAAATTATTTGTGGACATAATTTTGAAGCGTTAAAAAATTTGGGTTTCTGATAAAAATATACTTCGTGAATATCAAGCGGGTTTCCACAAAGGTTACTGTACGGTTGATAACATATTCTCTCTGTCAGCCATGATTAATTTAAGATTATCTACTAAAAAAGGAAAATTATATTCTTTTTTGTGGATTTTCCGCAGCTTTTGGTCGAATTTATATAGGAACCCTTTCTTTTTAAACTGTATAGTATAGGAATTTTCGACTAAGAATGCAATACGTGTTTTGCAAGCTTTTTATATTGGTACGTTAGCGGCTGTTTGGTGTAAAGATGGCGAGTCAGAGTGCTTTGAAACAACCAAAGGCAGGGCCGGAACTCAGAAATTTGTCAGGGGGGCAAAGCCGAATTTGCCGCCCCCTGTTTCCTAATATTAAAAAAAGAGACCAACGGTTATGGAGGGTACAACATATTATTAAAAATGATTGGAAAGTTATTGGAATTTGTGATCATTCTCTTTTAAGTTTTATACAAATAGAAACTTATACGTTTTAAAGAAAATTAGTAACATTTTATGGCAGCTTTAAAGTGTAATCAGATTCCAAACTTCATTCGGGGCCTTTCACGTTACGATGTAAATTTGGGAAAAATTAGGCTTGAGCTTACATCAATTTGAAGACTTAAATCCTTCTTATTTTTCGTGGAAAGTAATAAAGATAATACAACGTTTATTAGTTTTAAAATATTTTTAACATTAAATCAAAAACAGCAAGATGGGCGCCGTTCCCGTTCACAAGGTATTTACTGTGATTTCCCCAGAGTTTACACATCACGCCATTCAACTGCTGCTGACATTACAGTATATAAAATAAAAGAATAATATAAAAATCGTTATCATAAAAAATAAACATAAACTTACAGGGTGTCTGTAAAGTCCGTCACCAAACGCCATAACTTTGTTTATTGGGTCAAAATAAGCAAAAAAGTTCCGTGAAGATATGTCCTAAAATGCATATTTACCCAGATATCCGCAATTTTGTATTTTTCAGAAAATATTTTTTATCTTCGAAGTTTGTGAATTGATTTTTTTGAAACTTGGTATGTACCTATAACTATTCAAGGTTAGTTTATGAAAAAATAATCAGCATGATCGAATAGTAAATTTCAAAATGGCGGCCGTTAGAAACCTTTAATTTGAAATATCGGAAAAACTTTACGTAGTACAAAAAAATATGAAGAATTAAAATTTTTAGAAAATTTAATTTCCTGTCTATTGACACCAGAATTATGAAAATCGGTTAATAAATAACTGAGTTATGGTCAAATTTATCTACTGAGGTAGCGTAATTGACATATGTCAGTGCATGATTCAATGCAACAATGGGCCATTTTCCTTCCAATTCATGCTGCCTCGTTGGATAAATTCGACCATAACTAAGTTATTTATTGACCGATTTTCATAATTCTGGTGTCATTAGACTGGAAATTAAATTTTCTAAAAATTTTAATCCTTCATATTTTTTGTACTACGTAACGTTTTTCTGGTATTTCAAATTAAAAATTTTAAGCGGCCGCCATTTTGAAATTTACCATTTGATCATTCTGATTATTTTTTCATAAACTGACCTTGACTAGTTATAGGTACATACTAAGTTTCAAAAAAATCGATTCACAAACTTTGGAGATAAAAAATATTTTGTGAAAAATACAAAATGGCGGATATCTGGGTAAATATGCATTTAGGACTTCACAGGAACTTTTTTGCTTATTTTGACCCAATAAACCAATTTATGGAGTTTGGTGGCGGACTTTACAGACACCCTGTATATATATAAATTCGAACGAATGTTGTTTTTTGCTTCTGGTGGCCCCAAAACGAAAAGTTATCATGGTCTCTGGCTTAGGTCTTACCATGAGACCTATGGTACATAATAGCTTCTTCCCTATAGGGGAATAGGGGAATTCGCTAAAAATTGTCAAATTTTGTCTTCTTCAACTTGCAATGTAGTAATTTGAGATTATAAATTGCAATGAGCAACCCAGTTAGTTGTTATTCAACACTGTTGTAAACATTAATATTGTTTGAATGACGCTGGAAAGTCTTCAAATATCTTATAATAAGGGAACAAAGAAAGAGAGAGATTACAAGAGATGTGCACGCACACGCATTTTGTCCTTGAACTAGAAGGCTTCTATTTTTTATGTACTTTTATACTCCATCCGCCCCCATCCAGCCCACAAATAATAATAAACATTTTTTACGGTAAAAATTCATTTAAGATCATATACATTTTGAAACCACATCACTATATTTATCTGGAACTTTTTGCATAATTTTTAAAAATATGTTATAATTATAAATTTTGGTTAGTTACTTAATTTTTTGCCGCCCCCCCCAAAATCTGCCGCCCGGGGCAGGTGCCCCCCTACCTCCCCCCTTGATCCGGCCCTGAAAAGGCTTGCGCCAAGGATGTCTGGGTAGTCATTTGTTTTATCCATTATTTTTCAACGAATTACCCGCGCGAGGTCTTAGAAGGGATGTTTTATTTTTGGGGGTAATAAGGTAAAAGTGTTATTATACGCAGATGACATTGTTCTGGTTTCGCCTTTTGTGGTTGGTTTACAACTCATGATTAATAATTTGCAGTCATCCTGCGACATGTGGAATTTAAAACTTAACCTGCGCAAGTCCAAAATAGTAGTTTTTAGGAATGCGGCAGATTGAGTGCGGACGAGCTGTGTCGTTATAGTGGACAATTAGTTAAATGTGTTAATGTATAAAAAATATCTTGGGGTAATTTTTTCATCAAAATTTTCCTTTAAGAATCATTTTTATGCAAAATTGTCTTTATCAAAAAATGCAATAAATTCAATGTGGTTAAATGTTTTTTAAACAAGCATATTTCCGGAAAATCAAAATTGGAATGTTTCAATGCTGTTGTAAGATCGATTATGTGTTACGCCACTCTGGTGAGGGGATTTAGGCAATACGATCTCGACGAAGAGTAATTACGTTTCTTAATCAAAAATATATTTGGTTTACCCCGAAACATACCGAATTACACGTCTTCACCTTTGTAGTTTGCTACAAATACAGAGGAAATGCATTTAATGATGGCATAGAGTGCCTATTCTCCCAGCAACATACGTCGGAAGTCCGCGACATATGCATGAGTAACGCTCAGGATGCTAAGTTGTTTATTACGTTCACGAGAAATTAAAATTGGTCAGAAATTCTACAAGAATTATTTCCTGGCCAATCTCCCGTTGATCGCCATATTACCACAAGAGTTTTTAAAAGAAAGTCAAAGTTACCCATGGATTTTATTGTTAACCACTGCGTGTTCGGCGAGACACATTGTTGGATGTATTCAGTATAGAATGGCAAGAACACGGGTTGCCACACGCCCACATCCTTGTTTGGTTGGTTGAGGGGATAAAACCGAATGAAATCGATTATGTAATATCAGCTAATATAATGATCCCGAAGATGTACGTATTCCACGGAACGGAGTTTTGCCTGGTTCATCCTGAAATGCCAATGGTGTCAATTGTAGTTGGCCACTGGTCCAGCACATACAGGGGTTTCATTTTTAAACCTAAAATAATTGCAACTGCTGAGACACAATGTTTATTGAGCCAACAGCAACTACTAGCAATAAACTGTAATCAATCGTCGCGTTATAATTGAACGCAGCTCAATGGGGATTGAATGCAAGATCTCCTCGTTGATGGTTTAGATTAAATAAAGCACGTTCATCTCCATTTCGAGCCTCATTTTGCTTCTCATTTTGACTTGCCCGAAGTGTCTTACATTCACAGCACTGCGTTCTCTACGGCCGCGTCGGGTTGTTGCGTCGAGGGTAAAGTGGCAATTTCAAGGATCAGATTAATACTAAATCCATGTTATAATAAACTTAAAATATAGTCATGATTATGGTGAACTAAAGCTCAAACACTTCTCAACCTCTCTGGTCAAATAAAAAACTGCAGTTTTCTACTCATACTAGCTCGCAATAAAAAAAAAACAAACAAAACTATGAGGATTTATCTTCATTTCTGTACATTCTATAAAAGGTTAGTTAGATAAAAAGGTAGATTCACGTGTCATGTAATCAGAATTCTTCAAACACAAAAATTAACTTTTGATTTAACTTCACAAAATCCTTGAACTCTAATAATCCAAGTCGTAAATAATCAAAGTGTAAATAAATAAACACATATTTCAAATTCACATTTGTTTGCATGTCAACATATGGTCATATGGTTATAATTTCAAATAGTTTTCAAGTTACTCCACAGAATGCATACATGTCAACTAACCTCATAGGCCAGTAGGACAGAGCCCTAAGGTCGAATTAAAAATTTTATTTTACACAAACCTTGTCCTAAAAAAATACGAAGAAAACAAAACAAAATTATCCAGTTTGGTGCACAAATAAAAAAAGTTATTGAATTACAAAGAAATAGGATTGTTTTTATTTATATAGATAGGTAAGGTTAACATTGGAACAACGTCCTGTGTTTACCACTCATGGAATTGATTTTTATTTATATAGATAGATTAGGCCTAAAATTGCATTTTAATTATATTTTGAAAGATTTGAAGATGCCTGACGTCCTATCTAACGTCCTGGCGAGAAAAATTTTGCGTAAACGAGTTTTCTGGTTCAGAGAATAAATATACGGTGCGATTATTAGTAGACCGGGGGAATTTGGACGAGACAAAGAATCAGCTTGATAAGTTAGTGTGTGTTTAGTGAAATAGAGACTGTTTCATTTTGTTGCCAGGTGCCCTCTGTTGCGTGAGTTTGATTTCCTTGGTTTGGGTCCATGAGCTTTCCCGCGGTTTGTTAAAAATGTACCGGAATGGGTATGTTTAGGAGCGGCTTGTCCGATTTCTCCAACAGCTTTGGTAGTTCGGATGTAATTTGATACAAGAATATAATTTAATGAACCTGTTTTTCCCAAACAGGTATCAAGTTCCTGTAACAATAAATATATTCGGAGGGAGAGAGATTGGAAACGATTCAAGGCTCGGCTCAAGCGGTTTCTGGTCCAGGGAGAATTTTGCACTACGGGCGAGTTTTTGGCTCATTGTCGGTGAGGGTCCTTGTGCTCCTGAGGGCGCAATGCGGCGGTATCCAGGCCGACCAGCTTGGTGACGTTGGTATTTTGCACAGAGAAGAAAAAAGACATAGGACGCATCTAATGTTTCGCTAAATATGTTATTATTTAATTTGTTGGACTTTTCCTATCGCTTCTAGTGTTTAAACTACACTACGTTTCGAGAGGTGGAGGGGACGCTCCCCCTCCACTTGCTCTCACAGACGCTCTTCATTCGAGTTGCGTATGTGAGTGTGAGTGGACGTGTGTGCGTGTCGTGCCACTGCCAGCTTGGAGGCATTGCCGGCAGTAAGGTATATGTTTTTGTTTTAATTTTCTGTGCCCTTTATCATGTAATATGTTTTAGTTTTAATTTTCTTTCTGTATTAAGTATGTTTAATGTGTTTTGTATGAAATTTTGTGTGAGTGAGATTTCTGTTGAATGTTGGATGAATGTAATTGTATGTCAAAAAAACAAAAAAACCCAAAAAAAGTAGGTTAAATAAACATAAGTAGGTTAATGTAACTTTAAGTAGGGTCACTTGAAAACGAGAGGAGTTTCAATACTTCTCGAAACGTAGTGTAGTTTAAACACTAGAAGCGATAGGAAAAGTCCAACAAATTAAATAATAATTACAAATCCTTCGCTATTATGAATTTTAAAAATACAGCTAAATATGTGTCGAACAGTGCCGTAGAGTGGGCGCGGGGGGTAGGGGGGCGCCCGGAAGTCTATTGTCTCCCTATTGTTTGGCTTCCTGTGTGACGAGCAGTTACCCGAAACACTACTGCCTTAAGAATGCGTACTCTGCTTATTTGTTTCTCAGTGGCTTTTGAGGAAAATAATGTATTTTTTTGTTATTTTATGGCAATTTATATATTTTTGTACAATTTATTTTATGTACATACATTCAAATTTCGCTATGTACTAAACATGTCAAATCTCGCTATGTTGGATTGAAATATGCTCTTTGCATTTGAAATTCGCTGAGTATGCAGGTCTGCTTCAACAGGGGTATATATCATTAGGTTACGCTATTTTGTATATTTGCCCCTATAAAACACGTATATTTACTCATTGAAGTGATTCGACGCGATTCATAACGTCGTAGATTAATTAAAACTAGATAACATAGACCCTATAGGTTGCTCGAAATCGAGTAAAACAAAAATCATATTGTAAAAGATTAAACAATGAACATTTACTTATTACTTTTAAAGTGTAAACCAAGAGCTAAAATTAATAACAAAATTATGGCTAAATTACTGAAATTTTTAAAGTTTATTTGATTCACCGCAGAAGTTCCGACTATACGATATTTTTTGTTGTAGTCCCTTGTTCGGTTTTCTTCATTTTCTGGTTTTCTCTTGATCCTGAAATGTATATTTTAATACCGACAAAAGTTGTGCTCTGTTTATAGCAACAGTTGTTGAATGTTATCCCAAAGGTTTCTGGATCTAAGTCTAACAGCCCAGGGCCAAACTAAAAGTATATAGGCCTGTTTTCAGATCGAGAGTTTTCTTTAATGTCTTGCAAATACAGCGAAATCCGCAAATTAGACAGTCAGTCTTTGCTGCCAAATTTCCTTTTTGGCAGCAAAGGGTTAATGATAATGATGCATTATATCTACCTCTCTTCTTGAAATGCAAGCCACCGCAATGTAAACATTTTAAGTTTATTGGTTCGCAAGGAGCTCCACGACGATCTAGTGATACTGCTCTGCACCCATCAAACGCATCGGGTGTGTGATACCAGCAGTTACGTTCGTAATTCCTCCGTCCAGTCATGTGCGTCTTCTTATAACTAACTGAACCAATTATGAAATCATAAATTGGCTGAAGTTAATAAAATCACAAAAAGTACTATGCTGAAATGTATTGATATACCGTAAACTACATTGTAAGACGATAAACTGGTAACTGCACCGAATAAAGCAATTAAAACAACTCTTCTGTGGTAATCAAGGTCAATATTATTACCTTAAATAACCCCGTCGCAGCAAACCTGCATACTCAGCGAATTTCTAAAGAATTAATTTTTATATGGGAGCTTATTTTTTTATGTACAGGAAAATATTTAAAACATGTTATGTAATTAATGCAAAAAGTATATTACATATCAATTCAAGAGCTTTATATGTAAGGGAAATGATCATGGGATGTATCCCATTCCAACAATATTCTTTTTGTTATTCTTATAATTATCAGTCTAATATTTTTTTTATAAGTGTATCCTTGTTATAGTATAATAAAAATTTAAGCAAACATACAATCAATGATTTAAAATCAGTCAAAATAAAAACAAATAAAATAGTCACATGAAAAAATTGAATCCAAACATATGATTTTTAAAATTTAAATAAACTTGTTGCAGCAAACTTGCATGCTTAGTTAATTTCAAAAGGATTTTTATATGTGGGCATATTCTACATAAGTTAGGGAAGTTGTTGTTTTGAATATTTTGTGTAAATATTAATCTAAATTAAGTAAATTTTATCATTCATGATCTTATTTCTCAATAATTATTCATATTCTGATAATTTTTAATAAATTTACTTGTTATAGTATATAAATGTCAGCAAACATATTATCAATCTACTCAGATCCAAGAAATAAAAACAAATCAAACCATCACATGAACAAATTAAATTCAATCATGTGGTTTGTTTTATTATTTTTAAATCCCATTTTAGGGAAATTTAATGAAAAATTTGGGTATTTCATACCAGAATTCGGACAGTTTATGTCCCTTCAGGGAAAAACAAAAGACAGTGTACTGCATTTTGCAGATCCGATATCTCAGTAACCGATTGATGTAGAGTAATAATTCAAAATGCTATATTGTTTATTTTTTTAAGCTGAATTCAATTCTGACCATTAAATTTACATCAAATTAATAGAAATATGTTAAATCTTGAAAATAAATTTTATTCAGTCAAAAAGACCGCCTTTGAATGTACCGATCTTGCTGGTTTTCGAACTTAGTCATGAATATCGCTCTAAATGTTTGTTCCAAATTTCATCAAGATCGGACTGTTTTTACAAGAGTTATCGTGCCTACGGACATATATATATACACATATATACCAAAATGAACGAATGTTGTTTTTGGGCTCTAGGGACCTCAAAACGAAAAAATAACATGGTCCTGGGCTTAAGTCTCACCATGCCGCCTACGGTAATAGCTACTTCCCTATAGGGGGAAATTCGCTAAAACGATAATAAACAAACTAAAACTGTTGAAAACAATTTCTTGTCGCGTCCCAGAGAACCCAAAGCAGCTGTAAAAATAAAAAATCGCTCTTTTCGACAAATAAATTGTAAGTGCTACAATCTGTGATTTACCAGTAGAATTATTTCAGAGCATGATCATATTTCGGTTGTAAACATAGTAATCTTAACTTTGTCAAACGTCGATGGATAGAGCTTCTGTTCCAAAACTTTAGCCCTTTACTGTACTTTAGTGGCGCCCTTTTTTTAAAAATTCTGAGACGTATTGACAAATCTACATAAAAATCCCTTTAACGTTAAGGGACACCTCAAACGTTAAAATCCGTCCAGCCGTTATTGAGGTTGGACTGTGAAAAGAAAACCGCTTGCGTATTAAATATAGATAGCAAGAAGAACCTATTTCACTAGTCTCGTGGTAAAAGTTAAAGGTGCAGTATGATAGACGTTAATTTAATTTATTCATTCCGTACATAATGAATTAATTTCTTTTGTGAAATTTCAAAACAAGACACGAATGGACGCAAAGTACACCAGTTATAAAACAATGCTATTTAAATTTGTCAAGTAAAATTATTAACACTTCGACAACCATTTAATTATTTGGGTTGTTATAGGATGAGTAAGTTATGTAACTTACATTGTAAAAAATGAACTAAAACTTCTAAAATATTCAGGTGATTTTCAGCATAAAGGATTTCATTGCCGCTACAAATATTTATACTAGGTTTAAAATATCTACCTAGGTAGATCAGCATTTCCAGGTAAAGTATAACATAAAAGGTATAAATATATAGGCAATAGCAGTTTATTTAAGAATTAAATACGAGAAGTCGCCCCTGGTTTTTATTTTCCTCCCCGCGAGCGGCCACACTGCATGGAAGCAGTAATGCTAACATCACAAATATTCCCGGCCAAGGACGGGCACATGCGGTTCTCGCTCCTCCTGCGCTGTTCCGCCGCGCGTACATCCTCCCCATTCGGTCAAATGAAGCAGTTTGCCATTTCTGCGCTATGCACCAGTTGGGCGATTCGGAGCTATACCACAGTTTTCGATTTCGGTCTAATAACTTTCGGCGCTGTGCAACAAATTGTAAAACTTTCGGAGCTATAACACAATCTTACAATTCGGTGCTATGAAGCACTTTTATATTTTTCATTCGGCGCTATGCATCATTTGTACTTTCGGAGCTATGACGCAAAATACACTTTCGGTGCTAAGAGATTCGGTGCTATGATACCGCACCGGGTGTTCGAGCCCTTAAACGTAGGAATGAAAATTGAAAAATTAGTAAGGAAAATTCTTTAAATAAATAACAGTGCCCCATTCATGTACCCCATTCCTGTTTTATGCTACGATGTTTTATTGTCATTTGAAATAGGTTTGATGATAAAAAAGTTCAACAGGGGGAAAGGTAAGCAGTAAGTTGTATCGTTGAATAATGCATGGTTATGACTACATTTACATGACACGGTCTGAGAACGTTTGGCTGTCACATTCAAATACAGAGACTTAGGTTAAACATCTTTATTGTAAATTAATTTTGTAAATGATGTTATTAGCTACGAATTATCCGCACTTTTCTTATTTGTATCGCTTTATTAATAATTTAAATCGTTTTGACTGAAATAGGCTATATAGCCTTAAAAAAGGCGGTAAGTGTTTATAGTGGTTTGAAATATTTTGTAAGTAAAACCACCATCCAATGTAGTAAGATTGTACGATTTACTTGAAAGTTAAATAATAAAGGTAAACACTTATTTTTAATGACATTTTTTGAAATTTTTAACTGTTGGCATTTATTTACGATGTATTTGGTAAAATTATCCGACAGTTAATTTCAATTTACATTTAAAATAAAAATAGAAGCATGTTGCACTTTTTATACCGATATCCAAGGAAAAAAGTGATTATTTATTTGTGATGCACTGGCATGGATACAAATATAAAATTACTAAATTATTGACAAACACAATCATTTGATATTAGGAAAAAATCGCCTTAACCGCCTGGATTAGGAAATATAAATTGGACTTACGATATGTTTGTATAGTTTTAAAGTCTTGCTATACAATTTCATCATATACTGTAATTATTGCAAATTAATATTGATTATAACACTAAGTTTGGGCCTTATCATACACAATAATGACCAAAGATTTATGAAGATTTTAATTTCTATTTCGAAGATTATTTGTAACTACAATTTTCTTTCTTAAGAGTCGTTGCGTCGATCACGACTAATTACTGTTAGATGTTATGATTGTGTATAACGTCCATATCAAGTAAAATATGGCGCTTGAGGACCCACTTATAACGTTCATACATGTTTGCGACGTGCCATGTTAACGGCCCATGACTCACAACGATAATAAAGGTGTTATTCGTCATATTGGCTTCTATACTTTGAAAGCCCAACAGACTTTAGTAACAAATCATCAGGTTTCACCTGAGGCCTCTGAGCAATGATTCTCAGAGCTAACAAGAACCTGAGCTAGTGTATTTTGCAAAGTGTATGCGCGTATACATATTCTCATGTGGTAGATTAGGGTGCACATGTAGTGGTAGGGGATTAGCTGATGAGTTTTATTTATTATTATTTTAATTTTTATTAGTAAACCGGGACACCGCGGAGTTTAGGGTAAAACAAAAACAGCCTGAATACCGAGTGTCTAAAAAGTCCCACCCCATAGTTATTGTTTTATTAATGAAGTTAAAATAATACACTTCCGGCAACGTTTACATGACCAAAGAAGGACTTTTTTGGAGTGTCAAAACGTTCATCCCCTCCCCCCAAAATGGGGTAGATTCGGGGTAAGTCAAAATGTTCAAATTGTAAAGGTTAATGTATATCATTTTAAAGGTCTTAACAAAATAAGAATTATGGCACAAACTAGAGGTCTCTAGGTTAATGCTAAGCCAAGTTATGACATTTCAAAAAATCTTGAATTCTTACGCACGGTCTTAACATTGTTCATTATTAAGATAAGCCCCTATTCTCTTGATTTTGCCCACTATATATCAAGAGCCACCAAGGATCAGTATTAATCATGTTTGCCGAATTGTCTTTGATTTTCAATTTTCGGCAACCATCTTGGATCCGCCATATTGAATACTATTTAGAATAATTTTTTTAAAGGTGTTTTTGTGACCTATCATTTCTAACTGGGTTTTAATGCTGATTATAATTCTGCAACCTCGAAATGGAGACCTTTTTCAGACCTGAGGATAATGTTATTGAGGAAATAAATAGCTTTTTCTTCCACCTACTATCTATAGTCGTCTTTTAGTCCCTGGAATAGAACACTAAAGTACTAGTTTATACTCCATGGGATTTACTTACTTACTTTTAGTCTCACGGGACTAAAAGTAATCTCATAAGAAATACATGGGAAGAAATCAGGCAACGCCGCGGTGGACAGTAAGAAAATATGGCAACACTGTCGATTTTAATTTGTTTCTCTATGTTGAAGAGAGTGTCACAGCATCCGAGCGTCCGTTTCCGTTGCCTACAGGACAGCGTATCCATTTTGAGTTTGCTGTAGTTTAGATAAGTTAGGCCTAGAGAATTTTTAAAGAAGAATGTGAATAAAATAGTTAAAATTAAAGCCTAAATACCTTGCATTATTCACTTATATAGGCTATGTGATTGTAATGCAGTTTGTTGAAGCAAAGGATCATCTGAAGGTAAAGTTACAGTGTTATACCTAGTTATTGTTAATGGTGTAGGTGGAGGAAAAATTTTGTGTGCATCACGGGACTAAAGTACTTTTTCTCCCTCGGGAAATTGTCGCCCGATGGCGACAGTTTTCCTCAGGGAGAAAAAGTTGCACTTTAGTCCCTAGATGCACAAATAACTATTTCCCCCACTGCTATGTTTAGACGCCTTTTACTCCTTGTAATGAGTGAGTAAAAAAATAATTTTTCTACCAGCGGGAGTAAAGTGATTACTTTGTCTCCCGGTGGGAGGCGAAGTAAACCCATAAGAGTAACATTGAAATAAATAATTAAAAAAATTAAACGCCTTCAAATTTCCACGCACTCATGCAAATTTGTTGCTGCTCAACGAATGCAGGTGCTAATAGCTTATTTAGTGATAGCTGAATAAGAATAACATCAACGAAAATCAGCTGAGAGAAGGTCAAGAATAAGCATATTAAGAACGTTGCATCGATGAGCTAATCGCTGGTGCATGAATGGTTGCAGGCGCTAATTGTAGATCGAAACAAAATAGATATTTTTCGTTAATTATTACTAATTAAATAGATGTTTAAAGATTGGGTACTTACTATTGCAGATGCGTGTGTGTATGTTGTGTATGTAATGTTGTGTGTATTTCGGGGGACACACTATTTGTCTCCCTCGTGATACAATGTTTACTCACTCAACACACAAATAACTATTATCTTAAGAATGAATAAGAATTTTACGAAACGGATTGCGACATTGTAATCAGCATGAAAAAAACTGTTCGAAATGATGAGTCACAACTCCAGCTTTAATTTTGAAAAATATTACTCATAACCGTATTTGATATGGTAGATCCAGGATGGTGGGTGAAGAGTTGAAATCAAAGTCAGTTCAGCAAACATCATTTAGGAATAGTTCCTCGAAGCTCATTGATATATAAGGACAAAATCAAGGTAATAGGGACTTATTGTGATGCTGTGCAATAAGTTAAAATCACAATATGTTAAAACCCTACATAAAAATTCCAACTTTAAGATGCCATAACTTTGTTTAGAATCAACCTAGAACCCTCTAGCTTGCGTTAAAATTATTATTTTGTTTAGACCTTTAATATTACGTTCTACAAGATAGGGGTTACGATTTAAAAATTTTGACTTACCCCAAAAATAACGCCATTTTGGAGACAGTGTGTGAAAATTTTGACAAACTGAAACTCCCTCCTTTGGTCATGTAAACGTTGTCAGAAGTTGATCTTTATAACTACTTTGATACGAAATTAACTGGGGGGGGGACATTTAAAACATCCGGTACCTACATCAATCGGCTGTTTTTGTGACAATTCCCATAACGATAACATGGGCAACTGAAAGACGATAACAGGTTTTTACTCAGCCTTGTGGCCGGCTCCAATTGATTCCTCGTGACATTAAAACCAACATTATATTATAATAAAAAAATAAAAATCCTCGGACGTTTGAACATTTAACATTTCACATTTGAACAATTCAGTGTCATAATTTTAATCAAATACACTTTTTCATTGCTCCATGCAATCTTTATGGCACACCCGACATTTGCCATATTCATTTCATTACGTTATTAGATTTTCTCAGACCAAGTAACTTGCAAGAAACTTGTTTAAGAGTCAGAAATCAGTTATTTCCAGGAATTCCACGCAGCCGTTTTTAGATGACTGTGCGCGCGCGCACACACACACACACACACAAACATTGCTCATATAAGAGTATAGGAGTATTATAATATCAGCTCTCACGATATTCTTAACGTGTCCTGTAAATGTGATTTATATTAGTAATTTGTTGAGGAAAAGACCTTGGCTCTGGAGGAACTGTGATAGTCTCATAGTTTGGCTTGAGTACCTTAGGGTCACCAGACTCCTTATCAGCCAACTATATACTGCTCCAGGGAGGAGGGGTTTTTTAATAGGCTTTCTACTATCAGCATACAAAAGGAAATTATAACTAAACTAGCAGATACACCCACAGATTCGCCCGCTGAAAGCATACATTTTTACTTTAATCATATTATTCAATGTACAATTTATAAAAATAATTTACAAATGAACAAATGAATGAGTGGAAGTTAAAAATTATGTCAAAGCTCAGGTAAAACCTAACGATGAAGTGATTCCTAAGGAAAAGGTATTGAGGTTTAAATACCTCCATATTAACACCGAAGTTTTAATGTTCCTCTACCATTCAGAGTAAAATTAGAAAAATATAAAAATAAAGTATACAGCAAAGGTGTGTGGTAAATATTTCAAAATTATCAACAGCGAAGTAATCATTTTATTTTATGCATAGTGATTGAGAAAACGTTTATCGTATTTTTTCTTATTGACCAATGTGTTTAGCTTTGAGCTTAAATATAAAATACCGGCTTAAGTTGGCCTGGTCCCAAATCGTTAATTTTACTGAACACCCAATAGACAAACAATATCACCAAATTCAAATGAAATGTCTTAACCTTCTTTCACTTGAACTGTGCCAATCTGACAGGACATTACTTTGTATAAACAACGTTTAAAATAATATATTTGAAGATAAACTAGGCTTGTTCAATCTTAGGGAACACTAACTAGATACACGCTTGCGGAACAACGAGCCTCGTATGTATCTGTAGTGCAGGTACAATCCCCAAAATGTATGCAGATAGTCTGCATACAGTCTGAACATAAGTCTGTTTGCATATAGCTCGAACACAGTCTTCAACCAATCCACAACATGGTACCCCTTCGTTGACTGAACTAATATCTAAGTTCTTATATGCATTTTTCTTATAGCTATTTAATCTTATAATTTTTTATTAGAACTACTTATCTAGCAGACGTTATAACAGTAGTGAAACATGAATAAAATACACATAAGATCAAAATATATTTGACTAATTCATATTTAACTTATTAATGTGAATTTATTTTATTCATATTGTTGTTAATAATTTTTTGTCATTGATAACACATGTAATAGACTAAAAAAAACAATATTAGGGTCATATACTGCTTTTGACTGAGTTAATATTAGAGGGCAATGTACTTTTAACAGAAATCAAAATTGGTTCTGCTGAAAAAGTAGGCCATGCCGCGGTAACGAAGACAGTGACTGACTCACCCACTCACTGATCGCAGTTTATCAAAAACTATAATGCCTTCTACTATGAAACAGGGCAAATATATTCTTAAAACGCTCTAGAATGCGGACTGAGAAACTATTTTAAAATATTACCTCTAAAAATTCTTAAACAGGACGAATCTATATAATTTGAATTGGCGGCCATTATTCAGTTTTCAAAGGTTATGAAGGCGTCTTTGGCCATGAAACTTGGCACACATATTCTTTATAGCTCAAGATGCGTACTAAGATAGGTTTTTACCATTTATACGAATAATTTTCGCCCCTATCAACTAAATGAATGATCCGATCTTCATTGTGAGGGAGAAAAACTTGAGGAAACAAGTTTGGTTTTTTTTTTGCCAATACATTCACCATCTACTTTTTCTTACAGTTTTCTTTCCATTATTAATAACGTGCTAAATTTAGATTGGTGTTAAGTTGAAAATCCACCATTAACGTATTTTCTTCTTATAACCCGGGTTATCTCTCATTCTCTGTACTAGCAAACGGAACAAAGCTAATTCATACTATTGGCTAATTTTGAGTGAAATAAATTTAGAAGAAACGTTACACCCTCTCATTTTAATCTAGCATGGGAGCACCATTTGTACCTTAAGGGTGTAACTGCACGCCCATGACTTACAACCCAAATAATTTCATTTGTAAATTATTTTTATAAATTGTACATTGAATAATATGATTAAAGTAAAAATGTATGCTTTCAGCGGGCGAATCTGTGGGTGTATCTGCTAGTTTAGTTATAATTTTCTTTTTTATGCTGATAGTAGAAAGCCTCTTAAAACCCTTCCTCCCAGGAACAGTTAATAGTTGGCTGTTAAGGCGTCTGGTGACTCTAAGGTAGTCAAGCCAAACTATGAGACTTTCACAGTTCCTCCAGAGCCAAGGTCTTTTCCTTTCTATTGGATCCTGGCTCAAAGTCTTATCTCTTTTCTGAGCTGATCTTACTCACCCTCCTCTTTTTTGACCTCACATCAAGCGTATTCTCTTCCTACCTTTTTTATATATCAGTATTGAGCCAGAGCAGAATGTTCTAACAGTTTTACCTACTTACCGTAAGATTCGGCTAGAATAATGTTTGCGCAAAACAACAGAAATTACCCAGAATCCCAGGTGGATCAGGGATGTGGTTCGGAATGTCACTCCGTTCACTTGGGCTCCTCTATAGACTCTAGATTCATTTGTTAGCATTCCAAGCATGCAAACGACTGTGGAAAGTGAACAGAACGATGAAGGGTGTAATTTATTTTCCACATTGTTCGTCGAACTGAAAGACCTGCGAAAGTCTGCTGGCCGCCAACAAGTCTGCTACGACAACGAGATCGATGTGGCCAGGTAAGACGCCAGGAAGAGGATATGGTCCAAGGACTCTAAACAACAGGAAAGCATACCCATAGCCCGAGCGATAGCTATGAGGGGCTATCAGGGATCAGGGATCAAAGGAAAAGAAAATTCAGGAATATTTATTTAAAAGGAGCTGACAAATGGTATGTCGGTCATAACGGAAACACAATCTGACCTGGGTTCCATGATCGGGGAGCCTAAAGCCAAGCCAAAGATGAGTGCAGGTTTTTTGTCCGTGCTCATCAGAGTGGCAAGCGGCCAAACCTCCGTTAGTGATCTGGGAAAGACTCGGAAGAATATTAACTCGCTACACTTGCTGCGCCAACATTCTCTGAGTGAAGGCAACTCCGAACAGGGGATGTCATTTTCCGTTGGGCTAGTCCTCTAAAATGTTTGCCTTGGTCGTTGCCGCTGTGCGTGGTGCGGTAACGTCACCCCAGGGTGACTTTCCGTCGATGTGAAGGAACTCAACACCCTCGAAACGAACGAGTTTGTCGACGCCAAAATTTAAGAGCTGCTAGCGATTAGAACAGGGCGTTATTATGTCCGCCAAATAAACCGGAACTCAAAGTGACGAGACCACTACAATTATGATGAACCTTTGGGAGGGAATTTGAGCAATGCGTTGCTCCCACAGACCGTAGTCTTAAAGTTCTTTAAGTGCTTAGTGCTTAGCCCACGAGTATCGTCGTGGTGAGCGTTGAGGGAAATCTAATATAAACGTGGGCCATTTGCTCCTCTCCGTGGCGCCAGTGTCAAATTTCCTCACTGCTTTTTGTGCAGTTATTTGTTGGCTTAAAACAGCAGGTGCTACTAACCAAAATGCACTATATTTTGCTATGCGTTTTAGGATTTCCCCTAAAAATACTAAAAGCGGGAAATTCGCGCCATTCAAAGCCGGCTAAAGGAAGAGGGGGCATACTTCCCTCATCTGAAAATACTAGTCCTAAGCACGCAGCTTGAGCCATCCCCTTAAGTAATGTGTAAAACGATACGGGGGAAGATTCGTTCCCAGAAAAAAGGAGGTAGTTTACTGAGCAGGGCTCCGGCCCCTTTTAACACGAGGCCTTTGTTACCCGTAACTGTGGCCGGCCACTGTTACCAGTAACTGTGTCTGCTCGGGCAACTGTAGTGGACACTGTTTCCCGCCAACTCTGCAACTCCTTTTTCCGCGCCATTTGAATAAGATGTTGTCAAGAGAATAAATAAAGTACCTTCATCTCGCTCTCGTAATAAGGAAAAGAGGGCGAAGAAGGAGTAGGACTATTCACGTTCACAGTATTCCAATTAATACTATGTAAATAATAATAATATGTTTTTTTACTCAAGCTAACTAATAAAAACAAAACACTTATTTTAGCTAGGGCCCTTCTATTCAAATTCTGAAATAAAAACAAAATACCATTTTGACTCGTTTTACGTTTTTCCGATCTTGTTTGAATAGTCGTCAATTGTGCTGATGTCCCAAATTGCAGGGTACTATTCCATCTCACATATTAAATCTTCTGTATTTACTCTGTCGTTTATGAGCTTTTCGGACAATTTTGTTTCTCCTCTTTTTGCTCTTTTGTTGTATATTTTCCTTCTTCTTTTTTAACTCCGTTCTCTGTTCATTCGTCGCATCTTTCTTCTTCTTTTTCAAATTTTGTTCCTACTCTTTCACCGCATCGCCCTCCTTACTCGTCACGCATACCGATAAGCACTCGTCACCCATTCCGACAACACAATGACCAAACAAAGACACAATTAAAAGGCTTCGTTTCCTCCAATAAAAGTGAAACGCCGTCGTTCTAGCGACAAAATACGATGCGCGCGCATGCGGTGGCATGCGGTGGTGGTAACTGGGGAAGGTAACAGAGGCCTAGTCTAAGCGGCACCATTTGATTCAATGCCTCGCTTCGAGTTTCGGCCACTGTTGGTTGTTCTCGGAGGTCGACATCTGTTGAGCGAGGAGACACCGTGCGGTCACTTTGACCCTTCGGGCAATTTTGCCCGCCTCGTCTAAAATGCTCCATAAGTAACAAAGTTTCGTGAGTGGCTGAGAAACAGTGGCCGGACACAGTTACGAGAAAGAAAGGCCCGAATTATATCAAAGTACATAAAAATAACTGGTCATGATCAACTTAGTCAAACACATTAGTATGAAAAATACAATTTTATTTACAATTAAAACAAAAGTACAAACATTACAAATATCGTGATACATTTTTAATTTATTTACGTTCCTGTCATTGCCACCATCGGACTGACCTTCATAACGCATAGACAATAATGTTATCAGTGTTTGAGCATGTTTTTTTCAAAGTCACAAGACTGGATCAATATTACCATTTTATTATGTTCATTACAATAAAAATTATATTTGTGATCATTATTATTATTTTTATTATCTTAATTCTCTTACCATTTTAATTTTTACCAAGTCGGTGTACTTTAAAAAAGAATAATATTAAAAAATATGACATATCAATGGCAGAAAACAATAAAGAAACTAATTACGTTAAAGGGATTGCACGTGTATTCACTTTCAATAACAATCTAAATATAACTTAATATATCCTATCATTATATTAAAGAATATCTTAATAGCTGATAAATAGGCAAACCCCTTAGTTATTGCAGACATTAACACAGCATATAGCTGCATCCAGTGGGAGACCACCTAGTAAAATGTAATCCTGTAGAAAGCAAACCATAATCAGTGTTAATGTGTAATATCTGATATCGTAATAAACGTCATGAAATTTTATATTAATATTAGAAGTAGTATAGGATTAATGCACAGGACATGACATTTAAAAAAATCGTAATATTTTTACTATTAATATAAAACCGAAAAGTTATTATTAACCGAAAAGTTCGGAAGTCTGGAAAAATGTTTATGGCATTAATATGCTACAATACATGAAGATTTAATGAGCAATAACAAACTTGTCAGTTCAGTTAAAAAATAATTCAAGTAATTGTATTATTTATCAAACAATGATACACGTCACCATAACGCTGAATGGTTACACTGAGTGTCTAGGCTAAAGTATCTTAAAATAAGAGAAACTAAAAAATAATTGAAATTATGGATTTCTTGCAAAAAAGTATATTTATAAGTTTGTGTGTTAAAAGTATTGATAATCTTTATTTAGGATCCACAATGTGGAAGCAAAGAAAATTGTATTTCTTAAAATCCCATGTTCGTGTGTAAGGAGTCCGTTTCTATAATAAAAGCCCTTTTAATGTAATAATTAAACTGAAAATTTATTTTGAAAATAGCTACATTACTATGTTCTGTAAGGATCCCTATGATTTGTTACTCATCTCAAGTCTTTATTAAAAAACAATAATGAAGAGGACCTTTAATTGTAATTTGACATTCAAACGTTTTACATATTATCTTGAAAATGATCCCTTCATTTCAATTTGAAATTGTGAAAAATGTTTTATTCTTGATTTTGATATATTAGTTTTTAAGGTATCAGCCCTGACAACTAGTATTATAGGCAATTTTACATAATACTTAAGAAACGAATTGCAACACTCCAATTTTAAAATTTAGCTTTTGAAGATAAAACCTAAACCCCTTTTTATCTTCAGTAAAGTAAAAATAAAAAGTGAGCACATTATAAACTGAACATTATTTATCAACTATGTTAAGTCGGCGCAAAAGTCAAGTCGACAGGTTAGCTCACATTTGGATCCTCCTATTCGGTCTGAAAAAATAAATAAACATTCATAAATTCATTATTTTAGGTTTCTGTAAAGAGTAGTGTTATTTTAATTTATAAGTATAAATGAAATGAGTCTTCAAAATACCAAATGAGAATAGTATGAAAAGTAATAAAATATATACTAGTTACACAATATTGCAACAGTAGTGTGTAGTTGTCAGGAAGTTAGAATGTCAATGTTTAGTATTTTTAATTTTTCACCATTATTAATTTCATAAAATGGGAAATTAAAATGAAATACTCATTTTTTAATTGTTAAACTTAAAACATGAATCAATGTACATATCTAAAATATTGCAAAGGAATAATGCAGGACGACAAAAAAAATAAAGAGAAAATTATTTCAACTAATCGGGCTCTCACCAATAGTTTTAAAGCCCTCTGAGACCTCTTTGAGGAATCACCTATATTATAAAAATTCAATACTAAAAATAAACTTTTGCTGATGTTTATTTAAAAAATAATCCCTTCAATCTCGGTCCGATACAGCCATTAATGATAAAATATACTATTTCCTGTCTCTAGCTGACTTTTCCTGTCCAAAATAAAACTTGCTTGTATTCACCTGATTGCAAAAATTAAATAAAATCTCTTTTAAAATTGAGTTGTATTTACTTATAAGAAAATTATGTATCAGATAATTTAAAAATGTTTCGTGTGGCTATTTGCATTATGATGAAATGTACCGCTAACAACTGGACATTATAGCTTGTTTTAATTTGGGGCTCAATAGTGTTTTAACATTGGCCTTTGTTTCGCGCGTTCCGCTTCTTCGCCCTGATAAGGGTCATTCTTTTTTTAAATGGAAGTGAAGTACCCACCGGTTGTCCACAAAAGAACATTGGGGTTTTGAAGGCCAATAGTGTTACTAAATAACTAGCTTGATTTCATGTTTAATACATTTATTTAATGTTAATGTACTCAAAAATATTAAAAAAAACAACTCAATATGTGCACTCAATATGTTATGGCGGGTTGACGCGGTACGATTAACCTCGGACTTAGTGAACTCGGCAGATCACTCGGACGCACTCAGACCATGCAACAATGCATCCGATTAGCTCTTGTGAACCAACTCGGCCCGAGTTAGTCGGATGGAGATATTTTATTGGATACGAATATCGATTTTAAATGGATTTAACTTCGGATACGTTTAACAGTTCAATCCAAGTGCAATTGCTAGCTCACAATCCTCCGATTAAACTCGACCCGAGCGGAATAATCGTACCGTGTTAACCCGCTTTTAGCCATACAGCACGTACAACTAAATTCAAATTCTTTCCAGGTGTTGGCAAGGGTTTCTAGAGACATTTTATCCCGACTCGTTATAATTCTACTCTGAGGCGGTTTAAACTCGATTTTTTCAGAGTAGATATAATTTTTCACCTTCCCCGGCAGATATGGTCTAAAGGAGTCATATCGTGGCTCCTAGGAGGCCATGGTATGAGTACTTTCCTGATGGTCCACTTATCGCCGTAACAGATATCACAATCCTGAGTTGCCTGAAGAGCAAGGATTTTAATGCGAAACCTCAAGTTATTCTAGGGTTTAAGAACAACAAAACAAAAATGAAGGCTGAATACGGTCTGCCCTTTGAAGGTAGAAACAGCGGCATACGGATTACTCCCTCTGCCAAACTGGTCAGATTTTAACTAGCGCTAACATACGGATTGCTCCCCCTTGCCGTGTTGGAGTGATTGTCAATACTTCTAGACGAGACTGTTCTCTTTCAAAGCACTTAGCCGGCCTAAATAGCAAGTGAGGCCTGCTGTGTGAATTTGATGCGTATTCACTTAATATGAGATTCATACCTAATCCAATCGAATTGTGTAATGCACTGTATGTAACTGATGTGTTTGAATATATGTTGAATAATTATTCAAAATCCTAATTCAGTAATAAAAAGTTGTCACTAATAAAAAATATATATATATATACTGATCTGTTTTAATCTGAATTTAGGCTCTCAGGTTTTCTCTTTGGGGGAACTTGGCCAAAAAAAAGTTATCCAGATTAGTTTTTCTTAGAATGTTTTAAAAATCATTACAGACGTTTCCGAAAATATAAATAAATAAAGTTGTATATATTTCACCATGCTATGACGTAATCACATGTATTACAAACGCCGTAAATAGGCCGAAACCTGCTCTTTTCCGCACTATAAGGCCGAAAGATTTCATCTGAAAGTCAGCTGATCTTCTATTTGCTTGAAATAACGTGTGAACATTACATAATTATACGTCATTCGATAAGTTCCAATGGCAGGCTAGTTGCGATCATATGACTGTCATTGCTGTTTTTCATTGGTAACCATAATAAATAAGTTGTATCATTGCTCATAACCTCACTGTTTTGTTTTCAAAATTGTCGAATAAATAATAAAATTTTTAAGTTATGTAGGCCCTATGGTCTATTTCATTGTAATGTATGGTGGGAAGTAGTGTTAAAAACTTGGCCAAAAGGGTTTTGCAGCTCTCAGTCTTTTCTCGACTTCGTCTCGAATTTCAAACACGATCTCGAGCCCGCAAAACCAGCCCCAGTTGTGAAATATACCATTATAGTACAGTAAAATCTGTCCAAAAAAAGACCAAACTGAAAAAAAATTAGCCCCACCTTGAAACTTGGTATACAGGTCATATTTAGGCTCTAATTGAAGAATCCGATGAGTCCATAAAAATTGAGGGGGTGGAAGGCCCCTTTTTCGAGGGGTGTAGGGGGGGAAGGTTGTATTTTTTGTAAATGTAATAACTCCGGCGAAAAAGGTCCGATCCATTTAAAATTTGGTGTGGGCTTTTAAAACAGTATATTTTAACACTACATAAAAAATAAATTCGATCGTGTCATTCTAAGGGGTCCAAAAGGGGGATTTGACACCTCAAAAATGGGTTTTTTAATTTTTTGGTACCCAAAAATTAAAATTCTGAACATTTTGTTTTATTTTTTGAATTCAGCTCAAAAACCAAACAATTTAGTATTTTTAATTATTACTCTATGGCCATTGGTTGCCGAGATATTGAAATTGGTAAACACAGTACGTTGTCTAATATAACCTCAAAATGTACAGAAACTTATAAATCCCGCTTATTTTTTATCATTTATCAACGATATTTCGAATTTGGCTTCCTATAGTTGAGTTTTAATGGATTTTGGCTCATAAGTCCCACTTTTCTTCATCCCCTTGTCAGCAAACCTACATACTCATTTCCTATGTTATTTAAATGGGAAAACATTATGATATGGCAATTTCTCTTATATTTCTGGTTCTAATGACAAAAATGAAACAGTTTTAGGCTTATTTTACTAGGAAAATCTTTGGCTTTAAGATTAACCATTAACAGATCTATTTGGTTGGGTTTAAGGCTAGTTGAAAAGCTACTATCAAAGCTGTATTTTTTTAAATTATTTTTGTTTTTAATTGTTAATAATGAATATCTTAATTCTTAAGAAAGAGAATGCATTTATTTTAGTCTTGAATTGCTCCGTATATTTTCTTTCATTTAGCCTATACAGTACACCTCGGATTATCCGGATTAATGTGGCGGAATACCGATCCGGATAACAAAAAATCCGGATAATCCAAGATCATTACAATGTCGCCTAAATAGCTTTCGCGTACCTTAGCCCCTGCTAAATTGATGCTGCAAACGTATCAAGACTGTGCAACATGTTAGTCTTTCAAGCTTGTTGCGCATAACATTTTTCTAACTGGCTCTATTCTTCTTCCAGTCACTACCGTACTTGTCCCAACACCCAGTTCCTTAGCTAATTCTTTACCTGATTCTCCTGCGTCAAGTCTTTTGACAGCATTCAGTTTCTGTTCTAAAGTTAAAATTACTATTTTCCTTTTTCAACCACTCACTTTGAAATTCAATATCAGTCCACAAAAATTGAAAAAAATGCTGTAATGTGCTGGTTAGGCAATTTGACTACTTCGGTTATTGTGATTTAAAATGCGTACAGTAATGTATTGCATTTGTATTTTACTTTTATAAGGCGCATTCCACTCATGACCTCGCTAAAATCACGTTTGTGCCGTGGTTTTAATTTTTTAATTTCTCGGATGGACCGGTCCGGATAATCCGGGATCCGGATAATGTGAGGTCCGGATAATCCGAGGTGTACTGTAATTTGATAAAATTGGTTTTGATTTGGATCAGTTATAATGCGTAATTCAATTAAAAAATAAGTTTTTTTAAGTTTTACTTACAGTGAAAGGGTGATACCTCCAGTTCTAAAAGAGATAAAAAGTTAGTTTTGGACTCAAATTAAACAGGAATGTAGCAGCTTTAATATGAGCTATTATTCGATAAAATTGGTTGTGGTTTGGCACAGTTATAATGCGTAATTCACGGAAAAAATATTTTTTTTTAAAGTTTTACTTACAGTGGAAGGGTGATACCTCCGGTTCTAAAGGAGATAGAAAGTTAGTTTTTGGTCTCAAATTAAACAGGAATGTAGCAGCTTTAATATGAGCTATTATTCGATAAAATTGGTTTTGGTTTGGCTCAGTTGTAATGCGTAATTCAATCAAAACAATTTTTTTTAAAGTTTTACTTACAGTGAAAGGGTGATATCTCCGGTTCTAAAGGAGATAGAAAGTTTGTTTTGGTCTTAAATTAAACAAGAATGTATCAGCTTTAAAATGAGCTATTATTTGATCAAATTGGTTTTGGTTTGGCTCAGTTATAATGCGTAATTCAATGAAAAAATAAAATGTTATAGGATGATAGGATGATACAGTGATAAAGGAGATAAAACGTTTGTTATGGTCTTAAATCATTCAGTGAACCATTGGCTTTCATTGAAGCTATAGATCATTTGAAACCGTTAATTTTAAGAGGAGCTATAAACCTTTAATTAAAATAAAATTTTTGAAAAATTTTGTTTTTATGACGATAAAACATTATAACTCCCTTCAATATCAACCAATCTACATTATTTATAGGTCAAATGAGAGAAAATAATTTACAGAGCAATTCAAGACCAAAACAAATGCATTCTCTTTCTTAAGAGCTGAGATATTCAATATTAACAATCAAAAACAAAAATAATTTAAAAAATACAACATTGATAATAGCATTTCAACTAGCCTTAAACCCAACCAAATTAATCTGTTACTGGTTATTCTTAAAGCCAAAGATTGTCCTAGTAAAATAAGTCTAAAACTGTTCCATTACTGTCATTAGAACCGGAAATATTAGAGAAATTGACATATCATAATGTTTTCCCATTTAAATAACATAGGAAATGAGTATGTAGGTTTGCTGACAAGGGGATGAAGAAAAGTGGGACTTATGAGCCATAATCCATTAAAACTCAACTATAGGAAGCCAAATACAAAATATCGTTGATAAATGATAAAAAATAAGCGGGATTTATAAGTTTCTGTATATTTTGAGGTTATATTGGACAACGTACTGTGTTTACCAATTACAATATCTCGGCAACCAGTGGTCATAGAGTAATAATTAAAAATACTAAATTGTTTGGTTTTTTGAGCTGAATTCAAAAAATAAAACAAAATGTTCAGAATTTTAATTTTTGGGTACCAAAAAATTAAAAACCCCATTTTTGAGGTGTTAAATCCCCCCTTTGGACCCCTTAGGATGACACGATCGAATTTATTTTTTATGTAGTGTTAAAATATACTGTTTTAAAAGCCCACACCAAACTTTAAATGGATCGGACCTTTTCCACCGGAGTTATTGCATTTACAAAAAAATACAACCTTCCCCCCTTCCCCCCTCGAAAAAGGGGCCTTCCACCCCCTGAATTTTTATGGACTCATCGGATTCTTCAATTAGAGCCTAAAGATGACCTATATACCAAGTTTCAAGGTGGGACTGATTTTTTTTTAGACAAAGTTTGTTTTTACTGTACTATTACGTTTCTAGTCTTTGTTGTTTGTTGCGATAGTGCACCCCATATCGTAGAAACGCCATGGCAATTATTTGTTATAATATTGGTACAGTCACATCTAGAAGAATCCAAAAACGGCAAGGGGAGTAATCAATGTAACGGCGATCGTTAAAATAGAACTGGTTTTGCAGGGGGGCAATCCGTTAGTCCCTGTCGCAAGTGCCTAACAAGGGGGAGCATGCTGTATCCGCCCCAAATGAAGTTGCTGCAATTTCAATGTCTGCGGTGCGTCAAGTCATGACAAGTTTCCATAAATAGTTTAGAAACTAGCATGGATGTCGGGGGTATCACCTACGAGAGAGGTCATATTCATAAATTAAAATGTTATAGTGATGCAAACATATTAATTGTATTATCAAAGTGCATTTGACAATTTGTACTAAGTTGTTCTATTTTTTTAAAGTCAGGTTTCAGTCCTGAACAAATGTTATGTCGACTTAACATAATAATTTAATTAAATGCCGTTTCCATCAGATTATCAGATATTAAAAACGGGTTTTAATATCGTTGAAAAGATTAGAGGTAGTTTTTATTTCCACAGTATCGTATGATTTGGGTCTGCAAAATTCAAATCTGACGTTTAAGAATGTTTAACTTTATTGTTAGGAATTATAATTTGCTAGTCGAAAGGTTGCCAATTTCTAGTCATAACTGTTCGAAAGTCTAAACATTATTATTTAACTGGTTGATAAAGAAATCTTTTTAAAAGCTGTCTGAGATTTATAAGAGTGATATCAATTAAATATTTTGAGACTTAGCTTTGTAAAAGACCAATTATTTTTGTTATTTTTCGTGAAAATAAGTTGCATGTTATTTATTTTATACTATTTAGTATATAAATCATCCTATTTATTTAATTTGAATTAACTTCCAAGTTTTTAAAAATATGTATATTTTGCAATTGTTTTGTACATAGATGTGATGCATTTCCTGTTTTTGACTAATGGTCAAGTCAACTGTCTATAAATCACTCATCTCTATATGGTTTGAACAAATCAAAGATTTAAGGTTAGTAAAACATATTAAGAATGAAACAATTATTAGCATTAACAATGTTGTGGAAGTAAATTATAACTCAAAACAGCCAAAAGAGTTTTATCTACGACCATTGCAATAAGCATCAATTATGGTATTACATAAACATTATAATGATATACATTAAAACACCAAAAACCAAGCAGTACTCTAATGACGACTTTAGAGTACTGGAGTCACTTTAGAGTACTGGTTCTAGACCAATGAGAGCTCGGCATTTGACGGAAGTAGTGTCATAATAACAATTACGCAATTCGCACATCAGCTGATTGTTGCATTACGAGTCATGTTTGAGTTTACTTATCCCATCAGCTGATTGTTCCACAACGATTCATGGTTCAGTCTGCTTATTTACCTAACCTCAAATTTTAGTTGACCTATTCCATCATTATTAAAAGTCATGAGTTTTGTTTAACTTCGGGGAAATTTTGTTGTATATTGTTGGTCGTAGATAAAATAGTGTATGCAACGATTGTATTATGCCTTTAAGCCACTCGTGAGATATTTAGAACACTCGCTTCGCTCGTGTTCTAACTTACATCTCACTCGTGGCTTAAAGACATTCATTATACAATCGTTGCATAAACTACTATTTGCAGGTTTGGTTACAATTTAAAAGAATTAATAATATATCATAGTAATATTTTACAATGTAGGTGATAATGTGAATGTTTATGATAAGCGAAAATTATATTAGTTTAAATATACATGATTTGTGCGACACTTATTAATTGTCATGTGTAAATGGTAGCCCGCATTAATACAGACCTAAACTACACTTTCCAGCACGTTTTGTGGTGTCTGTGTTTCCACATGTCTCTGGACAATGTTCAAGTTTTCTTCCCACCCTACAACTCCCCATGTCTGAATACAAGGCACCTGAAACATAGCAATATTTATTTGAATGTATATAGTAAAATATTAGTAATACTTGTAAGCCTTATAATCTCTTCAGAAAACTCAAACTTACTTCATGAAATGTTCGATTTCGGAAGCTAGTCCAAATTATTAGCCAATAAGAGTGTTTAGCATGGGCGGATATCCAGGAGTGCCAGGGGGTACGCGGCACCCCCTGATTTTTGTGAACTTTTTGTATGAAAAAAGCATGAATTTTCATAATTTGAGTACAGTAATATGGTTTCGATCCAATATATTCGGATTTTGGTTTTGTTTGATTTATCTATTTTTCATCCCATCCTTTAGATAAAAAATTTAAATTTTCGGAGTCTGTCTCAAAATAATGTCACTTGTTTAAATTCGTCATTTTTAACTCCATATTTTTCCGTCAAACATGACTTATCAAAACTGCTTTGAAGCAATCTGGCTTCCGAACAATCTGATTTGAAAACAAAAATATATTTTTTAGAGTCTCAAAATGTTTTTCTTGCGATGATCAATAATATCATTAATCTAGCAGTTGTCATAAAACGAATTGCATATGATCGGTACTTTTCATGATTCAAGAGACCTATAAAAAACAACAAATAAAATGGGGTTGTTGTTAAGTAAAAGAAATAGGTTCTTGAAATAGACCTTAAAATGTGTGATTTAGAATATGAGCATAAAGAACTAACACCTCTCACCCCCTAAGCCCATATGAGCTGGCACCCCCAAAGATTACAACCTAAATCCGCCCATATGTTTATGTTTGTATCGGTAACCAACATTTATTTACTTAAAACAGTGATTTTACTTCAATCTTCAATCATTATGCAAATTTAATTCGATCAATCCTACCATCAGCATAGAAATGCAATAAGCCACATAAATTCTAAACTTCTCACAACTATTCGAAGAATACAAAAACACGAACACCTAATAACAAAATCACACTCTGTACATCTAATCAATACCAGGACGAGAGACGACTGCGTATTTTAACCGAAATATTCATGAACTTTGAGGTTGTAGCGTCAAAACATTTAGATCAAAGTTCGTTTTGGGGAAATATACTCCCTATTTATTATTATTTATTTATGTTATGTTACGAGATCAAAGACTAATTTAATAACAGACCCAGACAACAAAGAACTATACTTTTTTAATGAAAAAAAAATATTTTAATAAACATACAAACTGGCAATTTAATGCAAAATTCTGAAATGCAATGTGACTGAGACTTAGTTCCGATTCATTTTAAATTATACCCTTTGGCAGTAAGTACTGAGGTAATGGAATAAATAATTTTTTCAGACACTTCATAGGTTAGCGACCTGCATTTTATGTCGGTTTAAATAATGTACATAGTTCATTAAAATGTTGAAATACACACTGAAATAATTTGTGGATGTGAGAGTACAGGGTGACATCGCTTACATTTTGCGTGTTGACCAGATGCAGAGGCACGGAGTTGGCGAGTTGCTGCGGCCAGAGCGAGGGGTCGACCGCTGCGTCCACCACAGTTAGTTCTGCATCGTATAGACATCTAATTAGGCTAATTATCCCTAACAGTTGTTTTTACGTTGATGCGTTTCAAAAGTACATATATTTGGTAAAAATAATGATTCAGTCAAAATAATTATGGGAAACTCCTTTTCTTCTCTTAGATTTATACTTAAAATTTGTAACAGTGGTTGTACTTTAAGAAAGACCATAACATATCAGTGGAAGAAACTTGATCACATCCGCTGTAAAAATGACAAAGGTTTTGTAATACTTTCATTAATGAGCTTTATAATGTTATCACAGGAGTTTAATTAACTTTCTGCAATTAAATATGGAGATATTAGGTCTCTTAGTAAAATTACAGCTGCTAGTTTTAATGCGTTATAACAGGGATTACCTGACTTCATCGAGCGCTTGCCGGTTGTATTTTTGTATTAATTTCATATACAGGGTGTCCCATTATAGTCCCCCTCTGAATATTTATTTCTTTCAAATATCGATTCCACACCGACCTCAAACATTGTTGGAAAATTCCTCATTTTGAGAAGGTATTAAATTTTGGTCGCTATTTTTAATCCGCAATGTTGGATCCAAAATAATTTACTTCAAAAACAAAGGCAAAGCAGTGACCCAACATTTCAAACTATACATACAAATGTTTTTCTGAAAATCTGATGCATCAGAGAAACGCTGAATAAAAAAGGCATTTTTATTTATTTATTTATTTATTTACATGATTAATTATTAAAATTCTACAATCCATTTTTCGGTTAAACTTTAGAATCAGTCTTTACCGTTAAAATCGAAGTTGAAAATCGATAGTTTTCAATTTGATATAAATAATCGATTTTCTTTAAAAACATATGTTTTATGTTATTAATGTGAAACATATCTATCTTCTACTCTTATAATAATTCAGTTTTGGCCAATCTTCAGACAACTAAATCTCCAGTTCTACCGGGCCATTCATTAATGGGTCATTGGAAAGCTCTCTCCCTGTAGATTGTCAAATAGTTATGAAAGTTAGTTTTTGTTGAGATTTATGGTGAAAAGTAAAAAACACATGTTTTCCATAAGAAATACATTGAAAACGGGGTTTTTCTCATTTTTTATTTCGAGGCAAATTTTGGCTGCCTTTATTGAGTATTTTCAAGAAATGGATATTAACCATTCGTAGGAAATTTAATTCTCTTTCAAAATATCACCTTCCACTTTAACCGATTCCTGCACCATTTTAAAGTTATTTGCAAAAAACCTAAGCAACCTCTTAATTTAAAGTGGTGAGAAAATACTGAATTAGAGATATATTTGTTAAACTTTGTAAAACTAAATCTAGAGTTCTACTGGAGAGATTTTAATAATTAACAGGTCGTTGGAAAGCTCCATCCATGTAGATTTGCAAATAATTATGAAAGTTGGATATTTTTTTTAAGATTCATCGTGGAAATTTAACAACAAAAATTTTCTATAAGAAATAGATTTTAAAAAACAGCTTTTTTAAAGTTTCTTTTTGTAGCCAGGTTTTGGCTGTCCGTTATCAGTATTTTCAAGAAATGCATAGTACGAAATTTTAGGATATTTTATTCTCTTTCAGAATATTACCTTCCACTTTAGCCGATTTCTGCACCATTTAAAAGTTATTTGCTAAATAACCTTCCACTTTGGTCGGATTTCTTCAGCATTTTAAAGTTATTTGCAAACAAGCTAAACTACCTCCGAATTCATAGTGGTGAAACAATACTGAGTTCGAGATTTTTTGCAAAACTTTGTACAACTAAATCTATACTTGTACCAGAGAGATTTTAATAAGCGGTCGTTGGAAAGCTTTCTCCCTGTAGATTTACAAATAATTGTGATAATTTAACTTTTATAAGATTTATGGTGGAAGAGTTTAAAAAACATGTTTTCTATAGTAAATACATTAAAAGCTGATTATCTGATTATGTTTTTTTCAAAACAATTTTATTTTTGAAAAAATCAAATTAACTTTCTGGCATTTCACAAGAAAACCCCATATACTATGTACTATTTTTCTAGAGGCCGTTATATTTAACCACAACGGGCATTGAAGCTAGTTTAATATAAAAAATTTAAATTAATGTTTTAAGCGTTTATTGAATAATGGTTTCCACTCGTATTACAATTAGAGAAACTGGCAAATCTATCAATAATTCAGTGTCATGTGGTACCACGATATTTCTAGGAATGAATCGTGATAGTTGCGATGGATATATTTGGCAGTGTAACCAAGTGGATGTAGGCAAATGGTTCGAAAATTCCAATATGTTGTCAAGTAACATTGAAGATAACTCATGTTACCATAAGTGTTCTCAATTGCAGGCATATCATATAGAACCTAGCGTTTAATCACCATTTCAATCAGCTTTACCTGGTTCAGTTATTCCAGTTATTAACTTTTTCTACGATATAATAAAAGGAAGGACATGCTCGACTCGTACCTTGGCAATTTTATGCGTCGGTAGTACCGAAGTGTCGACTAAAGTGGATTTTCTCACTGTTTAGAGGGTGCAGCTAAAGTTTATGTATACTTGCACAATGCACAGTAACTGTAACAATGTTTTTGTGAACTTTATTCCTTTTAATAAACCTGTTGGAATAATATATTTGATTTTGTAAGACGATTCTTTGCGTCAAAATTGTGGGCGTCTGGCAAGTCGTAGAAAGATGGGAGAGGGCTCAAATTAAAGGTCTCTATTCCGTGATGGCGGGGAAAATAATAAAATTGCTTTAAATTCACCAGAAAACGAGAAATAACGCAATCTGCCATTTAAAAACATTGGACTCTTAAAACGTCTGCTTTGACTACATAAAACATGTGATGCTTGATTCAAAGCCAAATGTTAGATGTTCATATATGGTGTTTTATTCCAAAGGCAGCTAACTATGCATGTTCAATGTATTATAAAAAATAAATATTTCAACTTTTTATTCAAAATTTTACGATTTTATAATTATAAACTTTAGTATATTCCTAATTTAAAATTTTTAAGTGTTTAAGTACGTTGTGACGCGTAGCGCAGACTATAGGTACAGAGAAGACTTCTTTCATCATTTTAATGCTCAGCTCTGCCAGTTTTGACCGATTCACAACAGAGTATTATGAACTTACTGCGACTTTTATAAAAAGTACCCTTTTAATGTCCAATATGTTCTGTTGAACCAGGTGGAAACACGACAAAGTTTTTTGTGTTAAATGCCACGTCTTTCCTAGGGAAATAAATAAAGTGCTGCAATATGTGGTTAACCTTAAGAACTTTATCAAACCATGTCCTTATGTTTAATTGTATATAAAATGAACTGAGTTTGTTTTGATATCGACGGATAGCGCCACTGTTCCAAAAAACTTCAGCCCTGTATTATACTGAAGTCCCTTTAAAAAAATTCTACATGTCAAAATATCTTTAACACAGATTATATATTAAAAGATATTAAATAAAAAGATAAAGAAATATCTTTAATATCTTTTACACTTTAAATCTTTAAGACCGTCCACATACCACCGAGTTGTGAGTGTGAAGGAAACATTGAATATTCAGCACTGGTATTTTATTTTTAGGGGCTTTTGCCCCTACAAGCCACTAGTTATTTTTTATTTACTTAGCTATCATGCAGTTAAACATATATGGCTTAAATTATCTTTCTAATGATAATATCGAAATGTTGTTCTGGTTACCATGATAGCGATTGTAAATAACGTAAAATATCGATTTTTAACCTCGATTTTAAGAGTGGAGACGGATTCTAAAGTTTCGCCCGTTTTCAATACATATTTTTCTTATAAAACGAATTGGGGTATTTTTATCAGAGAAAATAATCTATTAGGAATAATGAATCAAAACACCACCTGTGCATTTGAAAAAAAAACATTTTAGATCCAATACGGTGGATCCAAAATGACAACCAAAATTGAGTACTCACTAAACATTATTGAATGAGGATGGTGTGGAATTTTCGGAAACCAGGTATAACCTTCATATACAATCTCAAGCTAGTATCAAATAGGGAAATATTTTAATAATTCTTGATACCATTCTATGGACAGAATTACTAGTGCATAACTTGAGATTTGTGTGAACTTTTAATTGATAGTATTATTTATAATATAATTAATAAAACCATTAAGCAAGAGGGTTGAATCACACACTTATCTTTCACCAGCGTTAAGAATATTCCTTGCGAAAAAAACAACTAAAACCAGCTAGTACATTTCGCAATATACCATCAAGTATCCCTTCAAGTAAATTGACTTGAGCATTATTTTACACTACCTCTTTGGTTAAATCCGTTCTATAGGTTGGTTGATTACCCGCTAAATAGTTACACTTATGAGTGACTTATGACTCTACTGAGATTTCGGTATTCTTCATGTGTTTCCGCCTTCCTTCGTGAGGACGGCCTGTCGCTGGTGAATGATGAATAAATGAAATACCCTCCCACCCCCGCTCGATTTCTGTGATTATGGTTATTAGAGGGAGGGCCATTGGTATACCCCCCTCCCCCACCTGTGGGAATTTTTGAGTCTATATATTTTCGTTGCTAATGACATTTATTTAATCTAAGGTTTTGCTTGTTTGCAACTTAAAAATTACCACAAACTCCAGAAAAACAGAAAATATTAGCATTAAATAGTTGAAAAACATTAACATGGGATCATTTTTAAAAAAAAGTTACTTCACTGCACTTTTAACATGATTTTTCTTTAGATATTGACTCGGGGCTGTCATCTATCATTTTTGAGTGGTTAATCCTTTAATTTGATGTGATAATAATTTTCGGCCGCCAACTTGGATCCGCCATATTGGATAAAAACTTATTGTTTTTAATGTAAATATGATGTTGTGACACATCATAATGAACTAGATTTTTACGCTGATTACAATGCTGAAATCTGCTTTTGAAAATATGCATTAGTTAAAAATATATGATGAAATAAAATTATTCATCCCTAAACATTTCTTATGAAGTTTCATATTTTCAGTATTTTTATGTTAATTTCCTTATATCTTTCATCATAATTAATATACGTAATTCGTTTTAGTCTTGTCAAATACTACCGGCTTCCATTTGATATATTAATCAACAACATCGGACGAGTAACAGATGAGCTATAAAGCTGAATTGAACTGAAACATAACAGCTGAAACATAACAGTAAGTGAAACATATTTTTCGGAAATTTTTATTTAGTCAATATTTATATCACCGGCTGTAAATAGGGTATTTAGTTCAATTTGGTCTTAAATAACGCAGTAAACCATCAGCTTTTAAGTGAGCTTACTCTCAATAAAATCAGACTAAAGTTTAAGTGACTTATGAGATTTCATACACATAAATTCTTTTATTTGCATAATTTAACATTCCCCGAAGGATTTCTCTATTTCCAAAAAAAAAAAACTCAAAACTTGTAAAGGTCTTTATTGACTCAGTGGATTATTAGCTTTCATTTGAGTCATAAATAATTTTAATAGATTGAATTTCAGGTGAGTTGCAGTTCTAAAACCCACATAAAATTAAATTTTTCAGACATTTTCGTTTATATAAAGACTGATATCTCCAGTTAGTTATAGGTCAGGTCTAGAGTTCTGAGTGCTTTTAAACGACTCAGGAAAATATAAGCTTTCGTTTGAGACTGTAATCATTTAATTTGGACAAGTTCGGGGTGAGTTATAATCATCTATTAAACGTAAAATTTAAAAATAACAATAATTCTTAATGTCATAATGAGACTTAAAACCCGTTTACGACTTTGCCGATTTTACGTATAAATATTAAAAATTAAAGCCGACGCATCATTTGATTATTTTGAACCCAAAATGAACTAAATACCATATGTAGAACTGAAGTTATAAATACTTAACGAAAAACCAATTTCTGAAAATGTATTTTCAAGTGACACTGAGCCTTATAGCTCATCCGTCACTGGTCTTATGTTGGTGACTAATATCTCAATATATATTTCTAATATCTAATATATGATCTAATTTATGACTAATATATGATTTTAGGACCGAATGAATTTAGGACCGAAACGTACTACATATCTTAATTTTGATGTGAGATATGGTGAAAATAATCAAAAAAATATTGAAAAAAATGAAACGTCCATAAAAAATGTATAGGGATGAATTTTTATTTGAGCATATCTTTTTAACTTATGTATATTTTCAAAAACGAATTTCAGAACTGTAATCAGCGTAAAAAATCTAGTTCATAATGGTAAGGCACAGCACTATTTTTACATAAAAAATTTTATATCCAACATGGTGGATCAAAGGTAGCGGCCGAAAATTATTATGCTGTCAAAACAAAGGATTAACCACCCAACAATCCAACAATGCTAGGTGTTGGTCCCGAGTCAATATCTCAAGAAATACATGTAGAAGCAGTAAAGTAACTTTTTTCCAAAAATGATCCCATGTTAATTTGTTCAACTATTTATCGCTATATTTTCTGTTTTTATATATGGATTATACCGTAATTTTAAGTGACGAACAAGCAAAAACTTAAAGTACATGTCAGTAGCAATAAAAATATATATGTATCGAAAATTCCCACGGGGAGGGGGTTTCATGGGTATTGGTAGCCGATGGTCTATATGTGCTTTTAGAAAAGGTTTATTAATCAGAAAAATATATAATCCTTCCTATCCCGCTTGATTTCTATAGTAATAATTGTGTGTTTTAGAAAAGGTTTATTAATCACAAAAAATACTTTCATTAACATATTATATTAGGAATTCTACCAAACTTTGATTTTAGAGCAAGGAAAACGCTCCTTTAAAATTAATTAAGTGCTTGATAAATTGTGAAAACAGTCGCCAACTTTACAACAAAAAGACCTTGAACCTGATTTCATAAATAGATTAAAAACAATTAACCTTTCAAATCAAACAACCCGATGAATCGCCAAGCCGCAACACAGAACAGGCCAAAAGCTAAGCGACTTATTTCCATTCACAGTTTATCCGGGAATTTAAAACTGTGAGGTGTGAGAAGCTTATTTAGGGAGGTATTTTGTGATAAGCTTATCGTATTTGGAGGTATCCGGTTTTTAAGCCTACATATATTTTGTTATCAAACTCAAAAACCTTAATCCGTTTCTCGTGTTTATTGACTAAACGTCTCTCTGCATTAGATTTTTTTATATTTCAATATAACCAATAAAACATTGGTTAACTGTTGGTTGGTAAATCAGATTTGGTTATGTGACATAACATCACTAAGTGACATAAACCATATTATAAAGTAACAGACTTACCAGTACTACAAGGAACAACGTCAGGATTTTTATCGTCGTCCGAAAGTGTACAGGAGTCGGCTTTCGCCATGATCTCGACCTTCTTGTGACTCGGAGAGAGGTCGAGCGACCGACGACGGTAACCCCTCATCACCAGCAGCGCGCCCAGCAGCAGGCTGACCGCCGCGATGCAGCACACGAACGACCCCACGCCCAGCAGGATGGTCGACTCCAGGCTGCTCGACGACGACTCTGCAGTCAAAACAAACCCCGGCTGACGTAAAACAAGTATGACACAAAGATTTAAAAAGGAAATGTCTTAATTTTCGGACAAATGAAAGGGTTTGACCATTGTTTTTGTTATATCGAATACCTGACGATGTAGTTCTTCTCTGAGTAAGTAGCCGCCCTGTTGTAGCTGCACTGAAGGTCGTCTCCTCGCTGGCACCTTTGATGTTCACTGCCCGTACAGCCACGGAGTAGGTGGTGCCAGGCTCCAGACCTAAACACAGCATTCAGGTTACAGCGCTGGATTGTTAAGTTAACAATATATCTTAAAAATAAAGAGTGCTGTAAAAAAAGTAACTGATAATTAATTATGAAATGAAGTACTTGAACTTCGCCTGTAATTTATATTTATTTGTTCTAAATGTATACTTTTGTATCTGCTACAACGACCTCCATCCTGAAGGTGGGGCTGCTACCTACACCTTAATAGAACTTATGTGGTGAAACTGTTTTCCAAAACAGCTAAAATTTGTTCTTTTAACCATAAAAGGGGCATACAACCTTCGTACATTTAATCCCACAGAAAAGAATCACGAACTATAAGACCTATACTTAACTTTCTTGTGGGTGGGAGGGACAGCTGGCCAGTCGTAAAATAAGTTACTAAAGTAATTGTGTTTTCGTCCTTTCCAAGAAATTAAAAAGTAGAAAGACTTTATTGGACGTGTTTTTGGAGAACTAAGATGATTTATTTCACGTAATCAGTATTATCAATATTCCCAGTAACCCAGCCGTTTAAGTAAAATATATTTTAACAAAGAATGTGGATTTGTTTAATTTATTCACTATTAAGCCAATTGTATTCATTTATTAAAATATAGTTTCTACTTTTATTTAAATGTACCTTTTTATACATTCTTCTACTGCGTACCTTTAAGGCATTCTGCTGATACATTATTTACAATTAAATGATAACAAAAAGTAAATAAATACATATTTATTAAAATAAATACAAAACTAAATGTAGACCTTTTGTAATTTAGTGGTGTTTTAACAGTGAAAGGTGCGAATAAGGTGGGTTAATGAAAGGATATTAAATCTTTATTTACATTAAATTCTTTATTATGTCTAGCAAATATTATTAAATACTTAGCATCCAATATACACATAAAAAAATATAATCCCAAGGTTAATGTATGCCATTGGAAGATACTTATTTAAAAATATTATTTACAAATGCCGATATTTTGAACAGAAAACATATACCCATAAGTGGTGCTGAATTTACACATTAAATCTTAATATACATGTGTAAATTACCTAGTCCTGTCAATTGATCCTAAATGCGATACGACTACAGCTGTTTCGTGTTTTTAATCAATCAGTAGCCCAGAGGCTATCCACGATGAAACTAATATATACTACTTACCGAGATATATAAATATGATAAACCATGTAAATCTAATAAAAATACATTGCTATTGTTCATAAAAATGCCCAAGGGTTATATTAATGCGCTTTGAAATTGCGAAGATAATAAAAATAATTATTGTGTAAGTAATATCAATACTAACTGTCTTTAAATAAAAATGATCCGTTAGCAAAAACAGTTTTCAAGGCTGCAGAGTAATTTTCTGAAACCATCCTAAAAAAGGAAGAAAACGCGAAGTAATACAAAGTATATTTTTAATTACTAATTTATAGTTAAATATTATGAGGAATTAAGAACCTTGGGAAGCAAGACTCAATGTAGTCTTCTTATTCCTGTCCAAGTCAAATATAAAATTCTTCAATTAAAAAGATGTTAAGACCTTTGTTGATAAACATCCCTAATGAAACTTTTAATTTTTTATGTTAATGATGGAGTTTGTCGCTAGCCTAACGTTCAGAGTTTGCAGGGTTCAAAACTTTGGGGTTTTGGCCTCTTTCTTTTAAAAGCTATGAAGCTTCTCTTCTCTGAAATGCGATTGATGTAGAAAAAACAAACGAAAGAATAATTGACCCATCAATTAAGCTTAAGTATCTAATTGGGGAAAAAAAACAACGGTTATACTAAGATATAAATAAATTATTCCGTTTCAAAAAGATTTATTTTGGGGTTTACATAAGTGACTATAATTAACACTTTTCTGGAAATAGTTTCAATTGAAATTATTTATTGGTAGCCGGAAAAGTATTCTAAAAAGATTTGTGAATATCCAAATGTGAAAAGAGAAAGATGACCCTTTATATGGTAAGGACATATCGACCATCCTTGCCTTTGGAAATTGACAACGAATGTATAAAATGACCGGGGAAATCGTTACACCACTCACACTAGACGTCTCGGTAGTGAAACTGAACGGCCACATCAAAGCAACAACAAAGCAATGTCGCCGTCGACGAGACGGGAGCGATACAATTAATTGTGTCAGCAAATGTAAACAGTTTAACTTGTTAACTTTGTCTTCAAATACTTGCGTTGCGTCATCTTGTCGTTTGCGTGCCTTTTATCTGCGAGCTAGTGAAAGCTTGAGTTATTGAGTTATTTACGAACCGACCAAAATCCCCACTATGAATGTATGTATACCTGGCGCCAATTCTTGGGGCCCACGCCGTCCAAAAGCCCGATGCTAAAATTAACATTAGTCTTATGGACGGCGCGGCGTGGGCCCCAAGAATTGGTGCCAGTTATACTAGCTGCGGTTGAGTACCAGTTGCTTACCCGTCACTGTGAAGGCAGAGGAGCCGCTGCGGCTGACGTTGGCCACGAGTCGGTCCCGCAGCGAGACCGTCGCCACGAAGGTCTGGGGCAGCCCGCCGTCGCCGCCCGCCTCGCAGTCCACCGCCAGCCACGTCTCCCCGCGCTCGCCCACGCTGCAGTTCGACGGCGCCTCCGGGTTGTCTGTAGGCAAGTCGAGGAGTCGATGTGGGGCACGATAACTCAATGTGCTGAGCCATTTTGCGTGAGAGCAAAACTTATTGTCTTACCTCGGCACATGATAGCATTTGGAGGAATAGCATTGACGGTCATATGTCATATTGTTGGTCAAGCTAGACGCTATGAAGGTCTGCTGGATTCGAAACTACTCTAATGGATTGATATATGGGTCAAACTACATATTTCGCACACAAGTCACACAGCCCTTGGATAAAAACAACACTTTTCGTCACGAAACTGTTAATATTTAACTGCAGTTGGACACAATTAAACTAATATCATACTAAACTCAAATTTTTCGTCAGTGTACTAAATGCCTTGTAAGGAAACCATGCGAAATTCCTTTAAAGGATGTAAAAATTGGGTACAATCATAATAATTGTGTAAAAATGTGTAAATGTTTTTCGTTTTAAATAGCAAAAAACACATTTCGAAGAAAACTTTGAAGCCAAAACAGGTTTGCCAATGTAACGGCAGCAAAGGCTTTCAATACAATCAATGTTTTAGAATGATTGAAATGAAACGGATCGTTGGACAGACGTGAGACAAAATAAGAAGACAAGCTTTAACTTGGCGTTCTATCAAATGTTTGATTTCTCTTTAGGTGATTTATTTCAGCCTCTGTCTTTTTCATTATAAATCAAATGTAATTTGACGATAATTAACGATTAACACTTAAACGATTTCAACACATTTATTGGTAATATTTTCCTCTCGGACCAATTTAAACACCAACGTTAAGTAAATACTGACTTGCAAGCACGACGCGGAAGGCGCAGGGCTCGGTCTGGTTGCCCACGTCGTTCTCGGCCCAGCAGAGCGCGGCGAGGGCGGCGTCGCCGGGGCCCAGGGTCAGCGTGGCGACGCGGCCGCCGGGGGTCACCTGGCCGCCCACCCGCCACCACACGCGGCCGGCCGGGGGCTCCGCCTCCGTGTCGCACGTCACGGCCACCGCCTCGCCCCGCGCCGCGCCGACAACCCGCGGCTCGCCGCTGGCGCACTGCGGGACGTCTGCACAGTCGAATACACCTTCACGTAGAATTGCAATAAGGATAAGGTTCGTAAGGTAATTTAGATTCGACTCAGTCAGTGAGAGTGAGATCGACATAAGCTCTGCTCGATTAACTCGGTGGATCCATGGCCTCGGGCAACGTTTGATGAGCTCCTCTACTGCTTTCAAATCTCATACGCCACTAATCGATTTGCAGTTGAGGTAAAATATAAAAAAACCTCTCTGTAATTTCTTTCCACATCTTGTGTTTTTAAATATTTGTTTAGGTATATTTCACAGTAAACTTTCTTTACAAACGTAGCTTAGAACCGCTCGTAAAAAATGGCATATACCGTTTATGGTGAAATCACCTCAAAAAATTAATTACTTATGTTTTAAAACATAAAATGTACAAGAAAATTACAGATATTATTATATATATTTTTTATTTACATTAATAATAATATAAATATTGTAGTATTATAAATATATATTGTTTGTTTGGTATTATGAATTGGTTATTTTATATTTAACCTCAACAGACCACATGATGACAGGAATAAAGGTTTACATTAGTTTAAATTAATGTAACAACTTTATCCTAGATCCTTAAAAGAGCATTTCATATACCTAGTTTAAGAGTGGAGGCTCATTAAATAGAAAATATATGTAGAGCATAGTTTGTAGTACTTTCTTCTTATTAGTTTTACTACCTTTTTTAAACAAAGCAGTGAAAATAATTTATTTTTTATTTTTAAAGTTACATACAAAATTCTAATACAGTAAATTGTCTGTGAACGGAGTGAGGAGATGGAAAGGTTCTGCAGAGGTGGCGCTGCTAAAGTGGTTAAGTTGGGTAATTGACGGAAACAACTCCCATAGAGGAGCTCTGTGCACCTGTGTCTAGTTAAAAAACTCGGGATTGTAGGAGTTCAGATCAAAATGTGGAAGGTTTTAATCAGAAGTAGAAATACCAAAGCTCATTACAAATGACTCCAACCCCAGAATATCTATTAAATATAATGAATAATAAATTACCGACAACCCAAATTATAACGATAAAATATTGATTCACAATATGAATTTAAAAAAATTGCATTTCCTCAACATTTATTCAGGGTTAGCACAATAGTTTTTAAGCGATCGTTGGGATCCCGAAACCTCAAAATTAGTATACTCCATTACTAAGGCCTAAAGAGACGCTTTTCGTACGAGTTCAAAAAGTTACCGAGTAAAGCAATTTTATGCACGTGTGGCAAATTATATTTGTCGTTATACCATTCAATATATTAAGCAAACTACTTCAAATAAAATAGTTTGGTTAGTTAACTTTCAAAGAGGCTTTCTGCTTGTTGCTGCTATTTCAATCAACCAGCTGATTGTTGTATTTGTGTAGCGTTAGATTGGACTGAAAACAACAAATTATTAGTTCGGCCGCCGAACTACGTGACCTTGAAATTGACACGGATCGCGGCATTGAATTAGCGAAATAATCTAGTTTGTAACGATGAGCTACAATAGTACAATCATATTTTAAAACATTTTCTTGTATACTATATGTTGGATCGAAGAAGGCGGCTAAAAATGGATCAATCAGGATACCCAAATAAAATCAACTATTTACCTCTCAGCAACTATCGGCGCGCGCGGCGGTTGTAAGTCAATATCTTGAGAAATGTTCGTTTGGACACCATAAATACAATTTTTGTCCAAAAATCCGTTGTCTGCCCAAACTGTATATTTTCACATGCATTAATATAGCAAATAAATTGGATGTTTCAGTAAATATTTATCCAATCTCAACAAATAAGGTATCATTGAAAACTACATAAAATGGACTTACTTTTATGTATCTTGCAATGTTTTGTTTAAATTAACGGTTTTCGTGGAATTTGACATCAAATAATTTAAATGGCCGCCATTTTGAAACGGTTGATGATATTTTGGTATAATTTTAAATGAAGATACATCCTAATAAGATAAACAATTTTGCAACATCTCAACGCTGTAACAGAAACCGTTAAGGAGTTATGGATTTGTTTGTAAAAAACACATACAGACAGACAGACGGAAAACTAGGGACCAGAGACCCATGTTCCTATGGTGAAATGTGTTTGTCTTGACCTAAGCTACAACGCTATATACGTTTGTCCAGATAGTTATGGGACATCCTGTATAGCAACCAAAAACAGTTGGATAAATATTCGCGTTTTTCCTAGCTCCGTTGGATAAAGCTACGTTTTCCTAGCTCTGTAACTGGGCGTTTTGCGTTGCGCACTCTGTGCTCCGCGGTTGGAAAAACAGCGGTTCTTTAAAAACCAATGGAAGCGTTTTCCTAGCTGCGCAGTGCGCGGTTTACGCTGAGCAATTGAGCCCACCGGTCTGAGACCGGTCAGTTGCGCATCACGCAAAGTGATAAGCGAGTGTTTTTATGGGAATTGGAAATGTTGTGAATATAATTTTGTGGAAAAAACTTTTTTAGAGGTTATCTATAAAAAAATGTCAATGGCTTTATAGCTTATTATGTAAACTGTGAGCTACTGATCCCATAGGCTACCAACAATACCTAGAGTTCTTCCCAAAAAATTCTTCCTGAATACTTTCCGAAATGTTCCGAAGAAGTATACGTTGTCTTTAAGTTAGTTAATAAAATACAGCATTTGACATTTGAGACATGTTTATTGGCAGTCAACACAAAAATGAATGAATGACATAATAAAAACAATAACAAAGATAAATCATATGTAAGAACAAAACACCTGATTGTACACTTCACTGTCATCTCCCCTTCACAAATCAAGACGGTTTGGAATCCTTCTGAATCTCGGGCTACGCCTTAAGGTTGATGAGGGATTAGGGTTCAAACCATCAGATTGAGTGGATGACTGATTTGAAACAGAAGATTTATCCTTTCTAAGGAACCATCCATTTCTTCTGTATTTTCGTCCATCATCTGTTTCAATTATGTAGGAACGTGGTTCTGGGCCAACTCTGATTACTTTAGTTGGAGCCAATATTTTGGTCTTAGCCTGAAGAATATTTTATCACCAGTTTTAAATTCCTCTGGATCTTTCTTTCTTCTGTCACAGAAAACCTTTTCTCGCCTTTTGATTTTTTCGATCTGGTTTGATACATTCTTCACCACACATGCAATGAGGTGTTGGTTTGTAGTTGGCATCAGAGTCTTTGTTCTTCGGCTCATTAGCCGCTGAACTGGTGAACCCAGATTTCCTCCTGGTGCATTGATGGTGGAGAAGTGCAAGATATATGTCGGATTGCTCCTCTTGACATTTCATGATGAGATTCTTCCCCTCTTGGACGTATCTTTCTGCTAAGCCATTAGACCTAGGAAGGTGAGGAGATGAAACTCTGTGCTGGAACTTCCATTCTGAAGCAAATCGAGTAAACTCAACTGATACAAAACAGGGCCCTCCATCAGTTCTCAGTTCATCTAGAATACCATGAGTTGAGAAGTATTTCTTTATTTTAGTGACAACTGAGACACTACTTTTGTTTCTTAACTGTTCACATTCAAAATATCCAGAGTATGAATCAGCGACAGCAAAGAAATCTTTCCCTCCATATTCAAAAACATCAGCTCCAACGTACTGCCAGGGTCTGCGTGGCACATTTTCTTGAAGAATAATATCTTGAGGTTTATCTCGCTGATACTTATTACACACTTTACATCTAGATATAAATTGTTCAAGATCTTTTTCCATGTTGATCCAATACACATAGTCTCGAGCAATTTCAATTGAACTTTGGACACTTTTGTGGGGCCGATGAATATTTTGCATTATTTCTGATTTCATTTCACTAGGGATAACCATACGGTTGACCTTAAACAAGACGCCATCGCAACAGCTCAAATCCTCTCTAAAGGTAAAATACCTAGCCAATTCCGGTCTCAAAGCAGAACGATCATCAGGCCATCCATTTAATATAGTTTCCTTCAGTTTTGAGAGCTCGATGTTTTTGGCCGTAGCTGTTTTAATTCTTGACACTGCATCAGCAGACATTGGAATAAGGATCTGTATAATAAAACTATGAGGTTCCTCATCTTGATTGTTATTGTAACAATCTCTGCTCAAAGTGTCAGCAAGATGAAGTTCACAACCCCGCTTGTATATTATCTTGGGCCTGTATGGCAAAATCTCCAAACACATTCGTTGAAGTCTATGAGGCAGCAAAATTAATTGGGCAAAATTGCAAGAGTTAGGTTGATTTACTACTTTTGTACAGAATTCTTCATAAGGTTGTTGTTATTCCTGATTAATTTTGTTAAACAAAAATCTTTCAAAAACCTCATTAGTTTTATCAATAAGGAACTCATCAAAATGTTTGATAACTTCACCTAATTGAAGATCATCATCATCTTTGAAACCAAAACAATTATAAATATCTATAACGTCGGGTCCCAAACTTGACATAAATGATGCAATTTGGACCGTATTTGATTTACCTTTAAGGCCTGAAGCAGTATAATAGCAGTTCCACTGTTTCTTCCACTTCCTCCAGGAAGGTGCCATCTGGGTACTTGTGACAACAAGACTCTTTGGTGGCTTAACATTGCTATCATTGTCTTCTTTTTGGTTACTTACTGAGGTAACTTCTTCATCTGAATTAATTATTCTTTTGTTTCTTTTCTGTTTAGGATTCGGCACCATGTCTTTAAGTTACTTAATAAAATACAGTATTTGACATTTGAGACATGTTTATTGTCAGTCAACACAAAACTGAATGAATGACATAATAAAAACAATAACAAAGATAAATCATATGTAAGAACAAAACACCTGATTGTATACTTTACTGTCATACGTAAGTTACGTTTGTTAAGTATAGGCCTACGTAAGTGCGTATTCGTGTGTGTTTCTTCCGGATTCTTTCAGTATATTCTTTTTCTTCCCCTAGAATTCTTAGATATTTTCTTTTTTGAGAAGAACTGGTCCTTTGTGAATCTAAAATAATCCTTGGATTCCACTTCATTGTAAATCAGGTGTTTGGTAATTAAAATGTTGCATGCTCCATCGCTGTTCCTTTCTTGGAAAAGCTCACTACCCAAGTTATTACAGCAAGAGCAATATCCACATCCTCGTTACCTTCTTCGTCTTCAAAGAATAGTGTAAGTCCTTAACATCTTCTTTTACGATCCATGTTAGATAGAACCTAAATGAAAACTAAAATGAGAAGCTTTTGTTTAACAACGCTGTTTAATCGCGTGTAGGCGCATAGGAAAACACCTTGCTAGTTAAGAGCGCTGCGTTTCTACTGACAACGCCAACCTCAATAACACAGGTTAATAACGTACTGCGCTGCGCGAAAGTTGCTGAGCTAGGAAAACGTAGCTTAAGTGTTATCTAGAATTTACATATTTATTGGTGTAGCTTAACACCAGCGACTACATAGTACAATAGACGTGAAGCAAATATAGCTCACGAGGCGTAACGTGAAGTCAGAAATTTGCTTCTAGTCCCAATACATGAAAAAAGCTAATGCACGTAAACATTATAAATATGGTATTAATTGATATTAAAGGATTATTGATTGATAAAGGATGTTAGAGTTTACGTCCGGAGGTGTAACGTGTGTCAGGCTCACAAGGTCGAACAACAAAAACCAGCAGGGAAGATGGCGGTTAGGAAACCAACTGGCCCATGGTATACTATCACGGCCGACCTGATAGGGCCGCTCCCACGGTCCACGAAGGGTTTGAGATTTCTTGCCCCACTTCGAGCGGCATCTGCGCATCCTGTCACCAACGCTTTCCGAGAAACCATACTACTCAGGTATGGAGCCCCTGAAGTAGCGATAACAGACAACGGCTCTCAGTTCACAGCAAAGATATGGCTGTACCTGCTAAACCGATGGGAAATTGAGCATCAGTTAACCGCCCCTTACTCGCCGCAGGAGAACCCAGTAGAACGATCGAATCGAGTCTTGAAGACCATGTTCGTGCAATACATCAAGGAAGATCATCGGGTATTGGACCTTTACCTAAACGAATTTAGATACGCTGTAAACACCGCTGTCCTCGACTTGACCGGATTTACTCCTGCTATGCTCAAGTTTGGCCGTGAACTTAGAACGCCTAACGCGATCCATGGACCTTTGGAAATTCTCGACGACGGGAACGAGGTAGAGCCAGAGTATGCAGTATTCGAAGCGAGAATAGAAAAGTTCTTAAGGATATTGAAGCAATGCAAGATAAATATGGAAAATGCAAACCGATAGCAAGCAAAATACTACAATCTCAGAAGGCGTGGGAATAAAGGAAGGGTCGGTGCGAACATTTACGAGATCCAAAACAAGAATGGAACTTCGATGACTCGAGCACATGTTAAGGACCTGAAAAGGTGGGTCTCAGCCATCGACGGCCACCCGCCTGCAGTATATGCATGTTGCTTGGAACGCCTGCAGTATATGCAGCAGGTTCTAAGCACAACGGCCTATTGAGTACCCTACCTTAAGGCATGCTAGGTTGCACAGTAGTATAGTGCAGTTTTTTGTAGTAAATCGCTTTTTTTGCAGATTGCATGCTAACTGCCAGCCTTGATTTCTTAGTAGTGTAGTTGCATGGTTTGTCGTTTTCTTTTGGAAATTATTTATTTGCTTGCTGTGTGTGTGCTGCTTTTGTTTATTGCTGTTGATTGTTCCTTGCTGCATTGCTTCTGAATGTCTCTTTTGCTTTGCTTGCTCGATTATTTTAAGCTTAAGACACGGGAATGACCGGGAATGACTGGAAAATCCCGACCCCTGCGACGAACTGAGAAGTTGTCATCGTCCGGTCAAGAATGCGTGTTTCCGGGTCAGCTTATCAATGGGGACATCATCAGTGCCTTCCTTCGTCTGGTGGAGAGGCGAATTCGCAACCGTCACAACCTCCCCTACGTGATGACGGTCAGCACTTACTTCCTCACCATCTTGCAGTGGTCGCCAGTTCAACGACTTGAGGGCTTCCTCGAGCTCGATGGCACCTCAAGAACGTCGCCCTACTAGACTTCGACATGGTTCTGGTCCCGGTTCACGAGTCGAAGATGGGGACCGGCCTTGGTGGCCGAGACGAGGACAGGAACCATCAGCGCCTACGATTCCATACATTTCTGGACGGTGCCAGGTGGCCGACCTTCAGATCTTCAGAGAGTACATGCTCGACGAGGCCCGGAATCCTAGACCCGACGAGTCCCCGAGAAGCTGGTTTCTGTGGGAAGGCCGCCCATGCCCAGCTCAAGAAAACCCAATTGACTGCGGGGTTTTCGTCTGCGCCACCGCGTCTGAGGTGGCTTTGGGAGAGCCACCTATCAACTTTAAAGTTGACCCGCTGGAGTGGCGAAAGAAAATAGCGCGGGCCCTGCGCACCTCAGCCCTGCCCGACGACCAACCGGCTGCAAATGAGGACCTATTATTCTCCGGCGACGTGGACTGGTCGTTGGAGGACCTGATGACCGGCTTCGAGCGGCTGGCTCCCCCGTCTCTACGGAAACGGAGAACGATGACAGTGACATGGAGTGGGATAGATGTGAAGACGTCCCTACCTCGGAGGTTCCAGCGGCTCCAGCGCCCCCGAAGAGCAAGCGTCCCCGGCATCGTCGTTTGAGGTCCTGCACCGGGAGACTGCACCTCCAGCCATATCAACACGACCGACCCTCCTCGAAATGGTTGGGATGGAGGAGGAGGACGTAGGGACACCACCCCACACGGAGCACGCTGCATGAGGTCCCGTGCGCGCCAGCTATTCATCACCAGCGCTTTCCCTGTCCCCCGGCCGACTCCGAGACTGGGAGAGCGGATCGTCGGAGTTTGAGATGCTGGTGGACGAGGACACAGTGGAAGCTCCAGGGCCATCCCGTGTCATCACCCCGCCAACACAACCACTCCACACCACACCTTTGGCTGCGGTTGCGACGTCGTCTTCGACCGAGCCCCCGAGCGCACCGAAGAAGTCTCGAACATCAAGATGCCGGACAATGAAAATCCAGATTCTTGGTACAAACCAGTGGAAACGGATCAACGTGAGGAAGCTCGGCCTCACCCCAACCCCGCTCAAACGTCGAACTTGAAAGGGCCTCAAGTTTGAGAGGAGAATCTTCCCTTTAGTTTTCAATTTTGGTTTAGTTTTGTTTTGCCTCGCAAGAGAGGTTTGTTTGTTTCCGTGTCTCGGAGAGAGCGAGACAAATGTTGATTTCCTGGAGGATTGAGGATCTTTTTTTTTACTTGTACTCGTAAAGAAGATAGTGTCTTCGACCAGATAAATATTACGTTATTAGGATAAGTTTCTATCCCAAAAAATAGGGGAAGCGAAGATCGCTTTGTTTTGGGAGGAGAGCAACCTTTTGTTTTTTTCTCTTGTTTCTTTTTTTGCTTCTCGAAGTAAGAGGAGGCTGTAAGGGATAACAATTTCAACCCTTATTTTTTAATCACTCTAATGTTTAGTATCTTCTTGTCAACTATTATTTCCCACCTAAGTTTATTTCAACAATTTATAAACAATAGTTCAACGAGTCTTCAACAGTTATCCAATAGTTTCAATACCCGATCGCCAAATACTAATTTCGAGGTTAGGACTCGACACCTCCTGGGATGAGCAGTTAGCGACCGAGGTTGATGTTGACTCCACCGAGCCCCAGACAGACTGACAAAATAAGTTACTGCGCATTACCGGCCTGAGGCGGTAACAAAACCAGCGAGACGACTGAGCCTCGGTCAGTTTCTGCTACCGACACTTCTCTCCTAGTAAGCGGAGCCTCCGATATTTCACGATTGAACTTGTTAGTAAAATAATACTTATTATTTTCGAAATAGCTTTTGAGTAAATTCAACACTAGAATTTGAGTTTATTTGCGTTTTATAAGGGGGTTATATTCCAACGCAAACTCCAGTGGATGTTATAAATTGACCTTTTAAGATTTTGAGGTTATGTAGCCGAATTGGTTATTGCAGTGCCAAATTGGAGTTTCACAGTTTAAATTGGCTTGATATGGATTGAGTGATGCCTAACTAACGATTTCAATCGATCTAGGCTATTTGCATAAAGGCATGTTCTTGCACAATATCATATTATAACTTGCGACTTGTTATATTTCTGTTTGCATTGATTTAATACATTGTGGCTGTGTATGTTACTTTTTTTCTCTAGGTGCAACTTAGTACAGTGCAATTAGGTATAAAAAGGGGAAAACCTGGACATTCAAAAAAAAAGTTTCTAACCAGCGCCAATTTGTTCAATACACTTCTCCCAATATGTAAACAAAAGTTACACTGATTTGAGCGTCGGGTTTGGGTGGGAGGGGGGTTAATAGAGGGGAAAATGTAGCGTTTTTTATTTTTTAGCAAATATCTTGAAAACGGTGAGTTTTTCTAAAATATTATAATTTGCAAAAATAATCTACGTTAAATTTCGAACAAAATGATACCATATGTTACCTACCTAATGTGGACGGTTATTGTGTTAATGAGGGGTAAATGTAATTTTATTATTATTTTATAACAACCAAATGTCTCAAAAGATCCATTCCACATGCTATATATTGACATTTTCCATTATTTTAAATAATGCTTTACCTCAGGGAATCATTACAAGTCTAGGGAAGAAAGTTTTTGGTCCTTCTAAATTTTTACTCCCTCCGTCTAAAAAGTGGGAGGTAAAACCTTTTGGACAGAAACCCTATCATGTTGTATATCATGTTAAAGGGCACAATGAAAGGAGATGAATGGTGAAAACTAGAGGTCTCTTCGTTGATAATAAGCAAAGTTACAGCAAATCAAATTTTTTAGTTTTACAAAAACTGCTGCAACTTTTCTTAGGATCAACTTAGAGACCTCTAGTTTTCATCATTCATCTCATTTCATTGTGCCCTTTAAAATGATATACAACATGATAGGGTTTATCTTAAAAGGTTTTGCCTCCCACTTTTTAGATGGGGGGAGTAAAAATTCAGAAGGACCAAAAACTCCCTTCCCTAGACTTGTAATGATTCCCTGAAGTAAAATATTATTTAAAATAATGGAAAATGTCAATATGAAGCCATGGGGAGTGGATCTTTTGAGACATTTGGTTGCTATAAAATAATGATAAAATTACATTTACCCCTCATTATCTCAATAACCGTCCACGTTAGATAGGTAACATATGGTATCATTTTGTTCGAAATTTAATGTAGATTATTTTTGCAGACTATAATATTTTAGAAAAAACGCACAGTTTTCAAGTTATTTGCTAAAAAAACAAAAAAAAATTACATTTTCCCCTCTATTAACCCCCCTCCCTCCCAAACCCGACGCTCAAATCAGTGTAACTTTTGTTTACATATTGGGGGAAGTGTATTGAACAAATTGGCGCTGGTTAGAAACTTTGTTTTTGGATGTCCAGGTTTAGGTCTAATTGCACCGTACTAACTGATACAGGTGGGCCTTTTTGTAAATATATCTATACCTTATTTTGATCATATATGCTGTAAAGATATTTTTATTTTGTAATATGATCCTAATGTTGCACCTACCCCGAGCCCAGGGTACCCGCTGATTTTTGCATAAACCTTTGCAAAACCTTTAATTTTGTGGTACTATAAGGTTCACTTACAGCCTCCCTAACAGGGAATAGCCCTCTTCGTATTTTGAGGGGTTTGGGGGTAGCGTTCGAGGTGTAGGGGTTATAGGTTGGTTCCTTATCACCTTTCACACCCATCCTATGGCTGACGAATACCCAGCCTCCTACTATTCCCACACGCTAGTGCCACACGCTATCTATTCCCTAACCTTACCCCGTGCCTTACCTTAACTCGTGTTTTGAGGGGTTTTTGGGATAGCGATCGGGCTGTTCGATATTGTAGGGGTTATCGATATTGTAAGGGATCATTCCTTATCACCTTTCACACCCATCCTTGTAGGTAAAGGGCAACAATGATGATTGGTCATTGACGAAACTGTTTTCTAGACCCTTAATCTGAGTTACCCTCTCTAGTCTAAATAATCTAGGGTAAATAAAAGGAATTTGGAGCTAATGAAACGACCGATAAATTTAAACACGACTTTCGACCGACCCCTGGAATTTTAAAACCCAAGGAGGCTGAGTTATTTTGGACGCTCGATCAAAAACGATTAAATACTCGAAAATTCCGTACACTGTAAGGCAAGTAAGACAAGCATGCTCCATCGATTTAAAATGAAAATGAAATGAAATGAAATGAAAATGAAATGAAATGAAATGAAAATGAAATGAAAATGAATAGAAAATGAAATGAAAATTAAATGAAAATGAAAAATGTGTTTATTAAAGAGGCGAAGTACACTAGGCGATTTGCACTATAAGGTCGCAGCTTAACACCCTACTACGTGGTGCAAGTAATTAACTGGTACATTTCAGCTCTTTTTTAAATGTAACTTGGCTCCTTTTTAAGTTAACTTTAAAATACATTTGTATTTGCCACAATGTACTAAAAACCGTTGACCGTTGTACTTTGACAGAGTCAGTTGACCTATCAACAATGTCTATAGACTCTCAATATCAAAGCTACCCAAGGGTGTCACTCTGGCACCCCTCATATTCTGGTTCGGTATATTCATTAGCACTTAAATAAATCATAACATATGACTCGTACCTTAAATCAAGGTTCAAGCCCAATGGTGTACATACCACATTGATGAAATGGGTCCATCGCGGAACCATAGGCTGTTTAAATTTGTAAAAATGGCTGCTTCACGGCTGACAATATTACAACAATGAATTTCAAACCATAAAAATAATTTCTGGATTATTATTGCCATTCTAAATACTTTCAATAACTCAGCATTGACGCTGACTCACACATTTTTGTAATTCTACTACAATGTAAAAACGAAAACTGACGTCCTCGACAACAGATGATTACTTTTCTCCATAAGGTAAAAAAACGAGTTTTAGTCCCGCACTACTTGTAATGAGAACTGCAGTTTTTTGTTGCGTTATAACGAAAACGCTTAGAAATAAATGTCTGAAAATAATGTTTAATGATTGACCTTTAATTTATTTTACCTAATAAAATAAATAGTGCAGAATTGAATAATTCACCAAAACTGAATTTAATCCTCCAGTAACAAAGCAACGTTTGCTCCCTTTGAGAAGTTTCCTCTCCTGGCTTCAGGATTACCATTAAATTTAATTGTTTTCAGCTTTGCTAAATATTCAGGCCTAAGCTGTGCGCGTCTAAAGATCTCATGACATTATAAACGAATATATGAATGTTTAATATCAGGCAATCAAGCATGCAATTTAATTAATGGAAGTATTAATTTGAAACAACACAGCTTACTCTGCGGTATATTGTGATTACTTTAGCAACCAGGCAACATAAAAATTACTAATGCAAATTAATAACACACTTTTGAAAAATAATTCGTAAATATTTCATAATAAACATGAATAAAAATTGTTGACAGCTTGTTTTCAATCCCTACTGTATTATCACTACTACCATACTTATAGTATAATAATTTCGTATATACCATTTCGATATAGTACATTATCAGTTATAAAGCCGATAAACGGCATGGGTATTATTAGGCGATTGTGAATGCAGGAGATGAGTATTTGAATTGGTGGTATGCAAACTTCGTTACTAGTAAAAACCAGTTGATGAAATTAAAAGGATAAATAATTTAAAAAATCAGTGACAGTTGGGTCTCCCACAACTGTCATTGAATTATAAAGCTCTCAACATTACTCAGGTTCGATCTAGTGGTGAGATTGTAAGTCCAGCAAATCTAGTAATAAACCAATCAATCAGTAAACAGTATAGTATCTCTTTTGTGTACGTGCAGTGGGACTATAATGTCTACAGTCTCGTCCTCTACCTTACATTTGACATCTAGGCGGTAGGGGGCGCTGGTGGCGGCGCCCTCGGCGTTGGCGGCGCTGCAGGCGTAGCGGCCGCCGTCCCTCCGCGTCACCAACGGCAGCGACAGCGAGCGGTTGGCCACCTGGTGGTCCACGCCGCCCTCCACCTCCGCCTCCTGCGGGGGAAGCACAACCTCGGCTGATAGCTTCAACTTTAAGTGTTTCCACTAAACTGGACTAATATACAATTTTTTAATAGGGGGTACCTATCAAAGTAAGGTAAAACCTAATATAGATTGTCAAACCAAAAACTATGTTTAGGTAAAGAATGTATATATATTATTTATTTTGTTTTTAATTCAAGCTCCTTATATCAATTAAATAACCACGAACAACTTACCTACTTGAAAAAATATTAAACAAAATACAAATTGGCATCCGTGTCTCATCATCATGAATGAGGTCCCTAGTTTCCGTGTCGTACGCTTGCATAAGGGTTTCGTTTTTATGGCAAAAGACCTTTATGGGTCCAAATTCTTTGTTGTTAAATATTATTCAATAGATCATAGTTACATTTTTCTCTATTAAGTGATCATAAATTTTAATATAATTTATCAAGCGCCTTAAGAGTTTTATCATCCCTCCAATGATGCAATTTACAATTAATTTGAAAATTATGATGTTTAATGAGTAATATAAGGATGGATGAAGTCGTACATACGTCGTGAAACCATCTAACGGAGACAGCTGAAGGGTTCGCCTTCACTCTGCATTCAAGCTGGATCGACATCCCCTCTCTGATCTGAGAAGTATTTTCTGGATTTATTAGAACAACTTCTACTTCAGGAGGAACTGTAAAATAGAAATAATTGGAAAATATCGTCGAAACTTACAATTTATGTTTGGAAAAATGCTAACTGTGAATAGTAGGCCTACTCAAGCATTATTTTATTAATAATGTATAAAATAATACAGATAGTAGAATCAAACTTCCTAAAAATAAAACTTGTAAAAATACGTAATATTTTTTAAGTATGAAGAAGATATAAAAAATAAAATTAAGTAAACACCATTCAAATTCATTCGCAGCGTTTGAGGCGTGAGCCACCTCAAAATCGCAACCATTGTCGTTTTCTATTCATTTATCTTTTGATTTCAAAATTCTAAGAATCATCTCAAAGTAAAAATGAGATCAACAGGAATCTTACAGTAAACATCCAAGGTCCACGAGGCCTCCAGCGCCTTGTAGGGCACTCTGGGGTTGGTGGCGCGACAGCTCAGCTTGGCGCCGTGGTCCTCCTTGCCTGGCCTCAGTCTTATCGTGCTGGTCGTCACGTTTCCCTCGATACTTGACTGAAACAACATTATGAGAGTATACACATTCGGAGAGTTACTAGTTTGAGGGAGTCAATAACATTTAGATTATAAAGGGGTTTTGTAGCGGGTGTTCACAAAAGATTAGTACAATTTCAAAGTCAAACCATACTGTTATTTCTCAACAAATGATGTTCTAGCTGTGTTTGTTGTATCGACCGCATTGTAAAGTTTGTTTAGTTTTTATAAACATTTTTGCCGAGGTTTCAACTGAGTACATTTATGATTAATCAATCATAAATGTAATTCAATCAGTACATAACTGAGTCGATATTATATGAAAAAGCACAACTAAAACCCAAAGCCAGACCTTGCCGCCCGGTATTTGCAACAGATATACTTGCTTGCACATAGAATGAGCCTACTTTTTGTCACGTATCTACCTCAGCGATGAGGAGAATTTTCACACCTGTGGTGAACTCGTTGGTAAAATATTAATTCAGGCGAAACCCTGGCAAAAATGATTGGCAAAACTAAACTTTGTAATGTGGATGATACAACCAATACAGCTGTGACACATCATGTGTTGAGAAGTAACAGTGTGGTTTAAGTTTGAAATTAGCTGGGGGAAATTGAGTCTCACCTGGGGGTGAGATAGGGGTTTTTTGCCCAGATAGTTGTATAGAGGGCTTAGATTGAAAAATTAACTGAGGCTTTGGAGTAAAACGGATATTTTTGGAAAGACCAAAAACTTCAACCGTTACCTACGGAATGTTTGATATAAATCCGCAATAAAGAATTTTTAAAGTTCAGTTAGCTAATTTTAAATTAATCAGTAAATTTTAATGCGTTGATCACTACCAATAAAATAAGATTGGTTTAGTAGGGATTTTTTAAAATTTTGCTCAATATTACAGCAGTGATTACAACCCCTTATTGTCAGTAAATTTGTAACAGGTGTTTTAATATTGGATTAAGGCTATAACTGTAGCCAAATATAGACTTTATATCGGTTTTTTGTGTATATGGTGGTTGGCACATGTGATGGTACTCTATTTTTTTATTAAAAACTAAAAAAAAACTTGAAACTTTTACCAGCATAAAGCGATATAGACGATATTGTTTTTTTCCATCACTGAATTAATAATGGAAAAGTGCACGACTAGATTTCTAGCACCTAAAGTATCAATCCTTACTTATGACCTCCCTCGCTATGTCATTCGCATGATTAAAAGTATAAATATCCCGCTGAAATAAATTAAATAACAATTTATGATCTGCAAACACTGTTTTTAATGATTATGGTTATTGTAATCAATTTTGAATTTTTTAAGGGTTGAGATTAGTTTGAATTGAAAGAACTAATAAATATTTTTATTTTTGCACGGTTTACCATCACTAATTAGTAAAAATAGGAGATAAATTAAAAAAAAGGAGATAAAATATGAGACTAACACCACATCACTGCACCTCACACAAAAACTACACACGACTTCCGAACCTCACCACCAGCGTAGCAGCAGGCATTCGTATGTAACTTAATCTCGTATTAAACTACAAAGTCCTGCTGCAACGCCCCATCCTCACTCACACCCAACCACCCGACATCACCAGACCAAACGCCTCACAGTGACACTCGACGACAACGCACCACTGCTCAACCCACACTAACCCCACCAAAATCCACACCCAACCATCACCAACCAACCACCAGCACAGTTGCAAGCATTCGTATTAAACTATTCTCGTATTGAACTTCAAAGTCCTGCAGCTGTGCGCTACCCTAACCCACCTGCCCAAGGCTGAAGAGGGAACAAACTCTATAACAGCCTCAGTGTGCCGACCCGACCACTGGAACCTCACGATCACGTCGTCAGGAGATAAATTGCAAAGTAACATAATAAATAAGAAACAGTCTACAGTAAGTCAACTTGGACATGAAGCATATCTAAAACAGAAAATAGTAAAGCAGTCAAAGCATAAAATGCTGAGATTCTAGCCTTATGCTTCATGCTATTTCCCATCTGAAGACGGGATCAGATTAAAGATCCCAAGAAGTCATGAAACTTGTTTTTACTGAGTAGCGATGTAAAATTTCTGCAAAAAAACTAAATCGAAATACAAATTTACCATAATCTACAATGAACTTCTAACGAAGAAATAATGGAAATTACCCCAATAGAACCGATATTAATGTTGAACTATGATTGATACCACTACAGGGGAGGGGGGTTTGATAACGAAACCCCTATATATTTATTTCGTGTGAATGTAAATTCACACAAAAAAACAATCACGAGTAAGTTTAAATTGTGTGTTTATATATCAAGCACTATTTGTATGGTTCTATTTATGTGTTTAAAATTGATACATATGAAAATTAATGTAAAAAGATGTTATGTGTATTAATGTGTAAATGTATTTATTGTAAAAAAATTATTATATAAAAAAAACCTAATGTAGTTTGGGGTTAAGATATTATTAGGCCTTCTAGCTGGGGTTAAATATTAAGGATAATATAACTCACTGAATTAAGGATATACAGTATATAAAACAAATAATAAAATGGTAGGAAGCTCACTTTGCACATTTTTTACAAAGATTATATTTGGAATGGGGACTTACAAAAAATTTACTATTTTTATTGTCTTTGCTTTCAGGAAGAAGACATCCAAGTAACCTTTGTGATAATTACTGTAATCAATAATTCATGCCAAAATAAAACCTCAGAAATCTTTTACATTTCAAATTTATATTGAATGAGTAAAGGTTATATCATCGTTAAAAAAGTTTTTATTTCAGTTCATTTCGTAAAACAGCTTTTGTCGCTAAGCTTTAGTGTAAAGCTGTATGGTGTAGAGAAGCTTATGCTTTTCGAAACTCAGCCGGATTTGTTTGATTGCCAGCAGAGATAAAGGCCCGTATCCTCCGAAAAGTTTTAGGCTTCTGTATTGAGAAGGAAAACACGCTCTAGGCCAAATTTACGCATGGCATTGTTTAACATATTGTTGTAGACATTAGTTAGGGTATTATGCTGAAAGTTTTCGTGTAAAAATACTTTAAACGTTAAAGAACGAGTGGAAATAAAGGCATTACTAACTTATTTATTTCTTGTCCTATTTTAATTTTCTTTAAATTTCATACACCCGTCCTTGAATAAGAATTTATATGGAATAAGATATATGATAAAGTTATAAACAGCATTTTTCATTAATACCTCAGTTAAGGTGCTCACTTATGAATAAGCCAATTATTTTAGAGTAAAGGATGAATCGTAAAAGGTGACATTAAACTAAAATAACAACCTATGTTTATCTTTAATTAGCAGGTGTATAACGAATACAAATTTAGCTTTGCCTGTGCATATTTAACGTTTACTCAGTTTACAAAACTCACAGTAATTTTTTATTCTATTTTTGTCTTCTCAAACTATACGCTGAGAATAATTTTAGTAAAAACTAGCTGATAATCCTGGCTTTTGCCGGGATATTAATTTGTTCTTGAGGTTTTCTTAGTGCTGCCCATTCTGATTTTTTTATTCTGATACTAACCATAGTAGCTATTTAAAATGGTAACCATAGCAACTATTTAAAGAACTTCCAAAATCCTTGACATGGATCTCTTTCGGACGATCCTGTGCCTGAGTTCTTGAAAATATCAAAACCAAACCACCATAGTGCACATCATGAGATTCCAAGCTTTAATTTGACACCAAGATCAAGTCTCTACGACATATAGTTTTGGCTGTGGCCCGAAATATACCAACACACAACTCTCTTTTTATATATATAGATGAGTTTTATATTAACGCTGCTTTATTTTCATGTAGTATTTTTATTTGTAGCTAGCTGATAATCCCGCCTTTGCCGGGAGAATTACTTTCTTTTTGTTGCATTCTTATTGTTTCTTATAGCTGCATTCTATTAGTAACCATAGTATTTATTTCAAATGGTAACCATAGTTAACTATTTAAAGCACTTCCAAAACCCTTGACATGGTTCCCTTTCGGACGATCCTTTGCGTAAGTCCAAAAACAAATCAAAACGAAACCACCATAGTGCACATCAAACTAGAATTTGTCTCCAAGATCAAGCCTCTAAGACTTGTATGTAGTTTTTGTTTTGCTGTAGCCTGAAATATACCAACACACAACTCTCTTTAGGCCTATTTATTTTTTTTATTGATTGATTATTGAATTAATATTCCTAAAAAACTACTTATTGATTCTTTATTGAGTGGACTGAAAAGTGGAACGTTGCCAGTTGTACGGGACTCACCACCTCGCGGGCCGGCAGCTGCGGGGAGAGCGGCGCGCCGGACTGCCACCAGGTGAGCGTGGCCGGGGGCCGCGACCCCGCCGTCTGGCACGCCACCTCGTACTCCGACCCCGCCGTCACCGGCAGGTTCTCGCCCATCAGTCTCACGTCCAGCGGCCCCACTGTCAGTGAAACACTGATTATATAAACATACGTAATCTAAAATCAATCGAATACACTTGAGTCTTTGAGAGGCTCTTTAATTTTAATATTAATAATTTAAATACGACCACTCAGATATGAGTTACAAGGCAACTTTGATCATAAAATGTAGATTTTTTCTAAATTTATTTTTACTTAGAGGCTTATATCTCAAGTTCTAAGCATGTTTTTTAAATATTAGGTTTAGTCTTGAAACACACATCTGATCTTAAGTTTTCATTTATTTTAGCTATTTTGAACGGCCGTGTGAAAAGAGTTATGATTGTTCAAAATCAAACAATCTTCCAAATTTAACTAATATTGTTTAGTTTTTCTTATATTTTCGGTTATAATCACACATAATAAGGTTAGTTTTTGCCTTAAAAGATTCTGTTATATAATGGCTTTAATTTGAAATATTAATCATTTAAATACTATCAGTCAGATATGAGTTAAAAAACAACATTGAACATAAAACGTTTATTATCAAAAATTTATTTTTACTTTACATTTTTTATCTCAGGTTCAAAGTAAGTCTAAATATCAGGTTGAATCTTAAAACACTCATCTCATCTTTTGCCTTCATTTGAACCACTGATGACGTTAATCCGACTGTAGGAAAAATAGCTAAGCCTAGTCAAAGATCATACGATCTTCTAAATTAAACTATTTTTGTTTTGATTTTCTCATATCTCCCGTTCTAATCACATTTTTGAGTTAGCTTTAGTCTCAAATGAAAGCCAAAGATAGAATAGAATAGAATAATTTTTATTTTTCATTACACACAAATGTTACAAGTATTTTACATAGTACATATAAAATGAAAAATATAGGTACCTCTGTAGGTTAAACCTGTATTGAGGCTACCATCACTTGCACAAATTTTAAACAAAATAAAGTTCTTCCAATGCAAAACACTTTATAATTAAAAACTAAAATAATTTAAGATTAAATTCATAAACTTTACACATATGAGTGCGAGCTACAAAAAATAAATATAATTAATTATCAATAAAAGGAGAAAAATTATAAGATAACTTTTAAATTTGTAATTACATAACAAGACCCTAGACTATGAAATGAAGCATATGACGAACATCCTGCAAACTAAACAACAGTTCCTTCATTCTTTTTAAAACCTTGGCTAATGTATGGACTTCCTTTATGTTATCAGGCAAATTATTAAACATTCTCAGAGCAATATATGATAATGAAAGACTGAAATAAGTTCTGTTTGATTTAGGAGTGTAATAAGATAGACCAGATCGCATATTTTCTCTATTATTTCGTACGGGAATGTTTCCACTTCTAAGATAAAACATATTTAGTACTTTTTAAGTAAACAAATGTCTTAAAGGTAGAATTCTTAAACTACAAAACAAAGGCCACGAACGTTCAAATTTTGCTTTTTTAAGAATTAGTCTTATAAACTTTTTTTGGGAAACTTGTAAACTGGTTAAATTAGTAACATAAGCAGAGCCCCAACAAGTGATTGCGTATTGTAGTCTGCTCTGCACCAGAGAAAAGTAAAGTTCTCCATATACTGGAAGTGGAACAAGATTATTTAAAAAATAAAATACTCGCAATATAGAATTAAGTTTTTTCTGCAACTGTGATATGTGGGTTTTCCATGAAAGTTGACTATCTAAATATAATCCCAGATATTTGATGTTATTTACATTTTTTATAAAAGAACAATACTTATTGCAGTGGATGAATAGAAGGGAACAGTTTTTACATCAAAGTTCATCATGATCAAAAGTATCCTCATTTGGTTTCAAACTAAAATTTATAAAATTTGTTTTCTCTAAACTCAGAAACATTTTATTTTTAGAAAACCACATATTTAATTTTTTTAAACATTCTCCATTGCTGATCTGTTGTCATCAAAGTTTGCACCCACATAAGTTAATGCAATATCATCACCGAATGAATATAAAAAAATTACATTTGCCATTACATAAGCTGTTGACATAAATTAAAAAAAGGACAGGTCCTAACACTGTACCTTGCGGGACACCAGTTTTAACTATCTCCCACCTACTTTTACAATCACCTAACTTTACACATTGCTTTCTGTCAGTTAAATAAGTTTTAAGCCAATCATATGTTACACCTCGTATCCCACAGTTTGTTAAATAATGTAATAATAATGAATGCTGAACACTATCAAAAGCTTTGGATATGTCTAAGAAAATGCTACTTACTTTCTCCCTTCATTTAGGTTCTGCATTGCGAAAGTAACAAAATCTATGAGAGTGTCTTCTGTTCTTTTACCTTCTTGAAAACCATATTGAAAATTACAAAAAAATTTTGTTTTATTAAAAAAAGAAAGTAATTTTAACTTCATGCATTTCTCAAAAATCTTAGCAAAAACGGAAGTTAGAGAAATTAGCCTATAATTTGACAAAATTTGCCTTTCGCCCTTTTTATATAAAGGTATGACAATAGCCAACTTCAAAGCATCTGGGAATTGTCCATTTCTAAAACTTAAATTAATATGATATTTAAAAACATGAATTATTGTCTCATAAATGTTTTTTACTGCAGCAGCAGTTACTCCATCGCATCCAGGACTTTATTATTTTTCAAAGTATTTATAATATTTTTAATTTCAACTGCAGTCATAGGTTCTAAGAATAATGAAGTCATTTCAGAATTTGAACCAAAAGTAAGTCCATAAAGCCTATCATCCACAACAGAAAAATTATTACTTTTATCATACTATCTACAATATTAATAAAATACTGATTAAATCTATTTGCAATTTCGTCTTGATCAACAATATCCTTACCATCAATAGACATGCAAGATATTTCATACCGCAAGACTTTTTGTCCAGTTATTTCATTTACAATTTTCCATTCCAGCTTAGAATTACCACTGCACTTGTTAAATAAGTTACAAAAATACTCTTTCTTAGTCTCCTTAATTTCAGTATTTAACTTATTCCTATAAGTAATGTAATAACGTGCTAGTTTTTTGTCATTGGGGTTTTTCAAAGTTCTCTTATAAATTATTTCCCTCCTTTTAATTTTATTAAAAGATCTATAAGATATTACTTATATATCAGGTAAGTGTTTGAAGATCAAACCTAATATTTGGACATATTAGAATCTGATATATAATTCTTCAAGAGAAAATAAATTTTGAAAAACAACAACATTTTATATTCAATGTTGTTTTGTACCTCATCTCTGACTGATTGTATTTGAATGATTAATCTGAGACAGACCCTACTTCAAGGTTCATGCATAATTTCTTATTTGGCGAATGGACTACTGCTTTCTTAAGTTTTAAAACTCCCAATATAGTCCCTCCAGGTAAAAGTTTATATTGGGACTCTTTTATCGTTATATGCACTTGAATATTTATTTGAGTGTTTGTTTACAAATAACACCACCAGTTTTATAGCATTGCTTAAATTTAAAATTTTTTTTCTTATTTTTTATTTATAGCATTGCTTAAATAGAGTAAGTAATTCAAAAAGTGATTCGGTAATTTCGATGTTTTGTAAATACTGCTGTGCAACCTTTGAATATGATTGCATAATTATGATGTTCTATTTTCATCACACATTTGAGATGACCTTTTCTAATTAAAAACTGATCTTAAAATAGATTTATAAAAGATCACAATAAGTTTAAGCGTAAAAATTTAAATTTCTTTTTGGAGCTATTACCAAAAATTTAGTAAAAATATGCAAGTGCAAGTAACATTTATTGAGAATAAAATCGAATTGATTCAGTTCAGTATTTAGGGAATCCAATTATCAGATAAGTAAACATTAATTAACGGTGTAATAGCAAACAAATGACAACATTTATCGGTGACCATGTGCGCTGTAAACCAAACTGACAGTGATAATTAATAAATACATGTCTTTCAAAGTGGGATTTTCTGTTAAAAAACGAATGCTGGTCTTCCAATCAGTGTTATGAAAAAATTGTATTGTTGATTAAATAATATTTACATTTACAAAATCAGTCCACGTAATTTATTTTTGCACTTGTATTCTTGTTTTACGTCACAATTAAATATAGTAAGTAAATTAATGTTTTTAAGTAAGGAACATTATTTATAACAACATTATTTTTTTAATATTTGCATTATTTTAAAACGCAATATTTTAAAATCTTGTGTGACACAATACAAAGATGTCTTGCGTACAGTCCAGACTATACTTATCATCCTTATTCTTATTTACGTTTACGTTTGGAAAAAATAAAACAACATTTTTAAAAATTAAAGTTAATTCAAGATAAATGTATTTAACGGTCCTACAAAGGCAAAACATCTCGATTTTAAAACATTTCACAACCATACAAAGCTTTGCGAAAAAACCTGCAAAATGCATTATTCAACGTAGAAAACAGGGAATTGTACAAGTAAAATGTAGAGTAGAGTGCACATAATCGGCTTACGGTATAAATCGATTGTGACTGAAGTGGATTTAGGCACGACAAAAGGGCTGTTGAGAGCTTGACAGGTGAGGACGGCGTGGAGGTGTTCGCGCTCCGTCTTTTCGAACGTGAGCACGTTCTGCACTCTGCCGTCGGGCAGCACGTCGTACGTGTCGTCCACCAGCGTGAGGTTGTACCACCACGTGACACGTGGCGTCGGCACACCTGCACATCAATAACGTGAGCACGTTCTGCACCCTGCCATCGTAAGTGTCGTCCACCAGCGTGAGGTTGTACCACCACGTGACACGCGGCGTCGGCACACCGGCACATTGACAACGTGAGCACGTTCTGCACTCTGCCGTCGTACGTGTCGTCCACCAGCGTGAGGTTGTATAACTGACGCCAATTCTTGGGGCCCAGTGCGGTTGATGCGTGGTAGCAAAAACGGCTAGTGCGCATGCGCGACAACGCGTCGCTAGAGCGCAGCACTGTCATTCTGCTTTCAGCCGTCAACAATAGTGTGTCAATACATGTCGTCCTAAAAACATTGACCAACGGAACATTGACTCTTATTGACGATTAATTATCTGTTTTAATTCTACTAATTTTTTAAAAATATTTCATTACAGTTGGCGCACGGTTGTCCCGACCATTTTAAAGAACGTGTGCGAGAGAGATGGACAATGAATGTTTAGAGAGAGATAGACGATTCCTAAAAAAGCGTACGTCATTGGCTACAGCAAATTGGTTTTTTGTACCCATTTGGTTTCCTATTGGGTGATCATTTTTTTTTCTTGTTCTTGAAGTGATTTTATTATCCGTTTGATAGCAAATCTTAAACCTCGACCGAGTTGACAGTTGTCATCAATCAAAGAAAATAAACAATACTTGTTTACTTTTGGGGAAATTATTTGATAATTAAAACTTATGGAAACACAACTATTTCAAGTTTAAACTCTTATTTAATAACAAGTACATTCAAAATCTGAGAGTATAATGCATATTTCCAATTTTACAGGTGAAATGACAAAGATAAGACTTAAGTAAACAAAACCTCAAACCATAACCTTAAATATATTTTGACAACCAAAAATGTTTCTTTTGTTTTGAATATTAGTTCACTTATTTACAGCTCGTAGCAGTAGTAAAGGGGCGGGGCTTGAGTAGGGGAGTGACTTCCCTTCCTCCCCCACACCCCGATGCGTCAAAATTCTCGCGCTGGTCGGGATAACCGTGCGCCAACAATAGTATCTATTAAAGCGTCTTGATACTCTGAACAGCGATTGACACAGAAACAGTAACTATGTGCGAGCTGCCGAATATACGCAGCCAGGCTAGTACACTGCTGGCCGCCGCTGCCGCTACTACTCCCCTCTCCTCCCAGCCTACCCACTCCCCACCCCATGAGCGGACTGGGCCCCAAGAATTGGCGCCAGTTATACCACCACGTGACACGCGGCGTCGGCACACCTGCACATGGACAACGTGATTACGTTCTGCACTCTGCTGTCGTCAGTGTCGTCCACCAGCGTGACACGTAGCGTCGGCACACCTGCGAAAAGAAAATCAGGATCCATCCTTTATGATTAATGAAACGGGGAAGCCTGGCAGATGAATCAGCTGGCAATTGCCAGTAACAAGGATGCGAAGGATGTCACACCTGTTTCAGGCTCACAAATCATTCTATAATTGAATTAGAAGTCTGCTTTCTTGATTCCGCTAAAATATTGTTAAATAAGAAGAGCTCTTAACGATTGTTTTCTTCCCTAGTCTTGTCGATTGTTGGCCTGGTGGGACGTCCCGTCTCTGCCGTCTGGTAGTCTCGAGTCATACGTCGCGGGCGTCAAAGGACCACCTGTAATAATAATAAAAAAAAAACATAGCCTATTTATCTTTGTACTACGGTTTCACGAGGGTTCGCACCAAGTTAAGAAAGGAAAGGAAATATACCTGTTCGAAAATTAATTATGCTCTAATGGAAATATAACTAGAGGAGTTAATTAGATTATCTATTTTGAGTAGACATGTAATCAGTGAATTTTGAATATTTTTAAGTCTTTAGTTGAATAAGTAAAAAAGTATTAGTAGTACAGTAAAAACTATTTTCTAAAGTGTAGAATATTTAAAAAACTTTATTCTTTTGCTGTAAGTACAAAAAGAAGCACGTAATATTGTCGTAAACAGTGAAAGTTCAGCTATAAATATTAAATTGTACCTGAGGGACACCGTAAAACCCAACGTTCTTGAGTAACTAGGCTGTGGAATGTGGAATGAATGAAAAAGTGAATGAAAAATAGGTTAATTCCAATTCCAATAGTTACAGTAATGTATATCATTGAACACATGCAGCAAGCAATAAATACATGCATAATAACTTATAGTAATAACAATAGGAATTGTAATACTATCTAAAGCATGCTAAATATATTAATTCTTATAATAATTTTTCCAAGCCTACATTGGAAAAGGCCTACATGGGCAGTAGCCTGTGCGTAGGCCTTGTAGTTGTTACCGATCACTAATATAATATGTTAATCTGATTTAAACCTTATTTTACAGAAAGCTAGACTACGTTTACTGGATTTTTTTAGAAATTAAGAGGAAAAAGAAGAAACTGGTTTTGAAAAAAAAACAAACGATGTGGACGACAGCTCGTGGTATTGATTGTCATTTGTGGGATTTGAATGTCTTCATGGGGGTGGACTTTTGTCATAAGATAACTGTAAATCCAGCTTAGATTTATTTAAAAAAGGTTTTGTAAGCTGGAGGATTTTGTTTTGAACAACAACGTAATGGTAAGTTAGATTTAACTTAACAGTATTAAAATTATTAGTTTGGCAACAGCTTGTGAAACAATTATTATCTTACAGTTCTTTGTAAATTTTGCTATCATACATATACTTTTCTATTTGTGTTAATTTAAATTGACGTGAATTAAAAATCACGTTAAATTAATAAATTACTTGATAATTTTTTTCTAGTATGATCTGTTTTCAAAGGTTCTTTAAATTATTGATGTTTTAGGGAATATCTCTTTGAATGGGTCGTTGGTTTCAATTTCTTAAGCCTTGAATAAAAAAAGTTTAAGGCTCTAAACGATTCACTTTATGATTTAAATTTTAATCAAACTTAAAAATTTTTAATTATTATGTATTAAGGTTTTGGTTATAAGACTCAATTATCAGTTTATATTAGTTTTATTTCAAATATATATATATATATATATATATATATATATATACACATATATTAAACTAATGTCCGATTCAAATGTATGTTTGCGAGGACATTAATGATAGATTGAACTTTTGAGGACAAATCGTGACCGGCGTGTTAAAATATGGAAATTACACTAAGCTATTATTGAAACGTCAACCGACATAACAGATATCGGTCAGTTTAGATTCTCATAGTAATTTATTTGGCAATTGCAAAACCATTAATAAATTGAAAATAATTAGATTTGACTTGTGTATCGTCAGAGAGTTATTATATTCTTTCCTAGAATTTAAAAAATTTATTAATTTTTATACCTTATAATACTCCCTACTTATCTAAAAAACATGAATGACATCTAATTTTACATAATCGCAACCTAGATACTCAGAAGAAATTTGGACAATCGATAAAATCCTTACAAAATATTTATTGAATTATGGTGTATTGTTGATAATTACTCAAAGATTTTACGAAGTCTATAACAACTTAAAATAAACCTATTTTAACTTACAAACTTTACCTATATAAATTAAAACTATAACTTACTTAGTAAAGTTTAATTGGATGTAACTGGATATAATCTTGTAACTAGGGTGTCACATCGTGTGTTGCAAATTTGTTTGGCGTGACTTAAAGCTGTAATCTTGTTGCATGATTTACCTCCGGCAGATATGCATGTGAGGCGGAGGGGAGTGCCCTCAGGGAGGGGTCCGAGGGTCCTCGAGGTGATCAGCGTCCCGTCCGAGTCCTCAAGGTGAATATCTTCTGGCGGAACTGGAAAACGTAATATGTGTAAAGACATCACGAAAAAGCAATCAAAAAAACTATTAATAAAACACAAAGTTAGCGATAAAAGTTTTATTTAAAATTATGTTAAGATATTTTGTAAAAAAAAACTAAATAATGGAAAAATCGTAAACACAAAAAGTCAATTACCTATGACGGTGACGTTGACGAGACTGTTCCTCGTGGGCGAGTGTTTGAAGTCTACGCGACACTTGTAGAGGCCGGAGTCGGAGCCGCGGCTGTTGGCGAGGGTGAGGGCGGCTTGGTACAGGTCGCTGGAGAAGGAGGCGCGGCCCTCCAGGTCTCCGTCCGCCCAGTGGATGCCCTTCTGGAGATCTCTGTCTCGGACGTCCAGGCTGTTGGAGAAAAAAAAAACAGAAAAACGGTTGAGGGGACTTCCTTGACAATTAAATGGTATATTTCGGGTGACCTATTGATCAATTGCGCAAAATTTGAAAATGGCCAGTGCAACAGATTTTAAGTAAACACATAAAATTATTCTTTTGTTTAAGAGACATGCTAATGGGTGGGGTATTCTATTTTTTGTTCGTTTTTTTTCAATTACGCATCACCGATCTTAAGAAAATGGATGTGGCCAGGGACGACAATTGATAGTCTGCTCTTGTTGCCATAGAGCAAACATCTAGGCCAATGTAGGTCTGTATTGAAGAACACTGGAAAAAAGTTAAGAATAGAGAAGTTTATGGCTGTAAATTGTTTGAGCATGTTTTTGACATGGGACACGGGATCAAATTGGATGAGAGCAGCGTTTTATATACAGATTCTGATTGGAAAAAAACGAAATTTGACAGAATTATTATGACGTGTGAACCAATTCCCACCTAATGTCCGTCAATGAATATTATCCCTTTTTATTTGAGCACTATTGTGAAGGAGTAAAACAGCAAAACGGATCAACCAAAACGGATCAAAACAGATGTACCAATATCTGTGACAGATAAAGACAGGACTACCTACCCCAACACTCCACCAGTGAAGAATGATTTACCTCCATACGAGGTGAGGTGCTCGGTCTGGGTCAGGTAAAATAAATTTCGTCAAGTCCCTTGATAACAAGACGTTTGTTTAGTTTTAGAGTGTTACTCGAAACGTCGGTGGTTAACTGTGTCACGCGTACGTGCGTGCGTGCGTGCGTGCGCGAGTGTGTGTATGTGTTATGTGTTAAGTTTGATTTTTAACTTTTGAGAAGAGGACATCAGCTGTCGTCACTGAAAGCAACGCTACATCTATTTTCTTATGGTGGGTGATGCCCGATGTAAAAAAGTACAGATTGTTATTATTCACAGTTTCAATAAGCTACTCGTAAGCTTAGCCAACACTCTAACTCTGTGTAACTAATTTGACATTGTTATTACTCCTCCAATTAAAATGAAATAAAGCTTACGCTATACTATTCATATTAATTTCCTACTACCGCTGCTAAACAACCAAAATTGTTATAAAAAATGATTTAAAACGATGAACGAAAATTATATCATAAGCTTTCTATCCAATTTTCTTTCCTTATAGCCCAGTCACTTTAGGAGATAACATAGACATGAAAGATGTAAGTCTGATTTTTGGTATGGTGATAGAGTAGTATAAGAAGAGTGTTTTATGAAAGTTCCCCGAATTTCCCCCCCTTGCTTCCCCCATTTCCCCCATCGCAACCGAAACAAGGCTTAAAAATGCAGTGTTTTCCTAAATCGTCTTAATCTTTTGACTTAAACAAGTTATCAGGATATAATGGTTTTCTTTAGATTCCTTATAAAATTTCCTATCAGAAAATGACCTTACATGTATTATTATCTCATTAGGTTTAGTTCATCATAATGATAGGTACAACATATTATTTAACTTTCACCATAAAAATGTATATAACGTCAACCCTTATGGTTTAGGTTGGCTTGACGACATAACGTTTGAAACAAAACTTTTTATTTATTTCATAAGCTTTACAACCATATATAAAAACCTTTATTTGCATTTAGGTTGTTATCGGAAAAGCCATCTAAATGCAGGCTCCACAGTAGTCGCGGCACTAATTCGGCGTATCATCCCACATTGGCAAAAAATATTATAGTATAAAATATATGATTTTAGAAGAATTGTTTTGGGGTTGTTTCTGCGTTTTTCTATCATACTTTACGTGCTTAACAACATACTAAAAGTTAGCCAAAGTTTGACCACCGGAAGTGCCTTGTTTTCAAGATGGCGCCCAAGATGGTGTCAAAATATTAAAGATTTAGTAAATTAATTGATATCTAAGTATGCAAGTAAATGTAGTGCTATTATTATTTTACCCCTATAATTTAAATGTGGTGAGAACTTTACTTTGACTGGGTGAAAATGTTTCGCCGCCATCTTGGATCCGCCATATTAGATGAGGTATTTTTTTCAAATGCAACCATAGTGCTGTGACACATCATTACAAACTAAATTTTCACGCTGATTGCAATGCTAAAATCCTTATTTGAATATATCAGTTTGTTTTCAAGATATAACCAACCAAATTAATATTATTCCCTATACATCCTTATGAATAATGTTTCGACCATTAACAGTTATGGGATTATATTTTCTATAGATCCTGCCCTAAACAAAGCATGAAGTTATGTAAGGAAACTTATATAAAATAAATACAAATCATCTTCTTGTGCATTACAAGCTGCTGAAAACAAAGAATACTTCATAATTTTTATTTTGTTTGCTGTAAAGGTGACTTTTTTATTTGAATTTAAATTTTTACGGTCAAAATTGAAATTTGATTAAGATTTTTCTTGTTGAATTTAAAATTGTTCCAAAGTCTTCAAAAAATGTGGGGATCGTTCCTTTTGGTTTAATATATGAGTCCAAATATTTCTGTTTTTATTTTTGTATTTTTATTGAAAACATTGTTTGGTTGGCTAGTAAATAGCTTTCTTTTCTTTGTTTACCTTTTCTAGTTGTTCTTGACTGAACTCAAACCTAACCGTTGGATCTATTATATATCCTATTAACTATTTCCGGTCAATTACAATTATGTCAATGCTTTTCATACAGGGCCGGCGACAGGGGGGAGCAGGGAGACAAGTTCATAGGGGCCCGGGCTTGTAGGGAGCCCAAAAAAAAGGGCCGAAACGGCTGAAAAGGGGCCCAAAAGCACAAGATACAAGTAAAAAAAGTCACCAGGTCTCAGGGCCCGGGGTTGTAGATTGCACAGGGGCCCGAAAATCCTGTCGCCGGGCCTGTTCTTAGATTCGTTATCGGCAACAGAATGTATCTCTTCACACACTTCAAAATATTTTCAATCTTTTGTAAATAAATACATCCTTTACCTTTAATATATTAAACTATTTTTATTTAGGGTCATACACCTTCTGTTATAAAAGAGACTAACTTTTAATATGGTTTAAAATGTCTTACAATGTTATTGGCTTCTATTTGTATTGATTAATTGATTAAATCAGGTTAGTGTGATGCAAATTATAGGCCTTTAACTAAACAGAAATTTTGTAAAAAAATAAATTTTGCATTAAATGAAGGATAATAACTCGTCTGAAATTCGTCTGATTTATTTATATTATAAATAGCTCAAATGAGCAATGATTTTTTACAGAGTGATTTAAAACAAAACTAATTTTCTGTCTCTTCTAGAATCTGAGCTATTCAAATCGCAGTAAAAATAAATCTTAGAAAAATACAATTTTACGTTCAATAATAAAAGACAGCTCTTCTCATACTAGACTGATTCAAATGAATAGTTTCTAAAATTGAAATCGTCATACAGTGTTTTGAGGCTAAAATTAAGTTCATGCGTTGTTTAGAACCGGATTCGTAGGGAAAATAATGTCATAACTGTTAATGGTCGAACCATTATTCAAAAGGATGTATTAATATTAAGGGAATAATATTAATTTGATTGGTTATATCTTGAAGACAAACTAATATTTTCAAAAATATAATTAAGCATTGCAATCAGCGTGAAAATCCAGTTTGTAATGATGTGTCACAGCACCATGGTTGCATTTGAAAAAAATACCTCACCCAATATGGTGGATCCAAGATGGCGGCGAAACATTTTCACCCAGTCAAAGTAAAGCTCCTATCACATTTATATTATTGGTGGTAATATAATAGCACCAGATTTACTTGCATACTTTGACATCAATTAATTTACTAAATCTTTAATATTTTTGACACCATCTTGGGCGCCATCTTGAAAATAAGGCACTTCCGGTGGTCAAACTTTGGCTAACTTTTAGTATGTTGTTAAGCACGTGAAGTATGACAAAAAACGCAGAAACAACCTCAAAACAATTCTTCTAAAATTATATATTTTTATACTATAATATTTTTTGCCAATGTGGGATGATACGCCGAATTAGTGCCGCGACTACTGTGGAGCCTGCATTTAGATGGTTTTTCCGATAACAACTTAAATGCAAATAAAGGTTTATATATATGGTTGTAAAGCTTATGAAATAAATAAAAAGTTTTGTTTCAAACGTTATGTCGTCAAGCCAACCTAAACCATAAGGGTTGACGTTATATACATTTTTATGATGAAAGTTAAATAATATGTTGTATCTATCATTATGATGAACTCAACCGAATGAGATAATAATACATGTAGGGTCATTTTCTGATAGGAAATTTTATAAGGAATCTAAAGAAAACCATTATATCCTGATAACTTGTCTAGGTCAAAAGATTAAGACGATTTAGGAAAACACAAGCCTTTCAAGCCTTGTTTCGGTTGCGATGGGGGAAATGGGGGAAGCAAGGGGGGGAAATTCGGGGAACTTTCAGAAAACACTCTTCTTATACTACTCTATCACCATACCAAAAATCAGACTTACATCTTTCATGTCTAAGTTCGCCCTCTTTTCTATCTAAAGTTACTGGGCTATTAATCGTTCTCTCTCAGTATAATAATATGGCATAGTTATGATCGCTGCTGAGTATGGGAGTCTTGTCGTCGTCTTCTAGGAACACCAGGTGATAAGTCAGCTTTACCATCAGTCTAACCCTATGTAAATAATGTAGCATGTTGTTGCGAAGGTCACCTGTATATGGGTGTCTTGTCGTCGTTCTTGTACCAGATTACGAGCGCAACGCTGTCGTCGTCTTCCGGGGGCACCAGGTCACACGGCAGCTTCGCCATCGAGCCCAGTACAACTTCCAGCTCCTCCAACTTTACTGCAACAGTTATTAACCCGGTACAGAGATGTGTTGTGGCTGTAGGATAGTTAAATTAATAGACCACTATAACCCTCATAAAGCCTGTCTTAAATTAATTTGATCATTAAAGAACTTAAATCACTAAGCCAGCTGTTAGGTTGACTATAAAAGAAGAAGTCATCTGTTAGCGAATTTCCCCCATAGGGAGGAAGCTATTACCATAGGTCTCATGGTAAGACCTAAGCCCAAGGTCATTATAAATTTTCGTTTTGGGGCCCCCAAAAGCAAATTCATGATTGAATTTTAGCGAATTTCCCCAATAGGGAAGAAGCCGTAGGTCTCATGGTAGGACCTAAGCCCAAAACCATGATAACTTTTAATTTTGCGGCCCCCAGAAGAAAAAAACACCATCAGTTTTAATTTGTGTGTGTGTGTGTGTGTGTGTGTGTGTGTGTGTGTGTTAGCACGACAGCCACTGTAAAAATGGTCCGATCTTTATTACATTTGGTAGAGACATGTGAAGTGGTAATCAACTGGACAGTTTCGTAAACCCGCCCGATCGGACTGCGGGATGGGGTGGTAAAGGGGGATTATCCCCAAAAAATGGGGTTTTCGGGGTTTTCTGATTTAAAAATAAAAATAATCCAATTTTGGTTAGCACCATTGAATTCAGCTAGAAAAACAAACAATTTAGTCTTTTGGATCCTCGCTCTATGTCCATAGGGTACCGAGATACTGAAAGTTGTAAATATAGTGCGTTGTCCCAATGTTAACCTTATGGGAAATGAGTAAATTTCTATATCTCGCTTATTTCTCACATTTCTCAACAAAACATGGTTTGCGGCTTCATCATGATGAGATCTAATGTGTGATAGTCTAAAATGCCCAATAATAACATTTTTGAGGCAGCGAACTTGCATTTTTTTTCTCCATGTTATCCTTATGGGAAGTAAAAAAATTATGTATATTTCTTATTTCTTAACATATATTGATCAAACATAGCATATGGCTTCTTATAGTAGCTCAGATCTATTAAATTTTGAATTAAAATTACTTAGTTTTAACAAACATGTTGCAGCAAACCTACATACCCATTCCCCATAACAATTCTTATGGAGGTCACAAAAACAAACCATACTCTCAAAATTGGGTTGAAATGTGTTTTTTTCATTTGAAATTCGCTGAGAATGCAGGTCTGCTGCAACGGGCAGCAGAAAATATTTTTTAAAAAACCAAAAAGTTATTTTAAGTTTTTCACATAGTAAAATAAAAATAATCCGATTTTGATTAGCACCATTTAATTGTACTCGAAAAAAACCATTTAAGTAATTTGAATCACTGCTCTATGTCCATTGGTTACCGAGATATTGAAAGTGGTAACACAGTACGTTGTCCCAATAATATCCTTATGGGAAAGAAATAAAATTTACATCTTGCATTTTTCTCAACATGTCTTAATGAAACTTGGTTTGAGGCTTCATCTAGATGAGAGACATGTTTATCAATCTAAAATTCCCTGATAATTCAATTTTCGTGGCAGCAAACCTGCATACTTATTCTCTGTTACCCTTATGGGAAAATGAAAAACTCTTTATCCGCCTTATTTCTTACAATGTCTTGTTACCATGTCTTGTACATGGTTTCATCTAGTTCAGATATATTAAATGTTGAATTAAAAGCACCCAGCTGTAATATACCTGTTGCAGCAAACCGGCATACTAATTCCCCTATATTATTCTTATTACGCTTACAAAAACATGTCAAATATCACTATGTTGGATTGATTTTTCATTTGAAATTCAAGTATGCAAGTCTGCTGCAACGGGGGTAATTGGATTTTGTGATGAAGATTATTTCTGATGTTATTTCATAATCGATGAACTGGAGAATACTGAAATACGAGGAGAGGTTGTTTTGTCATGTAGGTAATGCACTCCAACCTTCCAAATATAAGAATGTCAGTCAGAAAGCAGCTTATTTTTCCAAGTGTAGGGATCAAGTGTGGGCAACCTCTTGAGTGGCAATGTTTGGTAAGTGTGTAAAGGACTGATCACCGACTACTTTCGTAACACTACTAAAAGGAAGGAAAGTTTACGTTTGACCTTGTATTCGTCGTTAAGTTGTTAGCCTCAAGACATTTTCAATAAAGTATTCCTTGCGCCCTGCTAAAAATTACGTTCTTAAAAATGCTGTATTAATATATTAGTATAATTTTTTTATTTTATTATCAATAGATACCCACCAAAAACTGATATCAATATGTTTATTAATGAAAATATATCACTCGAAAAAATATCACACATTTTAACATTTTACCGCATGTTGTCTAACGCGTATAACAGACTCATGTATTTCTTTGAAGGAGGCTATAATGTGGCACGTATCTCTTTTTGGGAATGGAATAAACCATGGAACGTTTGACATCATAATTTGAAATAAGTGTCACAACCGCCACTCTGCCTGTCGCTGGGGAGCATATGAAAGCCGGATCTACTGTTCCCTTGCTAGGTTTATAAAATCAGAGCTTTCACTATGAATAAATAGTGGGGTTCTGTAGCTTTTAGTAAGATCGCAATGTATTACATTATCATGTACTGTGTGAATGAATAACAAGTAAGTTATTTATATTTTGTGTGTGTTTCTTAACACTGAAAGCTCACTTTCAAAGTGTTTCTTTACTGTTCCGCATATTTATATCTACAGCAGTTTCTATTTTTTCACCGAAACAGCCCCCTCTTTCAACAAAAGTTTGGACATAAAGACAATAGCACCATTAAATAATTTGTTTTGTAGCAATATACAGAAGAAAGATTTTAGTTCAGGCGATAAGCTGTAACACATGCGCTCATTTTTGGCACACATACGAATCCAAATTCTTCACATACTTTGCCCGAATCTGAAAAGTTCGAAGGGACACACACTGTGAAGATTAACCTCCTAATTTGTTTCCTGCAGCAAGTATAGCTTGTTCAATGGAGAGGGTTACTTTTCCATTTGTCGGAAAATAGCCATGGTTTGGATGGAAACTTTCGCTATATACCGTTCCAAGAAAAGAAAAAACGGCCTTTTGCTGTACAAGTTTTACCACTCCTGTCCCCAAAATGTAATTCATGGGTAGCTACCCCGAATTTCAAAATTAAAAACCGCTATTGAGTGAGAACTAGTTTTGAAGAGCATAATAAAGAAAAAAATTCCCAAAAACTCGAGGTATAAAGTATGCTTCTAAACAATGCACCAGGCAATTGAAAACTCAATATCACCCAAAGGTTTGTATTGAAAAGTAAGCATATGACGGGTCAGTCCCATAGTTATTGATAAACTGTTAGATATCAATAATCACACTATTAATGGTACAACTTAAAACCTTATCGTTTGGTTAAGTTTTGGTATACCATCCTATCCTATAAAATCATACTCATCATACCATCACGTTAAACTACTGTTTAAAATACTATCAGCTGTGATAGAAACTAACCGTTAACAGGTGGGTTGTGTAAACTGTAACCTAAAAACTGGAAAAGTACTAGTAATGTTAAGGAGTGTTTACAATCATACCAAAATATAAACATGGTTGATTCAAATATGCCTGAATCCAAGGCGACACTAAAAAAACACCTTAGTTTCGCCTTGCTGAATCTATATTAAAAATTGCAAATTAATTATCATATGTTTTATTAGTAAACAACATAAATGTAACCATTGATAACTAGTGGATCCGTGCGCACGGAATCGTGCGCTACTCTAGCAGAGCGATGATTCAAATGGCGACAAATTTAAAACACAATCATGCTAACACGATCCGTCTTGAGGGTTATGTTTACACAAATTAAAGAATAACAGCAATTAAATTATCCAGCTGATCAAAATGTAAACAATTATGGTCTTCATAAGGATAACATGGGAACTTTAAAAGCCAATGGGGCAGAGCCCAAGGGACTTTTTCAAAAATGTAAGGCCAGTTTGCAAATCTACGCGACACGCTCTTTCCAATGAGCCGTCAATGATCAAAATCGGTTAAGAAATGACGGAGGAGTTCATAAGACAAATTTCGTGTTGGCGTATTAATTATATAGATACTAATATATAACCTCAACATTTTTTTATTTACTAATATGTTTTAAAATCCTATACTCTTATATGAGCAGTGTTAGGAGTCAACTTGCATGCTTGCTTGCTTGCACAATTATCTCAAAAACGGCTCCGAGGATTTCCTTCGAAGTCTGGAAATAAGTAATTTGTGACTCAAAAACGTGTTTTATGCAAATTACTTGGCCTGAGAAAATCTAATAGTGTAATAAAACGAATTTTAAAGTTGTAAAATTTTAACATTGACCTTATGAGTTGCCATGATAGCAACGAAAATAAACAAGGAAAGCGTAAACAAATGAAGTAATCATAACAGCTGCTTGCAATCTACAGCCATCAAGGAAAAATACAGTGAGTGGGATGAAGAGCTCATGGAGCAATAAAAAAGGTTTCTATTTATCAATTTTATGACATATTTTGTAGTAACTGGATGAACTAGTAAACATGAAAAAACACCGAGCAAGGCTCGGTCCACCAGGTACTATTAAATAAAAGATAGTATGATGAAAAGTACCGTTCGTGACTCGTCCGCAAGCGCTATACCGGTGCTCGAGGAATTTAATTACGAGGCGATGAAACACTATCTCGTACCGATAACAGCCATTTTTCGGACTAGTAACGAAATTTACTATATTTGGGGTAGCGGTAGATCTATATCAAATGTATAAAGGCCTAACGAGTGACTACTTATTTTGAAGGACTCGATGAATAAGTAAAAATAATAATGACATTAAGTTGTGTGTACAAAGCTGTGGTATCAAGTTTTAATCCGTAAACCAGAAATTATGTTAGATCCATTGAGAATTGAGGATTGAATAAAACTAAATTTGATTTTCAAAATATTAAAAACCAAATTTAATGAAATTAATTATCGATTAGTTAGCAATTAGGGAGTATCAGTATGCTGATTTAAAAATAGAAAGATTACGCTACACACGTCTAGAAGTAATAAATCTACCTATTAACCTAAAAAGAATTGCTAATTGCGTGGCATAATTGATAAAAACTGTTTTTCCTGAACAAAAGATCTAAACCGCAGGTAACCCTTCTTCATAAATAGAATTTTTAGAGCATTTCCTTTATTGGGAAGAAGCTGTGACCATAGGTCTCTTAGTAAGACCCAAAACAGAGACGATAATATCTTTCCGTTTTGAGGTCACTAGATATCAAAAACCACGCTTGTAAAGTTATATATATATATATATATATATATATATATAAGATTTTTTTTACGGATAAGAAAGATTTTATATATATATATATATATATATATATATATACATATATATATACACGCCAACTCGCGTAAAAACGTTTTAATCTAAATTTAATTTGATACAGACGTAATTATTCATACAAGTTCGGAAACCAGCCTAACTGGACCGCCGGAAAGAGGTGTAAAGTGGGATGAATCTCTCCAATTATGGATTTTCCTCCATCTTAAAACAATCGGAGGAAAATAAACGATGACTGGAAAAAAAGAAAATGAGCAAACTTTGGTTTGCACCATTGAATTTCACTCGAAAAAACAAGCAATTTTGTATTTAATATCTAATCACTGCTTTTACGTCATTGGTTACCAGGATATTGCAAACGATAATCACAGTATTGTTGCAAACGGTGGACATCTCTCATTGTTGCCATGATATCATTATGGTAAATAAGAAACTTGAACATATTGCTCATTTCTAAACGTGTCCTCATAAAACTTGATTTTCGGCTTCATCTAGTAGAATTATATCGTATATAAGCCTAAAATCACCTATTCATACGTTCCAGTGGCAAAAAAACTGAGTACTCCCCTCCAAATATATGCGAAAAACAAAATTATGATTTCTTTACTCATGACAAAACTTGGATATAGCAGCATGTAATTGATTTCTACTGGATTATTGTAAAACATATCTCAGTTTCGCATTTTTGTAGCAGCAAACCTGCAAACTCACTTTCTAAGTTATTCTCTCAGGGAAAATTATATGCTCATTTTGGGATTATACTTTATTAATCATAAAGTATTAAATATTATATTTAAATTAATGTAAATAAAAGGATGGAATTAGTTGTAGATCAACATTGTATTGAAAAGCAAGAAAACAACTATTAAAATAAAAAGTTAACACACAGTATAAACATTAAATAAACAGAATAAATAAAAAGAGGTACAGGCCAATCGCAAAGTCATATGTTATAGCCACATCCTCCTCCCCAAGTGTCAACGAGGAACAAACCTGGAGTACGAACACATAGGCCTTACCTCGTGACCACCAAAGTTTTCTGAGTGTCTTTGTTATTTACACGTGTTTTTTGTCAGTATTGGATCTTTCGACTCTTGTGGCCTCTCGGTTTGTTTGACCATTTGAGTCGTTAAGGAGAAACCCTGGTTTCAGTCGGTCAATAGAGATTGAAGTTGGAGTCAGCACCTTAAATCATTTAGACCATGAAACAGATTGGTATGGTCCATCATAGACATGTTGCAAAGGTTTTCTTAATGCATCATGGCACACAAAAACATGGCTGGATGTTCGAAAGTCAGATAGGATAAAAATCTTCTTTGATGATTGGTATTTTGCTTCAATCGGTTTGAATTATTTATTTTTTTAACTATACACGAAATCATGAATGTCAAATGTGTCCTCTGAGGTTCGAAATAGATAACACGGCAACCTAATGAATTGCCCAAGTATCATCTCAGCAGCAGTGACATTTTATGCTAGAATGACATAAGATCTTAGTCCAAGTGATACAATTGGTAACTTGTCCAGTCAGACGCAAGGTGAGCTGTCAATGCAGACTTCAAGTGTCTGTGCTATCTTTCAATTTTTCCATTAGTTGCAGGATGATACGCATTAGTTCTAATGTGATGGATAACAAGATGTTTTGTTAGCTCCTGGAATAAGTTGCAATCAAGTTGTTTTGCTCTATCTGCAGTGATAATCTGAAAAACTCCAAATCTTTAAATCCAGTTAGAGAGTAGCACTTCAGCTACTGTCTCAGCGGTAATTTCTTTAATCGGTGTTGCCTCAACACCAGTGGCGGCTCGTGTGTAGGTTCAATGGTTCAGTGAACCCCCTTAAATAATCAAAAACAATACATTTTTTAAGTAAATAGTAGAAAACCCCATTGTTAAACATACTTTTATACACAACATGGCAAAAAAACTATTCTTGCGTTCGGGCGAAGCTCTCACGCAACGCCGGCAGAGCGAGGTTCAGTTTGCCGAGTGAACCCAGAGGGCTAGGCGAGTGTTGTGGGGGGAGTGGAGGGGGGCTTGGTTGAAAGTAATGGACTCTACCGCTAATGCTCTCTGCTAGCGGCGAGCCGAGCGCTGACGACATTGGCCGACGACCTCTTCCGAAAGAGTAGTTTCTTTCCTATCCACTTATCTTTCAGCAGCACCTTACGGAACTTGCGCTGTAAAGCTTAATAAAGTTTAAGAGATGTTTAAGTTTATTTAAATTATTGTATGATTTCTATGTTGTTTTTAGTGATAAATATGATTATTTCAGTTATGCAATTATGCGTTTTATTTTAAGCTCTGATTATTGAAAGAAAACAATCGGCATAGCGGTCGCACGATAGTTGACTTTCTGTAAGAAAAGTAATTAAGCTACTGAGCAATGGTAATGGCGCTATTGATTTAATTAATTTTGGATTATTAAAATTTTAATGTACATAGCAGCATAATACAATGTGTTATCGTCAAAGGTATATGGTGCCATAATCCTATAGACTATAAGCATTTCACTTGTGTAAGCAGTTAAAGTTTTTAAATACTGATTGGCTTAAGACAATAACTGTAATATAATTCGTTCGTATCATGTATATGTTATTAGCTCTGAACCCCCAGCACATGAACTCACGAGCCGCCACTGCTCGACACAACGTGAGAAGCAGTCTGTAATTGTCCACAAGTATGTAAAACCTTGAGTAGGTGGTAAAGGTCCAACAAAGCCGACATTGATGTGAGAAAAACGCCCATCACTTTGATTACAAGTTCCAATCTCAACATCAGTATGCTTCCAAACCTTGGACCTCTTGAAAGCAACACATGATTTGGCCCAAAGTCTGACATCCTTATTAATGGAGGGCCAAACAAAACGTTTTTCATGAGATCCAGGGATCCTTTAATGGCAGGGTGTGCCAAGTTGTGAAGAGAATCAAATAACTGCTCCTAAACTGTTGTGGTATGAATGATCTCATTCTTCTATTAATGTCACAACGTAGTTCTGAGCCATTAGGTAGGAAAATACTTTGAAATTTTGACTACCAAAGTTGAATTTAACTGTTTGAGCTTTTTCAGTTCAATGTCTTGTGATTGCATCTGAGATATCGTTTCGAATGACACCGTTGGTGGTAGATCAATAGCACTGATTCTCGAGATGAAATCAGCAGGGATATTTTGTTTTCCCGGTAGGTACAGTATGTCAGTAGTGAACTACCCTATTAAGTCCAGATGGCGCAATTGCCTCGGGCTAGATGCATTAGAGAATTTTGTAAAGGCAGAAGACAGAGGATTGTGATCAAAGCTACGTACTTCAACCAGATAACGGAAATGTTTTACAGAAAGATATGCAGCCAGGAGCTCTCTGTCGTATGTACTGTTTTTCTTTTGAGTAGGTTCAAGAGATTTTGAGAAAACCCCAAGGTTCAGAGTTTCCGTTGCAAATCTGATGAAGCAACGTTGCACGGACAGCAAAATCAGATGCATCGACCATGAGCGCAGAAGAGCATCAGGAGATGGGTGTTCTAGAAGCGTAGCATCTGATTTTTTGTATCCTCAAAGGATTTTTTAGATTCTGGAGTCCAACTTATTTTCCGCCTGCCATGTTTATAAGTACCCCTACACAAATCAAAGAGTTTTGCTGAATATCAGCTGCTTTAAAGAGGGAACGTATGTAGAAATCTATGTCCAAGAAATCTTCGAAGTTCAAGAACGGTTGCAGGAAGCTTACAACTCACAATAGAATTAACTTTATCAGGAAGACGTGATATGCCATGTTTGGAAACTGAATAACCAAGGAAAGGAATCTCACACATTCCAAATACATACTTTCTTGTATTAATATTAATATAATGTTCAATGAGCCTATCGAAAACTCTTTTCAAGTGATTAACATGTTCATCCTCAAAGGAGGATGCAACGAGGATGTCGTCTAAGTAGCAAAAGGTAAAATTTAAGTCTTGTAGAATAGAATTATCGCTGAATAGTTTGGGCTGCATTCATTTATCCGAAAGGAATTTTGAGAAACTCAAACAAACCGAAAGGCGTTATGACAGCAGTTTTAAGATATCTTCAGGAGCTATCGGGATGTGATGAAAAGTCCGAACAAGATCATTTTTGGAAAATGTAGTTTTTCCATTTAATTGGCCGTTAAAATCATGTAAATATGGGACTTGATATCTGTCAGGAACTGTTTTGGCATTGAGGGCACGATAATCCCCGTACGGTCTCCATGAACCATCACTTTTTGGTAATAAATGAAGTGGACTGGACCAACAGCTCTTTGAAGGTCTAAAAATACCTAATTCAATCATTTTGTGAAACTCAGCCATTGCTACCGCAAGCTGGGTACACGCCTAGCTCTAGAAGTCACCGATTGACCTGATGTCTGTATTGAATGGAATACAGTGCTCTGTGACACATGAAAGTTAGGGGTTTCCGTATAAGTTAGGATATTGTGAGATTTGTTTGGAATTTTCCGTTTGGATCAAGAACCAAAACAGATTGTTGTGTTGAATGTATTTGAAACCCTAAAACTGACAATTGAGTCCTGTTATCTATTAGTCTTTGAATTTAACATCGACCAGTAAACCATAATGTGATAAAAAGTCTGCTACAATTATGGGCTGTGTTAAATGTTTTCAATCATAAAAGACCAGGAAAATCTCTCTTTTAAACCTAAATCAAGATTAATGTTACATTTACCATAAGTCTTATTTATGGAACCATCAGCAGCAAATAATTGTCTATTACTTACGGTAAGTTCGTTCTTCTTGGTAGGAGGCAAACGTGACATGTCTGTTCCGCAACCTGCGGGAAAGTTTCGACCACAAAATAAGTTATTGACGAATAGGCAGCGAGATTTAAAGCCCCTGTCATCTGTAGCCGCATTTAGTGACGGGGCAGGAAGTTTCCCTGTTGTCGATTGCTGTGGGATGGAATCAAATACGGTTGAATACATCTTTTTGCATTTTTACCAAATTTGTAATGACATCAACAGATCTCATTTTGATCATACCTGTGCTTCAGCTTTATTTGCATGTTTTGCTTACCTGTCTTAATGAGTTCATCAATTGACTGTGTTAGTTCACTGTCTTGCTTTTCCAAGGCAACTATACGATCAGTAGGTTGTACAATAGTCCCTTGAGCGCAAATGGGATAATCAACAGTTGAAAGGTCAGATAGTTGGTCTCCCAACTTAGCTAATTCATCAAGGGGATCAATTTGAGAAGCAGCTGGGGCAGTACGCATGTGGTTAGATAAGCGTTGCATGAAAATAACTTTGAGGAAGTTGTCAGTTACCTGAGTGCCGGCTAAAGTCCTCTTTCACGTAGGAGAGTTGAAGGTTTCCTATCTCCGGATAAATTTCAGTTGTTAGTTGCTTCAGCTTGACGTGTTCCAGACCTCTCATTCCTTTCAGAGCCTTTCCTTCAAGTCGCAATAGGGGGTTGAAGGCAAAGGTTTGGCAATAAAATCTGTGAGGTGACTAGCTACTTCGGTGTCTAGTGAGCTCATGACATGGTTGTAATTTGTTGTTTCCTTGGAGATTCCATCATGAGAAAATTGACACTCAATTTGGTGAAACGATAATGAGACATTTTTGGTCCAAAATTGTGGTATTTTTACATGAAGTGGCGAAATACTTACATTGGCATCTGATGTACCAGGAATTGGGAGAGTTCCTGATCATTCATTTTGCTATTGAATAATTTACAGAAATATATATTTAATGGGTCACCAATATACTTTATTAATTATATAAAAAGTATTAAATATTTTATATGAATTAATGTAAATAAAAGGACGGAATTAGTTGTAGTTCAACATTGTATTGAAATCAGGTGAACAACTACTATAACATAAAGTAAACAAACCAATGTAATTGTCGTAGCCACTTGCTGTAATTGGGCACTTCATGAAGTGCCCAACGCGGCCCGGGCACTTCATGAAGTGCCCAGCGCGCCTGGGCACATGGTGTAACTCGATTATTTCAATCAAAATTACAGTATCTGCTCAACGAAACTGGACACTTCATAAAGTGCCCAACGCTGATTGGGCACATGCTGTAACTATCGAGGCATGTTGGGCAGTCAATTTTAAATCTTTGTTGAAGTCAATCCTAATGTTTACATGAAATCCAAATATCTGTGTTAAAGTAGCCAATGTTACTGTTTGCTAATCTAAAAATTTTAACATTGGTTTCAGTGGCATACGCATTTTGAAAATATAATTAGTTTACGCTATATTTGGTTAACAAATGTGTTGCTGTATGAGTTGAGTTCTGACGAAAATAAACAGTTAACAATCACGTAGTTATTTTTCGCAATAAAATAACTTAAAATAGGATAAAACATAAACAGTTATAATTGGTTTGAAGTTTAATACAAATATTGTAGTTTTTAAATGGTTGTAATATAAAAATAGTATGAAATTATAGGTAATGCGCTATTAAAAAAATTATACCTAATTAAAAACCGGACCGCTAGAATTTTCTAGTAACCGTTTACTTTCAAATAACGTTTTTCATTCATGGGTTATCCCTTTAGACAAATTCTTCATATGAATTTCCAATTATTTGACTTAATAATATAAACTAAGATTTTTAAGCTACTGATGTCAGTAGGAATATAATAAAAGATTTAAAGAATATTTTTGGAAAGCTGTTAAGTAAACAGGGCACTCCACATACATTTTTTAATATTCTATAAACAAATAAAAACAATTACAATCAACAGCTTGATGTAATGATGTTATATTAATTCATTCATACTGGCATAAAAGAAAAACTTAAACCTAAATTATCGTCAATGCTAATAAAATTGCAAAAAAGAACAAACGAATTATTTAGTTCAATTTCATATAAATGAAATGTTTCCAATTTTGATATCAAAAAGAAACCAAAGAATGGTTTTTATTATTCTTTTTCAAGACGTTTACGGCACTTTCTATAAATTTGTTTTACCTTGCTATATTTTAATTTATCATAAGTTTTCTTAAGGGTGACTAAGTAAGAAGTTAAACAATCAAAACATGAAAAAAAGGTTTTGTGTTATGTTACATATAAATGTGTTAGGTGAAATTTTTCATGTATTTTATTTTATTAAAGCATAAAATTTAAACTGACTGAAATGTCTGGTATATGTTTTCTGGATTATTTTGGCTACACTTCACTATTAATATTACTATTTAAACAAATTTTTAACAAAATACAATTTTAAAACCGTTTGTTATTTCCGTAATAATAATATTAATAATCATGTGTAGCCAAAATAACTCACAAAATATAGAAGAAACTATGACTCAGGGAAAAATTATCTTTTTTAGTGGCAGACAATCTTATTCTTAATGTTTTACAAAACTCTTTAAAAATGTTCCTTTTTTGTATTATTAAAAATAATACAATGGATATTATCAGCAGCAACATAAACACCAGTTTTACGTGTTTACATCAAGTGTCCAGCATCTGAGCTGGACAAATAGGGTAAAAGAAATAATTACAGCATGTGCCCAGCGAGCGTTGGGCACTTCATGAAGTGCCCAGTTTTGTTGGTCACATACTGTAATTTTTAATGAATCCGTTCAGTTACATTATGTGCCCAGGCAAGCTGGGCACTTCATGAAGTGCCCAATTACAGCATGTGGCTACGACATAATCATTAAATAAACAGAATAAGTAGAAAGAGTTAGAGGACAGTGGCAAAGCCATATGATATAGCCACAGGATCAGTTTATTTGAGGCTCTGTCTAAATTACAAAAAAAAAAATTAAATTCGCTGGGTATGCAGGTCTGCTGCAACGGGGGTAACATTTCACACAATTAAAATTGTTAGGCCTACTTTATAAAAAAAAAGTAAAGTTAATAAAAATGAAATCGCCGTTTGCAGAATTGGACCTCTCCTAACCAACTGACCCCAAACATATAATTTTATTCTAAGGGTAAAGAGAAACAGACAACAATTTAACAATCACACCATTTTAAGCATAATTTATCGAATTAATAAATAAAATGTGATTAATAAGTTATGATTATGAAATGGGCCACTGTTCCTGTTTATTTTACAAAGTGTTTGATGTCTTTAAAGCTATCTGAGGTATAGATGCATCAAATTTCGTACATGAATGGGGTCTAATAGTTCTAATACAAATTCATACGGTATCGGCTTTCTTCTTGTATCATTTTAAAATGAGAGCCAATTAATTTCATTTTTAAATTTTCTTTAAAAAAGAATATTAATTTACAAAAAAAAATTGTTAATATTAGTCAAAACAAATAGTAACAAATTGGTTTCCTATCAGAAAATGTTAATGTTTTTTGCAAATAACAGAGGAATTTTTTTATTTCCTTGCAATAACCTTGAATAATTTAAAACATTTAATGTCATTTTGATTAGAACAATACTGTAGATTGTACGTGTTTAGTACTAACTTCTCAATTTTAATTTTTATGTCATTTTCCAAGATGGTGGATTTTTTATGAGGTGGGAAATTCTGGGAACTCTCATTGAATAACCGATGGTATATTTTCTTATCAGTATAAAAAAACTTGTATTAACATTAAAATTATAGTAGGGTTGTAACGAGAAAAATGTAATTTTAGCAAAGTATGTATACTTCGTAACAGATTTAATTAAAAATACTTCGCCTTACAAACTATATAAGAAACGAATATTCCTTTGCTTTTAATAAGATCTGGAAATAATCGTTTAAGTCGCCGATGTTAGACTAATGTAATATATAAATTACGTTTTATCAGCTAAGCTAAGTGGAATTCATTAAGTCCTGAGGAGCGGCCATTAAACTTTCGCTAGAGTTTATGGACCGGACGATGACAAAACCTTGTTTACTCTGTAATGAAAAATTTATTTCAGCGCAGCAAGTTTTGAATTAGATAAAAGTGTTCCCAGCTTTAAAGGAGTTTATGTTTCATATTTTATGACAATAATACCTCACACAAATTGTGCTTTATGAATCCCACTTAGATTTTTATAAAGTATTTTTAAGTAAAATTGTGCCTTGAGCATTTGAGAATTTGACTTGAGCCCTAACTCTATAATTTTAGTAGCACTCTGCTCTTGCATAGACTTTTTTTATTAACTTCCATCTAACAAACGCATGGACCATAGAACCTCACACCTCAAATCACAGTGATATACAGAGGGGTGCAAAAGTAGGTTTACAGTAACGAAATATTTTATAGAAAAAGTAGGTTTATTCCAGCGACCACATAGTAATACTAGACGGAGCATGCCTATATTACTTGCATTATAGCAAATGAAGTTTGAGCCGCCATATTGTCTAGTTATAGAAACATAAAACGGCGTTTAAAACCGCGTAATCTGAGAGTGCTCCCATTTCAAATAACTCGTAGTTTATACCATTTAGCATTGAGGCTTAAGGTTGGAATTTTGTATGTGAAGAGTCCTTCACTTTGAAACGGTAATAGTATCGATCATATTTCAAAAAATTTCTTAAAAGAATTAAAAGTCATAAGTTTATATTCAACTTTAAACCTGACATGAAAAAATTAGTTGGCTGCTACTTTATTCACTCTTAGGTCAGGTAAAATAAAATACCCCCGTTGCAGCAAACCTGCATACTCAGCGAATTTAAAGTGCAAAAAACATAGTACAAGCCAACATAGCGAGATTTGACATGTTTTTTAAGCTCCATAAGAATAACATGGGGAAATGAGTATGCAGGTTTGCTGCCAAGAAAATGGAAATGTCGAGGATTTTATACTATCAATCATTAGTTCTCATCTAGATGAAGCCACAACCCAAGTTTTATCAAGATATGTTGAGAGATAAGCAAGATATAGAATTTTACTTATTTCCCATAAGGTTAACATTGGGACAACGTACTGTGTTTACCGCTTTAAATATCTTGGTAACCAATGGACAAAGAGCAGTAATTCAAAGTGCTAAATTGTTTGTTTTTTAAGCAGAATTTAAAAGTGCCAACAAAAAGTCGATAAATTTTACTTTTCTATGTAAAAAACTCAAAAACCCATTTTTGGGGGGGGGGTTCATCCCCCTTTACCCCCCCCCCCCTTCCAGTAGTCCGATCGGGCTGGTTCATGAACTCGTCCGAGTGATTTCCACTTTACATGTATGTACCAAATTTCATTAAGATTTGACCATATTTGTGGCCGCTATCGTGTTAACAGACATATATATATATATATATATATATATATATATATATATATATATATATACAGTGTGTAAAAAAAGTCCGTCCCCCCCTCCTTAATTTTTTTGATTGTTAAGATAAACAATTAACCTTTGGGGAATGATACTAATTCAACCCAAATTATTTTTTGACGTTACTAAAAATTTTGAGTGTCCCCCAAAAATGTGGGATTTTGGGGGCAACTAAAAATTTTCAAATGTAAACCTCTTTCGAGTTGCCCCTCATTTTAAAGAACATTCAAAGTGTAGATGAATGGTGAAAATTGGAGGTCTCTAACGTGTTTCTATCAAAATTGACAGCTTGTCAAAGTTTTGAATAGAACACATCCTTGAAACCTGGAGTCTAAGGCATTTGGAGTTTTAATTCAGCTTTGGTGACGTAAAAATGAAACAAGCCTGGAAAAAATATTATCAAATGAAAAAGTAGTCTCTTTTGATGATATTTAAAATTTTGAGTGTCCCCAAAAATGGGGGATTTTGGGGGCAACTCAAAATTTCCAGATGCAAACCCCTTTCGAGTGACCCCTCATTTTAAAGAGCTTTAGAAAAATAGGCGATTGGTGGAGGTTGGAGGTCGCTAACATGTTTCTATCAAAATTGGCAGCTTGTCAAAATTTTGAATACGACTCCTGAAAAATTTGACAAGCTGCCAATTTTGATAGAAACACGATAGCGACCTTCAACCTCCACCAATCGCCTATTTTTTAAAGCTCTTTAAAATGAGGGGTCACTCGAAAGGGGTTTGAATTTGAAAATTTTGAGTTGCCCCTAAAATCCCCCATTTTTGGGGGCACTCAAAATTTTAAATATTACCAAAAGAGACTACTTTTTCATTTAATAACATTTTTCTCAGGCTCGTTCCATTTTTACGTCACCAAAGCTGAATTAAAACTCCAAATGTCCTAGACTCCAGGTTTCAAGGATGTGTTGTATTCAAAACTTTGACAAGCTGTCAATTTTGATAGAAACACGTTGGAGACCTCCAATTTTCACCATTCATCTACATTTTGAATGCTCTTTAAAATGAGGGGTCACTCAAAAGGGGTTTGCATTTTAAAATTTTGAGTTGCCCCCAAAATCTCCCATGTTTGGGGGACACTCAAAATTTTTGATATCGTCAAAAAATAATTTGGGTTGAATTAGTATCATTCCCCAAAGGTTAATTGTTTATCTAAACAAACAAAAAATTAAGGAGGGGGGGACGGACTTTTTTTACACACTGTATATAAATTTGAACGAATGATGTTTTTTTGCTTCTGGGGGCCCCAAAACGAAAAACTATCATGGTCTGGGATTTAGGTCTTACCGTGAGTACTACGGTAACAGCTTCTTCCCTATAGGGGAAATTCGCTAAAACAGTGGAAATTGATGCTGAGGAGTTGAATTTTTTTAAATCAAGTTAAAAACAAAAATAGCTGCTATAGTTTGGTCGATAACTTAGATTTTGAGGTAGAGTTTATCCGTGCGGGCAGCGCCTGCTTCAAAACAAAGTCAATCCGAAACTGCTGTTCACAAAAATATAGGCAACTACGAAAATACAAATGTGGTATCAAATCAGAGATCTGAATCTCACAATTACTATGTTACCAATTATAGATGGCTTAGAAGCAGTTTACACATCATAGGAACGTTACAGGTGCATTCCGTGATGGCAGCTTCTCTAAAAATACGTCAAGACATGATTTGAGGCTATCAGTGTTTATGATGGGTAGACTGCTGTAAACCATTTATATTTGGTACTATAGTAATTATGAGATTCAGACCTATAATTTGATACCATATTTGTAATTTTTTACGTAGTTTGTTTTTCCATGTATAAGCTAGGAGCAAATTTCTGACTTCTTTTGTGACTCATTTATCGTTTGAAAATTAAATTTGGAAAAACTGGAGTTGTAGGAAAAAAATATGTATTTCGCGTATAAAGCGTCTTTCTCGCTTTCGCTAAAAATACCGCGCTCCGCTAAGTGTCGCGCGGTAACTATTTATCTCAATCGAGAAATACCTATTTTACGCTCTTATTACATAAATAAATATAAAAATCCTTTCTCAGTACGCATCTAGAGCATTTAAAAAATTTTCGCCGTTTCACGCCCAAAAGCTTTAAAATTTTTAAGAAATCGTGATCAGTGAGTGAGTCAGTCAGTTAACCGTTTTGGCTGTTTTATATATATATATATATATATATATATATATATAGATATATATATATATAGATATAGATATATATATATAGATGTTTGCTTATGTGCTCGTTAGTTTGCACAGTTGTCTCAAAAACTAAGAATAAAATCCGCCACATAAGCTGCTTAGTGATGCTAGGCCCTACATATTAAAATTGCAGTTGATGATCGTAGTGGTTTTATGGAGTTGTTGGGTTAAACAAGCAAGTTTAGCTGTAAACGAGGCCTAAAATCATTTAGGAAGCTAACATTACAGATTACAATTTCTCCTATTTTTTATATTTCTTCTACGTTCTTAGTTGTAATAACAGTTTATAACAACTAGGGACATTGTTTCTAATATAAACACTACAAAACGTTTCCTACAAAACAATGATTCACTTCAAGATTATTTAACCAACTACAACAGATCAATCAACTAACAACTATTCTTGATAGACTAGTGAATTACTAGAATTGGGAAAACACTGAATCAGAAAAAGGATGGACTGTAAGGTTACGGTGCGGGCGCAGGAGGCCGGGAGACGAGGCGCTTTCAGTTTCCCAATGCAGTGTGAGCAGGAGTAGAAAGATAATTTGTGCTCTAAACGAACCTGTTATTTTATAGTTACGTTATAAATGATTAAAACGGGTCAAAGTATCCATGGCTTTATCTTATAAAATAGTTTACAATAAATTATAATGGTTATATTGGTACGACCCAAGTAGAGTATTTGAACCTCCTTATTATGTTATTTAGGTTCGTAGTCTTTACGGCCCTTTCATCGACATAATAAAGTTTTAGTATACCTGTAGCAACAAACCTGTATACTCATTCCCCATGTTATTATTCTTATGGAGCTAACAAAAACGTGCCAAATCTCGCTATGTTGCATTGAAATATGTTGTTTTGCATTTAAAATTCACTGAGTATGTAGGTCTGCTCTGGGGTATTTGTATTCAATTCGTTCTAAAACCATTTGTTTTCATTCTTCAAACGTAAAATATATTTTCAAGCTGAATGAACTCTTTATAAAATGATATCGGGTGGAAACTGCCCTAATTTCCGGTGAAGTTCCATTATTTTGCTGCGATGGAAGCTGAGGTAAGCACTAAGAGAGCCAAGCACCAAGGACTTCCTCACAAATCATCGGAATTGTTCCCAAACTTCCGGATATCTCTAACACCATCGTTATCCTTGCTCCACCCCATGGTTTATATCTAGTATGTTTGCATGCAAAATTGCCAAAAACCCTAAACCTAGAAGATTATCTTTCTAATATTATCTCAACTTCCATTATACTTGTTAATAAAGAGATAAGACCATGAAAATACCCCCGTTGCAGCAGACCTGCATACTCAGCGAATTTAAAATGCAAAACAACATATTTCAATCAAACATAGCAAGATTTGACATGTTTTGGTAAGCTCCATAAGAATAACATGGGGAATAGGTATGCAGGTTTGCTGCTACAGGTATATTAAAACTGGGTGGCTTTAATTCAATAATTAGTATATCTGAACAAGAAGAAGCTATTTACCAATTTTTTCAAGATATGTTGAGAAATAACCGAGATGTAGCATTTTACTTATTTCCCATAAGGTTAACATTGGAACAACGTACTTTTTTGTACCACTTTCTATCTCGGTAACCAATGGACGTAGAGCAGTGATTCAAGATACTAAATTGTTTTTTAAAATTTATTTTTCTATGTAAAAAGCTCAAAAAACCCATTTTGGGGGGGTTTATTCCCCTTTACCCCCCTTCCGGTGGTCTGATCAGGCTGGTTCATGAACTCGTCAAATTGATTACCACTTTACATGTCCGTACCAAATTTCATAAAGATCGGACCATTTTTGCGGCCGCTATCGTGCTAACAGACACACACACACACATACACACACAAATATATTATATATATAAATTCGAACGAATAGTGTTTTTTGCTTGTGGGGGCCCCAAAACGAAAAGATATACAGGTCCCGAGCTTAGGTCTTACCATGAGACCTACGGTAATACCTTCTTCCCTATAGGGGAAATTCGCTAAAATTAAAACTGTGATTATAACTTTTTGACGTTGGAGTTGCTGTAAAACCACTCACTTAGTAATGAATCTAGAGTTTTGTTACGCTGCATGATTTTAAAATATGGTCACATTTGTCAATTAGGTTAACAAAGTAAATTTCGTACAAATATAATTACTTGTGCTTTATTGTGAGATGAAGCTTTTTTTACTTAAATAAAAGAAAACCGCATAATAATGACCTATTTTACCGCTTAAATTGTAACTGAATGACAGTATTGAAAAAGGAATACAAATTTGAAAACTTTGTTTGTGAGGGGGGGGGGGGTTCTCAGAGTAATATCTACTGACTGATATTTAAATACAAACATTTAAAAATCCTGAATAAAAAAAGAAAAACATAACTAAGAAACTAAGATGAATCCAAAAAATATGAAAAAAACATGATAAACAATGATTATCAGTAATTCAAAATACGTCCGCGTTGAATATTAAAAAAGGTCTTAGAACTACTTCAACTTCGTATCTTTGAAATTATCTGCGTAGTAATTCAATCCTATGAAATCATAAAAACGTAGTCTACTTAGTTTGAAACAATATGGAGGTACTAGTAAATTACAACATCGTGACTCAACCCAATATAAATGCAAAATACATAGTTTCTGTACTCAATGCATAATCTAAACTAAAATATTAGCTGTCGCCTTCCCATTAGCGTCTTAGTGGTCGATGGTTTTACAATAGTATTGAAAACATCCAGAACTGTTGTCACTGTACGTTGGAAACTACGCCAACACCATCAGTAATCATCACTTGTTACAAAACGGCCGGTTCAAGTAAGCTTTTTTGATAATGTTTGCACGGAAACTAAACGCCGCACCGATGTCTAGTATCTTCACTTAGTTAATAAGTAATTAAATAAACTTTTAGCAATAGCAAATTATGGCAAATTTGTTGTTTTTTCAACTCCTGGATGAAGTTACTGAAGAAATTGAAGAGGTTATTGGTAGAAAATAAATACGAAAGAATAAATCGAAAATTAGATCAACTCATAAAAATTCAGCATAAAAATGAAGATACTTTCGAATTGAATCCACAGCAAAACTTCCAGAAGAGAGTTATTAATCTAATAAATATGCAATTGACCAAAGAAGAAAACACTATCTTAGAATATGGTTTGAAACACAATTTTCCCATCGGCAAGAAAACTGAAGCGAAATTGCAACGGCCATCGAAGCGAATGTAAGGCCACTTAAAGATGTTGATCTATGTGCCGTACGACAAGAAATCACGAAAAACCTGCCTCCTTCGAAGAAATCATTCAAGAGCCAAGACGGAAAAGAAGAATTAAATATTTGCGTTGGAATAAAGAAGAAGCTAGAACAAAATAATTCTCTTGCTTTAAAGGCAGATAAAAGCAACGCCATTGTACTGCTGGGAAAGAAAAAATACATTAAGAAGACAGAAAAATTTCATAAACGAAAATAATTTCAAAGAACTTCCAAAAGATCCTGCCGGGAAATTCCAGAAAGCATTCATAGAAGCCATCAAAAAAATGTTCTAAAGAGATACTCGAAGAATAAAGATAGAAAATGAATATTACAAATTCAAAAGCACCCGTGATGAAGGGAATCCAGAGGATAAATAAGAAATATGTACCTATTAGGCATCTACTTAACTTTCAATGTGCCCCAACATACAATGTTTCGAAATTGTCTTCAAGAAAATTGTCTGAAGATTTGAAACTTGAATATAAATATAATGTGAAGAACAGTTATGATTTTACCGATAAAATTAAGATTATTCAGTTAAGTTCAAATAGTCGGCTTGTTTCGTTTGATATTTCGAATTTGTACACAAACATACATGTTAATGAAACAGTAGAATTAATTAAATGTAGACTCATGAACAATTGGCAGGAAAGAAAATATTTAAATCAAATTGTACAATTGCTCAAGATTGTCTTTATTTACTTATTATAAAGGTTTCAGGTTTAACAACAGATTTTATAAACAAACCGGTGGCTCAGCTATGGGAAGACCATATGGGATTGGGCGGGATTGTAAATATAAATCTCTTTAAAAAATCAATTTAAAAATCAATGAGGTATTTTATATGACCGATGATTTCTATGTTTACAGGGATAATAAATTTGGAATAAGAACAAAAAAATACTAGTGATATTAAAAAGATGCTGAGCGCCTCGTGTTTTTAAAAACATAAATAATGAGGTCCGCACAGGTTCTCGATATGCCATAAAAAGCTAGGTTTGCTAGGATTCGGAACCTAATCTCAGAATTGAAAATATTTTGGGATTAATTTCCAAGAAATTATACGTACTTGCTGTTTTTGAAAATCACTATTAACCACATAACATTGACTGTTTTTGAGTTATGAGCAAAGGCACGTAAACAGTCTGAATTGTTATCTCTTTTTGCATGTTTGATAATGTTGCGTCACAACTTTCAGATTTGTACTCAGCAGCCCTCCAAGAAAAAAACATGTTAAACAACTCAAATCAAAGTTAACCCAAAAATAGTAAAGGGTTTTTTAGACTAGTTTATTGGACTACTGATAAATCTTGAGCTACACCTATATTGTATAAATTAAGGCAAAAAAACAATATTGAACGTATTTTCTGTACATCATAAATCATTATAGCTATGTCACCGACATCAAGGGCAGCGCAACTTCGACAAGTCTGGGGACGACAACAGGGGCTCTTTGATGACGTCGCGTCGTCGTTCTCAACCAATTTATGTTAACTTACATGCTTGGTCCCTCATGTAATATTTTGTTGCATCTATAAATGTAGCAGTGAGGTAAAGTATGGCCATGTTAAAGTGAAAAAAGCTCCGCTGATCATCGAAGGTGCTTATATTCAAACTTGATAGAGCAATAAAGCATATAGTACATTTGGATGAATCAAAATAGTAGCCGCGTCGGTGTTCAAGGGGGGTTTGTGGCTAGTCATTGGATTAACCCATAAAGCTCTGTATATTATTGTATTGCTTTAAGTCAGTGACTATTTGACATAGAGTAATGATTAAAAAAAACTCACAACTGTCTGTGACTCATTAAAAGTTCCTGGTATCAACAGACTGCAGGCTACGTTTTCCCATACATATAAAGCCTTTGTGTAGGCTTGAGGTGTCTAAATTAAGATCTTTGAATATGTTTAGGTTCGGACTTCCAGTTCAAACAAAACTTGAAATCGTTCGTGCTATAATTATTCCACCCATCATTATTTTGCTCTATCTTCCTTTGCTAACAGTCTTACTCAAGAAAATGGGAAAGTCCTTGCAAGACTTGACAATAGTGCTCTTTGGTTTTTTCAACCTGAAAAAATTCAATCACACTAGTAAACACAAAGCAAGGTGAAACGTCCTGTCGGTTAAAAAATTCTGCGACCCTCAGACATATCTCGCTGTACACAAACACTGTCAACTGGGCGTCATGAATATCTCTGAAAAAAACTGGTCCTTACGTGAAATCCCGGAGCCCAGAGCACTCGATAGAAAGTGCCACGGGTTGGAACTGACAATGCAAATACAAGAAACATGACCAATACTCTCCGATCTGAACTTTTTAAAATCTTGAACTTAAGTTTAGGTTCGTTTAGTTTAAGATAACTCGAGACTGTTTGTAAAAAATGTTTGTAAAGGTCTTTTAATTTATTTATTTGATTAAAACATTACCTGTTAATTTTTTAATAGGCATATTGAATTATTTTTTTTCGAAATTAATAATAAAACTTTGAATATTTTAGCTTTTATACGTGAATGAAAAACACACTTTTTGTTCGTGTTACTCAACTGAACGTAAGCCTAGCTATTAAACGTTTTAAGATACCAACAAAAAAGTTAAATTAGTGATGACAATGAAACCTTAAGTCTTAAACGTGACAAAACTAATTCTGAATTAATTGATTAAACAAAATATTGTAAAATATTGAGGCGTATATAAAAAAAATTAAGATTACCTATATTTCGATATTTAGTTTTTTATGGGCTGCATTTTTGCTATCTCTTAGATTTTTATAAATGTTATAATTTAAACCATATAAGACGACATTTGATGCTATCAATTATGATTGGTAATTTTAGTCATAATTGTTATGTTGTGACAAAGTTTAAAGCTGATACTATTGGCTTTAAAGTAGTGTTACATCATTTAAAAGGAACATCAATTACAATATATTGGTTTTTGAATATGTAGGTAAAATGTAGGTTTTGAAACATATGTGAATAGGGATATTGATAAACTTTATGAGTTCAATTACACCTTTAATGCATGAAGGTTCTTTATATATCTGTTACCTAGGGAATAGTTTAATTTGAGTACGTATTCACACAGGTACAAAATGTGTTCAGAGCTGTTATAAATCACAACGTGAATTTAATCTAGCCTAAAAAGAGGCATTCTACCATAAAGCCGTTGGGCTGTTGGTACATATTATGAGGCGTCTTAGTTTTACATCTTCCTGTCCGTATTGTCTAAACCGAACTATTAATAACCATCGAGAAAAATAAAATTTTACTCTTTTGTAATTTGTGATTAGGGGTAAATTACAAACTAGCGACTAAAAGTCGTTTCAAGATGGAAAAGCTTTAATAAAATAAAATAAAACCATTGTTTGTTAAGTCGAGTTTGGAAGACTAAATACTGGCTAATTTTAAAGCGTAGTTGTAGTTATAAATCCAACGCCAGGTAAATCGATGAAATGTTACAAGATTTTTTGTTGTTTCTATATACTAATCACCAGGTTTATGATATCGTACAGTATTATGTTCAAATAATAAACGTTTTCTCTTGTTGCCTATATAATCGTACAAGTTTTAATTTTTGGAAAAAAGAACCTGATTGAGGTAACAGCTTAGCCTTGTTCCATTTACACAAGGCTAATGGCAAGGCAAACGGGAGGAAACATCTCACTGAGATTACCGCAAATGGAGCCTGCTAAAGCATGTAACGTTTAAACAGAACCCTTTTAGATATGGAAGCAAATATAATGATGATTTGCCAAAACCAAATGCATAGTCTTAAAGAAATAAAAGAATTAAGTGCGTTTTTATTAGTGAATTGGACTAGAAAATCACGAGTTAATTCATATATATAATACAGTTAGTTTTTTTCTGAAATTGGTTATTAGTTGAAATTGTATATACAATGATATAATACCCCCGTTGCAGCAGACCTGCATACTCAGCGAATTTCAAAGGCAAAAGGACATATTTCATTCCAAGATAGTGAGATTTAACATGTTTTTGTAATCTCCATAAGAATAACATGGAGAATGAGTGTGCAGGTTTGCTGAAACAGGTCCGTTAAAACTGGGTAGTTTTAATTTAATATTTCGTAGATCTGAACTAGGAGAAACCATATAGCAACTTTCATCAAGATTTGTCAAAAAATAAGGAAGATATAGAATTTTTTATTACCCATAAGGATAACATGGGGAATGAGTATGCAGGTTTACTGCCACAAAAATGGAAATTTCGGGGGTTTTAGACTAAAATGCATTAGATCTTATCTAGATGAAGCCACAAACCAAGTTTTATTAAGATATTTTGAGAAATAAGCGAGATATAGAATTTTACTTATTTTCCATAAGGTTAACATTGGGACAACGCACTGTGTTTACCACTTACAATATCTCGGTAACCAATGGACATAGAGAAATGATTCAAAATACTAAATTGTTTGTTTTTTTCGAGCTGAATTCAATGGTGCTAATTAAAATTGGATTATTTTGATTTTTATATGTGAAAACCCCAAAAAACCCATTTTTGGGGGGGTTCATCCCCCTTTACCCCCCCAATAGTCTGATCGGGCTGGTTTTCGAACTCATCCGAATAATTGCTACTTTACACGCCTATGCCAAATTTCATTCCGATCGGACCATTTTTGCGAGCGCTATCGTGCTTACAGACACACACACATATATATATATATAGAGATATATATATGTAGAAATTTGAACGAATGGTTTTTTTGGTATCTGGGGGCACCAAAACGAAAAGTTATGATGGTCCCGCGCTTAGGTCTTACCATGAGACCTACGGTAATAGCTTCTTCCCTATAGGGGAAATTCGCTAAAAAGCTATAGTGGGGAGGCGCATATAGTAAAATATGACAAATTACAAAGTTGGCTCACCCCGAAAGCTGACCAGCAACCACCATGCTAGATTTTATTGTATAGTAGTAGAGATGACATTTTGACCGGTGGTCGCTCTGTATGAGTGGGACTCTCTGTTTTGGATGCCATTTTGGAAAATGGCGGATGTTAATGTTTTATCCTTCGTAGTTTGGTAACCAGTCAAGCTAAAAACTTGATCTTGATATCAAATTATATGTTTTCGAGGTCAAGGAATTCGAACAAAATATTAAATTATTCATTTCTCTGTTCAGGACACCATTTTGGAAAATTGCGGATGCTATTGTTTGATTCTTCGTAGTTAGGAAGCCACTGGAGCTAAAATCTTGATCTTGGTATCAAATTATATGTTTTTGAGGTCAAGGAATTTGAAAAAAATAACAAATTATTCATATCTCTTTTCTGGACGCCATTTTGGAAAATAGCTGATGTTAATGTCTTAGTCTTCGTAGTTTGGAAACCACTAATCTGTTTTAAATCTTCAAATTGAAGCTGTTATGTTAGTGAGTGTAATTATACTTGAAATAAAAACTTAAGTGATATACTTATAATGTGTCGGCCGAACTTGAGATGTGTCTAAAAATATAGCTTTGATAGCGGAAGGTATTTCAGGTTTTCAGGACTTAGATAACCTTCGGCAAATAAATGTTGCTTTTCTTGGTAATATTTGATCCCATGATAAAAACTTATACCTCTTTGAATTTGTAATTGAACTGTCTACATTTTTTATGAGAAAATGTTATATGTAGTTTTTAAGAATTTTCAACTGCCGCCATTTCGAAAATACAAATGTTCTTTAACACAATTTTTAAGAAATTTTAAGCTTGTCTATAACAAAAGCATATAAAAAATATAAAGTTTCACGATTATATCTCAACCCGGTTTTGAGATTTTAATAATTTAAAAAATACATATTCGGATGGACATAAAATAGCACAAGATACGCTCGCATGGCCAAATTTTGAGCCTTAAAATATTTCTACAATGCTTGGCAAGTTTCTATCTGGTAACCTGAAACCTAATAATTTTATACTATCTTCCTCAATTTATTGGTTTTTCCGAATGCTAGATATTGATATTCAGAAAAATGAGTATAAATACATCTAGCCTCTTTGAAAAATAGAAAATGGATCGTATATACGGATAAATTAACAATTTTTAGTTCCTTGACCTCAATAACCTATTATTCGACACCAAGATCAAGGTTTTAGCTTGAGTGGTTTCCAAACTACAAAGACTAAAACGTTAATATCCGCCATTTTTCAAAATGGCGTCCAGAAAAGAGATATGAATAATTTTTTTTCAAATTCCCTGACCTTAAAACCATATTATTCGATACCAAGATCAAGTTTTTAGCTCGAGTGGTTTCCTAACTACGAAGAATCAAACAATAGCATCCGCCATTTTCCAAAATGGCGTCCAGAAAAGAGAAATTAATAATTTAATATTTTTTTCGAATTCCTTAACCTCAAAAACATATAATTTGATACCAAGATCAAGTTTTTAGCTTGACTGGTTACCAAACTACGAAGGATAAAACATTAACATCCGCCATTTTTCCAAAATGGCGTCCAAAGCAGAGAGTCCCACTCATACAGAGCGACCACCAGTCAAAATATCATCTCTACTACTATACAATAAAATCTAGCATGGTGGTTGCCGGTCAGCTTTTGGGTTGAGCCAACTTTGTAATTTTGCCCATCCGCCTCCCCACTACTAGTTTCAGTCTTGATACACTCAACAAATAATAGTTCTTTCACGAGATACAGTATTTCTAACTGAAATCAGACAAATTTCAGAGAATTTATGTTTATTTACAAAATTTCAGTTTAGTTACCTCGTCTCAATCGTAAATCGTTACTTGTACCTCGTCTCAATCGTAAACGATGAACAATACCAATCTTTCAAATTAAAGCCGATAATATTGTGAGTTAAATAGGGCCTTAACATTTTTCAAGTTTAATTACCCTTGAAAATAAATTAGAAAAAAATGAAATATACATTGAAGTAAGGATTATAATTCACATGAAATTAGTCTGATATCAATTAACAATAGGTCATAAAAAGGCAAATTATTTACAGAGTGAACTAAGACCAGAACGAACTTTGTATCTCATCTAGAACCTGAGTTGAACAATTTTGGCAGAAAATAAATTGCATAAAAACCAATTTGTGTCGTAAATTATTAATGAAAAATAGTCTCCCCTAAAGGCCGACTCAAATTACCAGTTTCTCACACTGAAGCCGTTACATCACTAAATGTGATTTAAGACTAAAACTAATTATTGGTTTGATTAGAACAAAGGAAAAAACCTAAATAAATCCTAAAAATATTAAAAGATCAAAACATCCATGAGGATTGTATTGGGAAGAATCTTTGCTTTTTTTGAAGGGGGGATGTGGTAGTCGGGTTTCCCCATCCCACAGGAAAGTCCTGTGAGGGTACTTCAGCCATTATTTTGGCTTTTTCTGCAGCTACCGGAAAGGAAAGGAGACGTCCCTTCTATTATCCCTTAGGCTCACAGTCTTTAGTAGATACAAGGGAAGCAAAAGGAAAAAGGAATAGGTTCGGCCAAGCTCATACTGGGTGAGCAAAGGTATACCTTTTGTCCAATGGATGCTGGAACAAGGCCTCAAGGGATTATGTGGCCCTCATATTGGCCCTCATCTTGGTCACCAGTACAACCCGCCCACCCTGCCATTGAGCTCAGCCTCCCCTGGTGGGGAACTGAAGTTGTTCACTGACAGACAGCTACAACACTGCCTCCAATTGTGACAACTTCCGTTACTGAACCCAGTATTGGTACCTAAACTAGCAAAACCCAGTTATGATCCCACTGGGGAGAATCTTTGTTTGGTTTAATATTGAAAATGAAACTACATTTTCGTAAATTGGATTTTGGAAATGCAATCAGGGAGGAAAAACCATCTTGTTTGTAAAATTATATGTCACAACCCTATGTTTCCATGTTTACTAGAGCGGTGGCCATTTTGAAAAAAAAACTTCTGGCTGACTGATTTTGAAAACTATGTTCTCTTAAGAATTATATATATATATATATATATATATATACAGATATATATATATATATATATATATATATTGCCTGAACAATATACAGGGTGAGTCTTCTAAGGCGTCCACAACAGATTATAGGCGAACGCCCTAACATGAAAAGATTAAACAAAATATTTCCCCACTAAATCATACCCAAGGAACAACGTAAAAATGTTTTTAACCTTTTTAAAATACATGGTGTCCCAAAAACCGGGGGTCATAGGTTCGAATCTCGGAATTTTTAAATGTAAACATATGTCATATTATACATCATTTTAAAGCTCTAAGCAAGTCAAACAATTTGGTGAAAACAGAACTCAATTATCTCTATTAATTTCAAAATGACGGCCGTTTTTGTGAAAAATATTGGTATTTACGGAACTACATAACTACAGAAGGTTTTTCCGTTCTGCTTGAAATATCTTAATCCTTGTAAACTAAGCTTCAATTTGATATGCAAGATGCCAACACTAGAAGAAAATAAATATTTTTTAAAATATTTTATTTTTTGTAAATGTTGGTAGCACTGAAAATAAAAAAAAATTAAAAGGCAAAATATGTTAAATATGATATAATTTCAAAGGTCTTGCCAAAACCTACAACTTTTCAAATTATACTCCCCTTTTATCTCCGGTAGTTTTTCAGTAATAAACAAAAAACTCTATTTTCCCATATAAAGCCCATGTTAAATTTCCTGTACTCAATGTTAAAGGATGCAAATGTAAATGCTTTGAGTACTGCATATTTAACATGGGAGTTATACGGTAAAGTGGAGTTTTTTGTTTATTACTACAAAACTACTTAAGATAGAAGGGAAGTATACATTGAAAAGTTAAATGCTTTGAGTACTGCACATTTAACATGGGCATTATATGGTAAAGTGGAGTTTTTTGTTTATTACTACAAAACTACTTAAGATAGAAGAGAAGTATAAATTGAAAAGTTATAGGTTTTTGCAAGACCTTTGAAATTATATCCTATTGCCGATTAATTGTTATATATTTTCAGTGCTACCAACGTTTACAAAAAATTAAATGTTTTAAAAAATAATTATTTTATTCTAATGTTGGCATCTTGCATATCAAATTGAAGCTGAGTTTACAAGGATTAAGATATTTCAAACAGAACGGAAAAACCTTCTGTAGTTCTCGAGATACAGGGTATTCCGTAAATACCAATATTTTTCACAAAAACGGCCGCCATTTTGAAAATAATAGAGATAATTGAGTTCTGTTTTTCACCAAATTGTTTGACTTGCTTAGAGCTTTAAAATAATGTATAGAATGACATATGTTTACATTTAAAAATTCCGAGATTCGAACCTTTGACCCCCGGTTTTTGGAACACCCTGTATTTTAAAAAGGTTAAAAATATTTTTACGTTGTTCCTTGGGTGTGATTTAGAGGGGAAATGTTTTTTGTTTCATCTTTATATGTGAAGCCGTTCGCCTATAATCTGTTGTGGACGGCTTAAGACTCACCCTATATATAAAATATATATTCATATAAAAAATCGAAATTGCTTTTGTTATGATTCGTTTGTCTTACGGATAATTTTGCTTAAGGAAAGAAGAAAGAAAACATAACGAACTAAAATTCGGTCATTTAGTGAGTAACAAGACAATCGAAAAGAGTAACAAGACAATCGAATATTCAGCTAATAAGATTCAAAAATAATTCAAAAGGTCAATATGATTTAAGCATAAGCATTGATAAATAAACACTACGTTTCCCAGTTGTGGATTTATTCGAGACGTCAACCAACGAAGTTAAACAGGGCGTTGAATCTATCGAGTTTATGAAAGTGGTTAACTCTGTCTCGTTGTATTGTTATACTACTTAAATATCTATTAGTGCCTGGTTTTTGTTAAAATGAACATTATTTCAGCTTAAACTATGAAATATAAATATAGAGGAAATCGTACATCAATGAATTTTATGATGATAACATTTTCGGCAGAAAAATATGCAAGTTAAAATTAATTATGAATTAAAATCTTGGACAAAGGATAAACATTGATATTTGTGACCCGCCAAGGGAAAAGGGACCTTAGCTTCCATTTTTTCCGAAATTGAGTTTTTATTATAGCCTTAATCTCATTACATTCTAGTAGATATTAAAGGTATGTTTGAACCCCAAAAGATGGCGAGCAAGTATGGCGATCACGTGACCTGGATTAAATTTATACAGCACATAATTTCTTTTTACATTTTATATAAATTTTATATAGGTTAAAGATAATTTTTAAAACAAATTTCAAATAACACAAATACAATTCAGATGAATTATATACAAAATAAATACATGAATACACGATTTAAATAGAAAAAAATAAATTTCAATTAAAAAAATGTATAACATTTTTGCCGCGGACGGGGATCAAACGCGGAGCGTCAGTGTGAGAGGCCACTGCTCCAAACAGCTGGGTGAGAACTTACGTTGTTGACACAAAAACTACACGCTCATCAACAATCACCTACTTAATCGATATTTAGTTTTATATTTAACATGTCCGCACATTATATTTAAACGATTACCAGAAACTTCAGATTTCAAAATCGGTTTTGAGCAACAAACGCATAGTTCTTCATAATCATTGTCTCTAAATTTAATAGCATTAATCATGCCGACAAACTTGGTAATATAATAACAATCACAACCTATATCACAAATCCAACATAAGGGAACGATTTCACCTTCATATTTATTAATTAGTAATTGACTTTTCAATGATAAAATAGCAAACACTTCATCGTGAGGTTTATTAATACGATAGTGGTAGAAATAACCAAGTTCTGTGTTTAATATTTTAAGTATTAAAATACCTGGTAATTATATCTTTGATCATATAATTTAATTCTCCCGGTCTGCTGTTTAATATTAAATTTTTAACACATAATTCTTTTAGTGAAAACACATAATTACCATTTAATTGCATGTTGTATTTGTTCTTATTAAAAACATCACGTTTATCACTTATGAATGTGCCATTGGCCCACTCCTTAGATAACTATTACAGAACGAACTCGGTGGAATTTTTTTCCGACAACAAACAAATCATTATCGCGTGAGGATGGACGTCAGCTTAATAAGTTAACGGCAATTCACATTAAACGCTTCTCAAATAGATTTTCTTAACTTACTTAGATTTTTATTTAGTGTGCCAACTAGTGTAGTATACATCCGACCAAGTTTTTACCAAACAGATTTGTAAAAATAGATTTCATACGAAAAAATAAAAAATAAAAAATCCTCATACGTAATAGACTAGTCCCACTCCAGGACATCACTAGTCCCATTTCAGGGTCGGCCCCAAAATGGGTCCCACCTACATCTGGTGTATTTGAGCCCCCCGCTACCGACTTACCTAAGAAGCCTACATATTTTAACCTCGCGGAAGCATGCCTATTTAAACCTCACCGGGTTCGATTTACCTAAGAAGCCTACACATTTTAACCTCTTGGAAGCCTACTTTTTCTTCATATAATCTGGGCTTAGATATTTATTTATATACTTCTAAGCCTTTTTTATGCGATAAGGTTGGTACCCAAATTGCGGCCTAACTATATTAGACAGATTCTTGGAAAAAATCACACAATAAGCCTACCATTTTTCGGAAAAACACCCAAGAAGCCGGCCTATTTCAACGTCAAATAGACCCGTAAAAACGACGGGTCACGTGCGTATGCACTGATTCCTTTTTCGAAAAAACCCGAGGATATTTAAAAGGGGGGTAACGAATCGTTACCCTATATTTCAGGTAGGGTTATTTATGAAAAACTGAACCCCGTAAAATTTATGGTTTTGAAAGATAATGAAAAACATCAATTGTATGGTTTAAAACTGATATCGTTACATTTCAAATTATTAAAAACAACGGTTCTGACTATTTTTTTACCCCCTGTATAAGACTGTACAAGACCCGCCGTTTTAGCGGGCCTGCCTTGCGTAAATATACTAACAAATTCGTCTGACGCATGTTGACGATAGTCGTTTTACCTTGACGAGCGTTGACGATAACCGTTATACCTTGACGTTCGTCTGACTCATGTTAACGATTTATTTGACGCAAGTTCAAACATTCACTATTATTGTTATTACAGTTTTAATCTTGAGTTATATCAATCAAAATTTAAATTAAAGTTTATTAAAAAAATTGGAAACCAAAAACATAAAATATATATTTGGATATGATGAAGAGACATTAGCGTGATAGCGTCATTGTTGATGTGGTATTCCTTATTTCTTCCTGTATATTTAAATTAAATTATCAACTTATACATTTTAACTTGGCTCAAGAACTTGAAAAATTGCAGGAACAATGGCATGAAGACAGTTTGAGAAATGACAGGGAACAAGCGGAAGAAAGGAGGAAGCTTTTCAGTATACATCCCACATTAGTAAATGCGAAACCGAAAGAACGATTGATAGTGCCTCCTCCTCCGCGTGAAAACAAACCTTTGACAGTAGAAGAAGCAGTGCGGTTAGATAAATTACAAGACAGTCTAAAAGTGGAATTTGCCCAATCTCGTACTCGTGAATTCGAAGAGAAACGTGAGATAGAGAGGCAACACGAGCCGGTTGTCAACGAGTTGAGAAAACTAACGGAGGAACTGAGAAAGAAAAACTAAGAGATTAAAGAACTGCGTAGCAAACAGAACAAGTATATGTCATTTAGACCGCGTGCAATGAGTACACCCTCTCGTAAAATGATTGATAAAAGTATATTAACACCGTCCAGTGATGCGAACATACCGGAGCAAGAAGTCTTTTGAGAAAGATACTGTGGTTCCAGAACCTAATGTACCACAACAAAATGTCATTTTTGAAGCCGAGACAATAGTGCAAGCGGCTAACACACCGCTACCTGAAAGTGATGATGATATGCGTGATGACAGATCGATTCAAGCGATAATGGAAAGAAGCGGTAGTGAAGTGGGTCCGTTGGCTTGGCAATATTTATCTAAGGCCAACGATGGGACATTTGGTTTTAACTTTGACATAGGTGAGCGGAAATTAAAAGTAGGCAATTCCGGTGTTACCATAGTGAATGATGATATAACTATCGACAAGACAAAAGAGAGATATACCGGCACTCCGGGCTTATGGAGACTGTTAACACAGTCAGGTGACATCGGTAGTGAGCAGTATTCGGCGAGTGATAGGGAAGCTTATGATTTTAATGGACTCTGGTGCGATATACCGAAATAACGATACCGCGTCCGGTCGACCAAAGGCGAGTCAAGGTTTTAAATGGAAAAAAGTAATCAAACCCATATGGGAAGAGCTCCGATCGGGTAGTCCACGCGGAAACGCTATGGGAACCGGCTTGAAAAATAAAAATTCACTCAAATTTGTGAGAGCTTTAGGATCCGGCTTGTTAGAAGATACGAATAAACCGATCGAATACAAGTACATAAAAAATATGCGGACCTCGTCAAAAGGCTCTACTTTCTACAGGCAGAAGAGAAGGCTGGCAATAATAACTTTAAGAACGAAAAGTTGGGTATCGCTAAATTTATTTACAATTGTTTGATGGAACTAACGAAAAACCCTAACGGTCAAAAGTACATTACGCGTTGCATGCTTGTGCTACCTAAAGCCTATACAAAATTATTGGTTGACAAAATAAAAACGGCAGGCCAAGAGAACATTATTAAGGGTGTAAATGAAGATGTTGTTGAATTTATCCGTAACGTACTTGAACAAATAATTGACCTGTCGGACGGCCCTATGTATTTGGCGCGATACCTATCAGCGTTGGCAGAGAAAGTAATAGAGGGATCTGGAATTTTAAATGACATCATTAATAAATTGTCCCTTGAACTACACGCGCCCGGAATGAACTTCCTAGGACCCGGAACTAAACTGCAGGAACGGTTAGCTAGAGGTGATAAAGGAGTTAATCCTCTGGATGAAGCAGCAAAAGAACACAATATATGGTATAGTCAAGATAAGAGAGCAGAAGATAGATGGCGAGCGGACAAAGTGCTGCAGGACAAGGCGTTTGAACGCGTTATCGCCCCCGATGCCAGCCTGTACGAGAGGCCATTGGCTTTAGCTACAGGGACAGCGATGTGGGCGAAACGGAAATTGGGTATGGGGCTCAACCCTATGTTAGAACCTTCAGAATTGCCAGACAAAGACAGTAATTAAGATAAGCCAAAAAGAATGAAATTGGGTTTGGCATCGTAAAGAAAAAAGTACCCCATATTTTTCAACAGAAGATAAATTATAAAACTTTTTTAACCCAACTAGAAGATGAATAATTTTTATTTTTTCTACAAAACCAGATAATGACAATTTTATAACGCAAGCCATCCATCGTCAACGTACGTCAAGGTATAACGGCCATCGTCAACCTATGTTAGACAAACGTCAAGGTATAACGACCATCGTTAAGGCACGTTAAGGGATAACGACAATTGTTAACATACGTTAAGGTATAACGACGATCGCACGGCAGGCCCGCTAAAACGGCGGGTCTTGTACAGTCTTATACGGGGGGTAAAAATAGTCAGAACCGTTGTTTTTAAAAATTTGAAATGTAACAATATCGGTTTCAAACCATACAATTGATGTTTTTCATTATCTTTCAAAACCGTAAATTTTACGGGGTTCAGTTTTTTATAAATAACCCTACCTGAAATATAGGGTAACGATTCGTTACCCCCCTTTTAAATAGCCTCGGGTTTTTTCGAAAAAGGAATCAGTGCATACGCACGTGACCCGTCGTTTTTACGGGTCTATTTGACGTTGAAATAGGCCGGCTTCTTGGGTGTTTTTCCGAGAAATGGTAGGCTTATTGTGTGATTTTTTCCAAGAAAATGTCTAATATAGTTGGGCCCCAATTTGGGTACCAGCCTTATCGCATAAAAAAGGCTTAGAAGTATATAAATAAATATCTAAGCCCGGATTATATGAAGAAAAAGTAGGCTTCCAAGAGGTTAAAATGTGTAGGCTTCTTAGGTAAATCGGACCCGGTGAGGTTTAAATAGGCATGCTTCCGCGAGGTTAAAATATGTAGGCTTCTTAGGTAAGTCGGTAGCGGGGGGCTCAAATACACCAGATGTAGGTGGGACCCATTTTGGGGCCGACCCTGAAATGGGACTAGTGATGTCCTGGAGTGGGACTAGTCTATTACGTATGAGGATTTTTTATTTTTATTTTTTCGTATGAAATCTATTTTTACAAATCTGTTTGGTAAAAACTTGGTCGGATGTATACTACACTAGTTGGCACACTAAATAAAAATGTAAGTAAGTTAAGAAAATCTATTTGAGAAGCGTTTAATGTGAATTGCCTTTAACTTATCAAGCTGACGTCCATCCTCGCGCGATAATGATTTGTTTGTTGTCGGAAAAAAATTCCACCGATTTGGTTCTGTAATAGTTATCTAAGAAGTGGGCCAATGACGCACTCATAAGTGATAAAAGTGATGTTTTTAATAAGAACAAATACAACATGCAATTAAATGGTAATTATGTGTTTTCACTAGAAGAATTATGTGTTAAAAATTTAATATTAAACAGCAGACCGGGAGAATTAAATTATATGATCAAAGATTTACCAGGCATTTTAAAACTTAAAATATTAAACACAGAACTTGGTCATTTCTACCACTATCGTATTAATAAACCCCACGATGAAGTGTTTGCTATTTTATCATTGAAAAGTCAATTACTAATTAATAAATATGAAGGTGAAATCGTTCCCTTATGTTGGATTTGTGATATAGATTGTGATTTTTATTATATTACCAAGTTTGTCGGCATGATTAATGCTATTAAATTTAGAGACAATGATTATGAAGAACTATGCGTTTGTTGCTCAAAACCGATTTTGAAATCTGAAGTTTCTGGTAATCGTTTAAATATAATGTGCGGACATGTTAAATATAAAACTAAATATCGATTAAGTAGGTGATTGTTGATGAGCGTGTAGTTTTTGTGTCAACAACGTAAGTTCTCACCCAGCTGTTTGGAGCAGTGGCCTCTCACACTGACGCTCCGCGTTTGATCCCCGTCCGCGGCAAAAATGTTATACATTTTTTTAATTGAAATTTATTTTTTTCTATTTAAATCGTGTATTCATGTATTTATTTTGTATATAATTCATCTGATTTGTATTTGTGTTATTTGAAATTTGTTTTAAAAATTATCTTTAACCTATATAAAATTTATATAGTATGTAAAAAGAAATTATGTGCTGTATAAATTTAATCCAGGTCACGTGATCGCCATACTTGCTCGCCATCTTTTGGGGTTCAAACATACCTTTCATATCTACTCATTCTGAACGAACTAGTGAAAGAACTTTTAATACATCTTAAAAAAAGTTGTAAACTGTTTATTTTGAAGTATTAAAAACAGTAATTTTAGGAAAAAGCAATTCAAAGTTTTACAAATTTCCAACTTCAATTTTTTTACTACTTGTGTTATTGGCTATGTATCACATATTATTTTGTCAAAAATTTAAAGCTCAATATGAGTACACCATTCGATTTGTGATAGTAGTTTGAATGTTTTGTCAAGCGTTGCTTAAACAGGTGGGAGTAATAAAAAAATGGAAAAGATTTAAAGAAAATGTTTTGTTAAATGATAAAAAAAGTTAACTTTAATTTTACACACAAATAAGAGTCTTTTACAATTAACTTTAACAAAAAAAAATGTCATTACATTAGCTGACTGAGCTTTTACTTTTGATTTGTTTTTACCTTCTATTACATTTTTTTGTTTGGAAACTTCATTTAGACCAGGATAGTCTACTAATTCTGCAAGATCCTCAAATTTTCAGGTTCTGATTCGTAAGTCAGGGCTTAAAGAAATTCCGAACTTACAAAACGGACAAAACTAAAAAAATGCACGCATATACGAAAGAAAAGTTCGTGTGTGCGAAGCTATAACTTCGTACATTTATTCCTCACAGAACGCTATGATTTTCTTAATTTCGAAGCGTTAAGATAGCATTGGGAAGTTAAGGTCCCATTAATCTAGATTGCAAGGGCTTAGAAAAAATGAATATAATCATGTTAAAAGGTAAATTCAAGCGTAAGATGGACCAAATATTGTTTGGAAACATAAATAGAGGAAGAAACAATAAAAATCAGAAAATGTGTTCGACCCTAACCTCTAAAACTTGCTGTCCTGTAAAATTTCACCTTGGAAAATAGGGTCCCTCTTCCCTTTGCGGGTCACATTTACAGAAAGGAAAAGTGACTGGAAAAAGCTTACTTTTTGAAATGAAAATTGGAACATGATTTATACAGTGCACGTCAACATAGATATAATATGGTGCCTCATTTTTTAAATCCCTCATTAAGGGACGCCAAATAAGTAGTAAGTATAAAATCCCTATTGTAGGCTGAGCAAAGTGAGCATATTAAACGGCATGTAACAGGTGGAATTTTAGAGCGTAATTTCCGGCATTGGAGTCCACTTGATGAGCCCTTTAAAATAATCTTTATATTAACGTAAGCTCACTTTTTTTAGATTTTGTACTTATTTCTCACTATCTGTATCCTATGAGAATGAAAAAATTGTAATCTTTGATAATGATATACGTCAATACTGATATTAAATTGACCACCCTTCCGCTCCGAGTGTCGTGGTCTCCAATATTTGAATTTTGTCGTCACCGGGCCCAACAACGTTGATTCAGAATTCAATGCTTCCTGTGGTTTTTGGATTTACATCTTTCCAATTTGTTTTGTCGGGTCGATCACCCTGAGCTGTTTTAGTGGGGGAGGTTGAGCTGTGGCAATTACGTCGCGTTCGCTAGTCACCGCCCCGCCGTCGGCGCACTGTGTTCTGTACGCTCAGTAGGCGGTATTTTATATAGTTTTCACGTTGACTTACATAATCTTACATAACGGAAGGGAGTGCATCATAAACTTTCTCGTTGTTTCTAGATGTTTCGAGAGTATCCTAGAATGATTTCCAACCCGAAAATATTGTCAATATTTTCCGGTACTCTAAATCCTCCGGAACTCAGGAAGATTTATTCTGTATACTTAAATGTTTAAGAAATTAAATAAAATGTTTAATAAATAAATTAAGCAGTGCTGGGTTAAATCTTTACTGATCTCAACTCTTTTATGATATGAATAAGTGTATAATTCGTCTATGTGCTTAAAAGTATTCTTTCCTCTAAACTTGAAAAGGTTTTTCGTGGTTGAAGTTTTGGTTGAAGACCTCCTGATTATAAAATATTGTTCTAAGTACTATCGCAATTAAATAAATGTTTCAAGAGCACAAGAGGATTTGCACTTTTCTAGCATTTGAAAACTGTGAATGAGTTTATGGTATTAGATTTGTTACTTAAAATAAACGAAAACCCATAGTAATGGCGAGAAGGCATGCCTTCATGATGGCATAAAGCATATTTATCAGATTGAAAAACTAATATGCCTGATGATTGAAAATATAAGTAAAAATACATGAAAATCATCAAAAGTTGTGTCAATAATATATAAAAAACAAAACAGATGACATTTATTTGAGCCTTAAAAATATTATACTTGCAATTACATTACATACAAGGGCATACATACAGGTATTGCCAAACTGTTTCATTTCTTTAGTAAAATTCCTTAACCTGGGAGCCTCATCTTTCATATAGGCCTAGTTTATAGGGAAAATATCCTCAACTATGCTTACCCTTTGTAAGCAATCCTGAACTATGCTAAACTTGTAATTTGTTTATACTTAAACTAAATACTAAACATATCCTTTCAGCGGGCGAAGTCGCGGGTAAATGCTAGTACATATATATATATATATATATATATATATATATATATATATATATATGTGTGTGTGTGTGTGTGTGTGTGTGTGTGTGTGTGTGTGTAGGAAGCTAAATACTATGAGAGGCGTAGGAAGCTATAAAAATAATCCTATCATCATATGTGTCAATTACTGATAATACAGTTTGTGTTAGAATTAGTTACATTTAGTAATGGCAATTACAAATGTGAATTCAAATAGCTTATTAACAGGCTCAGTACTCATTAATTCATCCATGTGGTTCATTGAGATCCTATCAAAGGGAAATTCAGCTTGGATTAACGATCAATGGCACGGTTGAATTTCATGTCATTAAGTAATTCGAAGTCGTCTAAAGATAAGTCTAATTTAATTTTGACTTATAATATTTAAATTTTTATCCGCGAATTTTGTTAGGACTCGATCGATTTGAATATCCTCATTGTATTATAGCTCATTAAAAATACTATCATTACCTTTAAATAACATACATTGAACCTCTAGAAAACAGTAACGTTTACGTTATAATTACGTTGCAAACAAACAAAATTGTGTGAGTAACAAACAGGATCTTATAATCAAATTCCAATACGAATCAGTTATTGTTAAAATTAGGACTAAAATGAATAAGCTATCAACTAAAACGCCGAAATTGTTGTCTCGACATCAATAAGTAAGTATCAAAGCAATATTTAAATAGGCACGATGTAAATTTAATGGGCACACATTTAAATTTATAGATGTCGTAGGTACTTGATGTAATTATAACTAAGGATAGTGTCCAGAGCGCCTGGGCATATAGAGTAACTCGATTATTTAAATCAAAATTACAGTATGTGCCCAAAGAAACTGGGCACTTCATGTAGTGCCGAACGCTCATTAGACATGTGCGGTAACACTCGAGGTGTTTGAGCAGTCGCTATAACATATTTTCTGTTGAAGTAAATCCCAATGTTTACATTAAATACCATTGCCTGTGTTAAAGTAGCTAATGTTTTCTATTAAAACCTTTAAATATTTTGCAAATTAAAAATTTTGAAATAGTTTTTTAATTACTCACGCATTTTGAAAATATAATTAATTAGTCTACGCAGTATTTTGAAAATGAATTTCGGGTTTTATAAGTTCTGAATAAAATAAACAGTTAAGAATAACAGAGTTATTTTTCTCACTAAAATAGTAAAAACATATTCTATAATAAAACACTATAAATAATTATAATTGGTTTAAAGTTCCAAAAAATTATTATGGTTTTCGAATTTATCTAAAATGAAACAATAGTATAAAATGATAGGTAATGAACTATTAAAAAAGATAATTAAAAATTTAACATTTCATAGCAACCCCTTACCTTTGTATAGCTTTCAACATTCACAGGTCATCCCTTTAGACACATTCTTCATATGAATTTTATAAATATAGGTCTTTGACTTAATAATTCAAACATAGACTTTCAAGTTAATTATGTCAGAAGATGTATAATAAACGATTTAAAGTACATAACTGAAAAGCCGATAACTAAACGGGTCACTCCATATAGATTTGTTATTGTTCTATAAACAAATACTAAAAAAAACATTACAATGAAAAGGTTTGATGCAATGATGCTATGTCATAATATTATATTTCATTACAAGGACCTAAATTGACGCTTTTCGTACAAGGTCATGTTTTACAACCGAGGCTGTAAGCCGAGGTTGAAAAATTACCAAGTAACGAAAAGCAGCTTTAGGTCCGTGTGATGAACTATATTTTTCGTTATATTGCTCAATACAATACGTAAACTACCAAAATGTTACAGCTTGTTTACCTTTAAAGATGCCAACGTCTTGTTCTTGCTATTTGAAGCAATCAGCTGATTGTCTGTTTCATTTGTGCTAGGGTAGACTGACAACAATGAACAACTAACTATCGACGTATCGAACGCATCTAATAATCGATTGGCGAAATGAGCGAGTTTCACAAATTGATTAAACTGACAACAATGAATGTTTCGATAATAACGATGAACGTTTCGATTATTTGTAATCGAATGAATATTGTTCGATTATTTCGACGCACTCGGCACTTTTTGACTTTTATAGTCCTAGGACTATAAAGAGTCAGCTGGTATCGAGTACATCAGCTTTTAATTCCTAGGAATAAAAATAGTGTATTTAGGTCCGGAAAACATGCATTAAAAACATCTGTTTTTGAAGCAGTATAACGAAAAACAAACTAACTTAAATTTCCGTTAATCTGATAAAAGTGTAAAACGAACAAACAAAAATACTTAAAATAATTAAAAGTTTTTATTTGTAATACCAAATAGAAACTGAGGAATTGTTTTTATTAATTTTTGCAAGACTTTTATGACACTTTTTGTAAAATTGTTATAACCTGCTATATTTTAATTTATTTAAATTTTATTGAAGGGAGCAAAGTTAATGTGTAATCAATAAGAATATGAAAAGTTAGTTTAATGTTAATTTTAATTTTTTTGGCAAAATTGTTTAGTGATTTTATTATAGTTTTTAAATCATATAATTTGATGTGACTGAAAAACCTGCATTGGTTTATGTGTTATGAGTTATTTTGGCTACACATAATTATTAATGTTGTAATTTGAACAATTAATAATTTTTGAACAGTTTAGTTCTTTAATATTAATAATGATAATGAGTATCCAAAATAACTTAGAAAATACAGAAGAAGTATCATAAAAAAATATTCAGGCAAAAATTTACTGGTTTAGTGGTTGATATTCTTATACTCAATGTTGAACAGTACTGAAAATGTTCCTATTTTGTAAAATAAAAAATAATACATCGGATACTAAGAACAGCAACTTAAACAGCAGTTTTACCTTTTTTACGTTTTTCTTAGCAACTTAAACAGCCTCTCAGCTAAACATATGGTGTAAAAGGAATAGTTACACCAAGTACCTAACGAGCATTGGGCATTTCATGAAGTGCCCAGTTTTGTTGATCACATACTTTAATTTTTAATGAAACCGTTCAATTACGCAATGTGTCAAGGCGAGCTGGGCACTTTATAAAATGGCCAGTTAGTTAGCGCTGGACACTTCATGAAGTGCCCAATTACAGCAAGAGGCTACGGCACATATAAAAAATATGTTTAGTTTTATGAATGCTTTATAAGGCGCCTTTACCAAATCCAGTGTATCAGGTCATAATTTTACCCTTATTTGTAAGGAAATTCTGAAAACAAGTTAGATATTGTTAAAAGGTCAACTATAGGATAGTATTTTATTACAAATTCGCAACAAAAGTGCTTAGCAAATTTACTGATTTGCTTTGAAGAAACCATATACAGTATGGTTGTGTTACTTAATGAAATGAATAAATTACTAATTACCATAAAATGTAGGTGTATTTAAATCGTAATTTTTCCACGCAGCTTGTGATCGCAGTTATGCTTTAGCGAGGGGACATTTTTCCCCGAACTGCACAAAAAAGTATTACAAACCGCTACTAAAAACAAAAAATAAAAACTAATGTTAACAGCCTACAAATAAACTACCTCTATTGCAGCAGGCTTGCAAAATTAGCAAAAAAAAAAAACTTAAATACCAACGTAAAATACATGAGTAAATCTTAGTATTCTCCATAAGATTAAGAGGGAAAATAGTTTGCTGCTACAGGCTACAGGCATGAAAAAATGTGATTGTTTTATACTAACACCTAGTAGAACTCATCTTTAAGAAGCCATTTACCAATTTTTAACAATATATGTTAAAACAAGGAATAGATACTTTTATATTTTTCTCCTTTTGAATGGAAGTACGCAGGTTTGCTGCCATGATCGCGTCGCCCTTTTTTAAAATAGGCCTAGTTCGTTGTGTGTTAAGGTATTGAGTTTCCGTCGTGTACGTGCAGTATGCGTATTTTTAAAAACAATTGACGACAATCTTCAACCTCTGAAAATGACAACATAACAACAACAATCCTTGTAAGCCTGAAGATGACTAGTAGCAATACGTCTACTGTTGCATTACCATTAAAGCAGGTATTTACACCAGCACTTTTTAGTATTTATTGGTTTCTGGAGGCTAAAATTCCTATTAATTGAATTTGTTTCTTCCAGTTTAACTCATGATGCAAACAAAAAAACAATTATTATGATAACAGCAATCCTTATCAAAAATGCGATAACCCTTTTTTTAAAGGGGTTATTACTTACCCTCACTTTTCATTGTCCAATTGGGCTGGTTTTCACTCGTCCAAATAACTACCACTCTAAGTGTCAGTACCAAATATTTCATTTAGATCTAGTGAGCTTTACGAGAGTTATTGTGAGTAAATGCAGTAATATTTATGTATATAAATATAATTGGGAATCTTCAAACTAACCACGAGAATTCCTTATACATTTTGGTATACGTTTTCATTTTAGGTTGAACATTTCACTAGACCCAATTTTTTCCAAACTTCAAGGCAAGAAAGAGTAATATAAAATATATAATTAAAAATATTATATATTTTTTAATATTTTTTTCTTGGTTAAAATTTTAAGTTTGCTTCTTAGGGTTAAATGATTTTTTACTTATATTTTAAGATAAACATTGTATATACTCTTGAAAATGGCAAAATGTTGTCCTAAACTGTAGTGTAAGTAAAATTACGATTTTAGGGTACATGAGGTTCATAATGTTAGCAATTTTTTAATATCTCTATTAAAAAATTATGGTTCCAGATAATATATTTCCGTGAGAAAACCGACGAATAGTGTTTTGGTCATCTGGAGGCCTAGCAACAAAAAATCACTAGACTTAAAGACTAATAGCTTATTCCCCAAAAGGGAACATTCACTGATAATTTGTTATTTATTTCGGGTAACGGACTTAAGGAACTATAAATAATTTTGTGCCCCTTTCTGTAGCAAAACATGAATACTAAATTCACTTATAAAAATGTCGTAGGGATATTGAACTGTTATCGATGTAGTTTAAAGATGTTAGATATTTATTTACATGATAAAATATCAGTTATTTTAAAATTAATTTTGATTCGGCTACAAGTTAATTTTGCTTAATCAAGTATATGTTTGATAGTATATGTTTTAATTGTTTATTATTCAAGTGTGAAGAAGTTAGAAGTACGTGTACGAAGAAGTTAATTCAAGAAAATGAATAAATATAATGTTTTTAAACATGCTATTAAAATTACTCGTGAAACATATGTTGCCCTTATCCAAGCCAAAGACTTTCAAAAAGGTACCGGCTATTAAATTAGTCCGCTAACCCAAAAAAGTATATATGTCACTGATACAGAACTCTATATTCTTAAATGCGTGACTGGGACCGTCTAAAAAGTAGTTTACGTAAGTATATATGTGCATCCAAGTCTGTATGAGACCGTGATATTATTTATCATTATTCTTTATCAATATTGTCCATTGATAAAATGAACTAAAAATAATATGAGTGAAACATAAACAATCCGGATTGTACACTTTAATATATAAATTTTTATGCTGCAAACATCCAGTAGAAAGTAAACGAAAAACTAACAAACCCTGTAGCTTATTTACTAATGTGATGTTACTTTAAAATATTTATGTCAAAATATTTTGATAATTTTTAAAGAAACCTAGCTACAAAGCAATGAATTTAAAATTATAAATACCGTATCATATATTGTAACTGTAGATCTGTAAATTCTTTCTCTATTTTAATCATATGACAAGCACTCGCTTAAAATCTTCTCAACTTACACTTCTCCTTAACAGCAGGGTTGGCCAACAACGGGAATGATAAGTACGACAGTAGCAAAAACCATTCTATCACCATGGCTTACATTACACCGTTATAGCACACTAAACACACTTAGTGCACACTAGTAAGAAGTTGAAAAAAAAGTTGAAATGAGTCAAACTACATCACTGTTGACACCACGGTGCTCTTCACGTTCCGATGTATTTAAAACTAATTAGTACATTATCAAAACAAAATAAAAACAACAAATACAACATTTAAAAACAGTTAAATGACCTTAGACAAATTCACTTAACAGAAAAAGTTGATATTATTTTATAATATAATTATTGGTCGATCCTTGATGTCGTATTGCGAACATGAGCCCGACACGGTGCCGTAACAGTAACTGAGCTCAGTAGCGCTCCTGACGTTCGGCAGCAGACCGATGTTGCCCGAATGTTTACGATGGTGGACGAACTTAAGTGCACCTTCATAATGAAATTCTGTCAACAGCTTGTTTAAGAAAATAACTTATTTAACTGATCATTTTTTTCAAATTCTTCCTTTGCACAAATATCAATACCCGTTCGATGAAACTGATTTTGCTTCCGTTTTTTATTTCATAGATTTATCCGGGATTGTTGAATTAAGTTTAAAACACTTCTTATAAATAAATTAAGCGTCAATAGAAATTGTTTATAAATCTTTGTAAGTGATTAATCTTTTTATTAATGGTTTTTGTTTAGATATATTAAAAAGTAGGTTAATATACAAAAAGTATATCTGTGACCAAACAGTAATATGAAACTACTCTGCTTTCATTTCATTATACAACATAAGTAATTAATATGTTTAGTTAATTTCCTCTTTCTGTTTTTATTAATCTTCTAACTTTCAAAAGGTTTTAAGTCATAATTTAAAAGGGTGGGGATCGTAAGAAAGAAAGAACATCTCATTATGACCCTTACGGAAAGAATAGCAACAACATTTAATGCATAGTGATATTTAAACATAATCATCATCAAAATTTTCTTTTGAATTGGACCCTTTCAGCCTAGAAAAACGATTGGTACTTTGACTTGTGATAACTTTTTAAACCTTGAGGTAAGAAGCAAAAACTTTGCATTTACTATTTTATAATATTTAACTCAAGCAATAACATTACATGTGTTGTTTACAAAAGCCTTTCCTGTTTTATTTCATTTGCAAAAGTGACAGCGAACGTGGGTAAGTGTAGCCGTATATTAAACCAAAGTGTTGGTGCTATGCAACCATAAACACTAATTTTACGCCCCATTCTATTGTACCCGAACGTTGTTCCGGACGTAACTACCGCCACTGCGAATACGTGGCGAGCTCGCGGTGAGCTCCTGTCCTGGTACTACTCATTGCAGATTAGAATAAACATGTAATATATTTAATATGTAGGTAGTATAAACATTTTTATTTTAATATCTACATATAATATCATTTATAAACTATAATAACTATAATATCATTTATTCTCAGTATGCAATATGAACATCATCAAAAAGCAGCAGAATATTTCTTAATGCAATCAAATATAAAACCATCAAAGTGACTAATAATTTTATTCTTTGATTTTATGCATTTATTATGAAACCATGGGCTGGAGGAAGGTTAAACCGGTCTTTCGAGGAGGAAACATCTGTGCGATTACTGTTAGAGTGCTGTATGCCTGTACATCCTATACCGATCGGAGCCTTGTAAACCATTTGGATTTATGTATATGCATATTCAAACAGGACACTTAGACGAACAAAATATAAATTATAATAAAAATACAAAGCAAACAGCAAATCAAAAGTCTTTTTGACGACCTGTTGTTGTCAACAATACCTTCGGTGAGAGAATATTTATTGTTAAATAATGTTTCTAAAATGTATTGACAAAATATATATAATTAATAAACATTTATTTACAATCTGTGACTGACATGAATTTCTTACAGGATTCGTTGTTTTTGCTTTAATAAATGCTGGATTGGTCAACGATTTATCTTCCTTGCAGCGAAAATACTGTGAATTAATTTATTTATTACATGCTTTTATTTGACAGCTACAGAACAAAGATCCAATACAGCTATCTTAACTAAATTAATATTAAATATAACATAAATATTACTCCTAAATGAAAACAATATACTGACAGCTAAAACGCAAAACAGAAATTATATAGTATTTTACAGTAACTAAATTGTAACTCCTAACTCCCTCTCACAACAAACTTAACTTAGAACAAATCAATCTTAAACTATAAATTAAACGAAACGACTGCTACATTTCCTTAAGAATACTCCTAACTTATCATTAAAAATGTATAGATCGGATATATGGCAATTTAGTAATCTTAGTACTTTAAACAAAGGAAAATAAAAATGGGACAATGTTCTACATCTAGGCAAATAAAATAAATTAAATGTTCGGACATTACGACTTGGTGCATAAAAATAAATATTTTCCAACAAAAACTCACTATCTATAGAACTGTTAACAATCTTATAAATCAAGGTAATAGTTTAATTGTTATGAAGCAATCGGTTGGTCTCAGGAAGTAATTTAGTCCAAAAATTTGATTAGTGTTATGGAATGTGTTAAAATGTACATGGAATATTATTACAATGTTAAAATTATGGTTAAAGCTGAATCGTGAAAAATAAAAATGATTTTAAGTTCACATCGACAGTAATTTACAGATTGATATATTTATGGTCATGAATGAAGATAAGTTTAAAAAATTGTTTTCAGGTAATGGTAATATTTTTAATAAATATAAAAACCTTTAAAATTTATGCTAGATTCCCCAGAATACTTTTTGGTGGATTCCTTCTTTTTTTGTAATCACAAGTGAAAAATAAATTTTCTTCATAATGTTAAGTTAAACTTGGCTTGAAACTATGATTGTGAAGTCTGCCTGACCTTGACCTTCAGTTGAGGTAGTGAGAAATTTCAATTGCTTGCAGTTCATGACAGTTCAAACTCAAACTTACGTGACTTCTCTTGATGGTTATTGTTGATATGATAACCTCAAAAATAAACAATGCCAAATCATTGTTGTGCCGTAAACTGTAACATATCAAACCATTCAGCCTAACTCGCAACAAGATCGATCGATACATTGAAAGTTTTATATGATTGTGGTCTTGTTAGCTGCATCAACACAGTTACAAGTCCCTATAGCAAATATTGCATTGATTACGTTTTTTAAGTGATCAAAATAAATGTTCCAGTTAAATCTGCCGTTTAAGTTATTTTAATATGCCTGTTAACGCCGTGGAAACCATAATTAAGCATTGAATTTATCTTGAATTAGTAAAATTAATTTGAGTTGAAAATAAATTGCGGAAAAAAGTCTCAAAGCAATATTTCAACATTGAATCAATGGACAGCTCATAAATTACACGAATCTGTTTATAAATCCAACTTTGATCATAAAACAAAAGAGGCCAGACGTATCCCGAAAACGTTCTGGTTAGTCCTAAACGAGGATGCAAACCGCTCTAGCTGCAAGGAAAGGTTTCTATTCGAAAAAATCACTTCTACTGTGAACTTTATCACCCCTGATACAATAACAGGTGAGGGATGTAAAATCAATCAAAATTGTTCTAATATGGGTGAAGAATTAGCTGCTACTGTTACAGCGGCCCTGAAGGTAAAACATGAAAATTGCACTCCTACGGCAACCTGCTGATGCTGGGATATCGTACCAGTGGTGAAATTTAAATAATGCGCTATATTTATTGGAAACTCTTTCCTTAGATAAGCATTTCAATGACTCTGTGGGAGTTATTTCCAGTGTTTGCCAAAAATATTGTATATTTTCTCTCAAAATACGCGTCCTTCTGAGTTTTTCAAAGGTTCCCTCCCCTCGGCTGAGAACTAATAGTTTGTTGTAAAGGCGATTCTTGATGCTTTCATAAATTCATTAGTGGTACGAAAATTAAGGTTCTAGTTTAATTAAACAAATGGAGTGAACCATTTTAATACCATCTGTATAAGTTGTTATCCAAATTAGACACACTCTTAATAGCTAATACCCAAAGAGCATTGGGTAACTGATCTTGATAAATGCATCTTAATCGGATAACCAACCAATAAAGTTTGAGCTCACAAAACACAGCGGTAATCCGTTCATTGAAGGTAATACTGTTGTGGCTGTTGTAGTGTTGGCAGCTCTGTGTAATGTATATCCCAGCAGATGGCAACACTGCGGAGTGTGGCGGTCACCCTCGGGACTCATCCATTACACTTCGTTTGCATAGTTACTTTATATTTCCATACTTTAAATAATAATCTGGATCGTTTTAGTTTTTAATACGAATAACTCAATATACTTGCTGCATACACCTTTTGCACCTTTTGCTTTTAGTACAGTGCTTTTTAGCTCAGTGCTTTTAAGCACTATGGAAAACTAAAGTTTAAGATTATACTTCATGAAAATAATGAAACTTTACTCTTGGTGGATCTTATAAAAGTATAATGTATTTGGGAGTCATTAAATATTTTTTATTCTAATTTATGGTGCTTGAGGTTTTCTTATCCTAATTTTAAACTTTGCCCTATATACTTTGAAAGGGGGCTAAAGGCAATTCGGTGTCGCCCTCACGGGAGAGCTAGGTGACTTTACTCCGCGATGGTAATGGGAAAAGGCGGTGCGTCGTAGTAAATAACCAGTTTCTATAAAATTACGGTCTTACACGGTCCTAACTAGTATTAAGTACTCTTTTCTACTTTTAATGTCCAAAATGTAGCTTCAGAAGCTGATATAATGTCGTCGATCACTCATATAAGAGTCCAAACAGTGATGGATGTAGTAAATGTTCCTCCGTGTGGACGGTATCAACGCGCGTGTAAACTTTCACGCGGTCGCAAATTACGGCAATGTACTGTATATCAATTTACAGAGTGTTTTTATTGCAACTTTAGGTTCCCGAAGTACATTTTTCATTTTCTTTTTATATTCCGAGTTATTTCAGCTCAAAATATCAACTAGCTAAAACCCTCTATTTTTGAACTCGAACGCCAGTTACTCTAGTATTTTTTATGATATCAGAAAAATTGAAATTGCATATTGTGAGGAATTTATTTATTTTCATTTTGATACGCAACTTATTACCGTGTGAAAAAGTAGCGTCAGGATTTGGTTCCGCGCGATGTTGTAGCCTGCGAAAATAACGACAACACACTTATGTGCGAGAACTTTTCGATCGAAAATCAAGACGCTATATATCAAATTAAAGAGGAGAGAAAATGCTACCAAATATTACCATTTTTTTGTCACAATTCTAGGAAAAATGTTTGAGTAATTAGCCTTTTAATTTACATTATCCTATTTTGGTAAATATCACATATTTAATTGTCACATAAAAATCATCGGCTGAACTTTCGGTGTGATTACTATTTTATTTTTATTACAATCGTCAAAGCGAATGGTAACAATTTGTAGGATTTTCCTCCTTTTTAATTTGTTATATAACGTTTTAATTTCAGATCGAAATTTCTAGTCGGAATGCGTTCCCGTACATAGAATGCTGTCGTGATCACGGGTTACAATATAGCACGGAACCTTATCCTTACGTTATTTCTCAACGCACCAAAAAAGCCACGCATCAAAATTAAAAATGTAACCCGCCAAGGGAAAAGGGACCTTATCTTACCTGAAAAAATTTTACAGGACAGCAAGTTTTAGAGGATAGGGTAAAAACACATTTTCTGACTTTTATTGTTTTTTTTTTACAGTTTGTATGTTTCCAAACAATATTTGGTCCATCTTACACATGAATTTAACTTTTAAAATGATTAAATTATTTTTTCCAAAACCCTTGCAATCTGGAGAAAGGGGACCTTGACATCCCCAATCCTATTTTAACGCTTTGAAGTTAAGGAAATCTGAGAGTTCTGTGAGGAATAAATGCAGGACTTGCTAAGCCTTGATCCAGGAATCAGATCATGAAAATGTACAGGATATCCTGAAAGAAGTAGTCGACGACCTAGCTCCTGGTCCAGGTGAAGTTTCAAAACAAACAAAAATATACTAGAAGGTCAACAAATAAAAACGTAAAAACTCAGACACCTAATATAATGTCATATTTTGTTAAGATTTTTTATAGTAAATTATTATTTGAGTATAAAATTTAAATAAACTTAAGTTTTTATCATGTAACAAGACATTATGTTTTTAAAACGTTGTGATTTTTTACTACTCCCATCTACTTAAGCGGTATTTGACAAAAATCAAACAACTGACAAAAATTCAATGGTGGATTCATATTCAGCTTTAAATTTCTGACAAAATGATATATAAAACATAACCAATAATGTAAGTAGTAACAAATAAATTGAAGTTAGAAATGTGTAAAACTTTAGACCTGGATTTCCTAAAATTTATGTTTTTAATACTTCAAATTCAAAAATCTATAACTCAGGCATTTTTAAGATATCTTAAAAATTCTTTCACCAGTTTGTTTGGAGTTTAATGTAGATTAAGGATATGCTAATAACTCAGTTTCGAAAAAATGGAAGTTAAGGTCCCTTTTCCCTTGGCGGGTCACAATGAAATAAATTCCTAACAATATAAAATTTTTATTTTTCCATTACCATAAAAATAGTATTTGGCATTCATGTTCAAAAGTAGGGGTTTAGCTAGTTGATATTTTGAGCTAAATAACTGGGAATGTAGGAAGGAAATGAAAGATGTTTTTCAGGAACCAAGTGTGGAATTTATTTTTATTCAAGGTGTAATAAAATTATTCTGTGTAAATTAAAATATATTGCGATACACGCGCTGATCACCGACCTCGCGGAGGAATATTTACTACATTCATTACTGTTTGAACTCTTATATGAATGAGCGACGATAATATATCAGCTTCAGAAAGCTATATTTTGGACATTAAAAGTGGATAACGTTTTCGTCACGTAGATACATGTATCTATAAAGAGTTGTGTGATGGTTCGTGCCAAAACTACATTTCATGGACCCTTTATCTCAGTGAAAAATTTAAACTTGAAATCTCATAATGGAATCTATGGTGGTTGGGCCTCAATAACTTTTATAGCTTTGCTTTAGGAATGTTTTTTAAGGGGCCCATGCAAGAATGTTGGCAGTGCCTCAGGTTTTATTTGTTTATAACTAAACGTATGGTTTTGTTTGAAATAGTTCCAACGATTACCACCAGAAAGCAGCACCTACATTTCCAAAATTACTTTTTTACTCCTGATGGACACAGTCTTATAGAACATGTGTTCATATATGATTTCATGTATGTTCACATAATATATATATATATATATATATATATATGTATGTGTATATAAATTTTTCGAGCATAAACTGTGAAATTATTTTATATTATTATCACTTCGTATTTTTGCAATCAAAACCACAAAACGCAGTATTTTATCATGAATCCAACGTAATTTGAACTTAGCGAATCAAAAATTAATGGATGTAGCCCACCACTGTAGGGGACATTACTCCTGCTGTCCCTCTTCTGTATGCATTAAGCAATTAGCAATATTTTCATTACACCAGAACATTCTGTGAAACATGATTTATAGGATGCTCACTGATATATTGTTAAACTTATTTGTTCGCTTTGAATGCTAATAAAATAATGTATAGGTACAGTGTTCAAAAAGCCTGCCTCTTCTTCAGCAATGTTTTTGTTTATTAACACGAACAAATAACATTTGGGGAACGATAATAACTTAACCCAAATTATCTTTTGGCGTTATTGAAATTTTTTAGTGTCCCCCAAATATAGGAGATTTTGGGGGCAACTCAAAATTCTTAAACGTACCCGTCTTGAGTAACCCATCTTTTTGAGAACTTTAAAGAATAGGCAAATGGTGGAAGTTAGAGCTCTCTATCTTGTTTATATCCATAAGGGCAGCTTTTAAAAGTTTTGAGTACAACTCGTTTTTGAAACCTGGCGTCTAAGACTTTTTGAGCTTTAATTTCACCTTTTGTGACTTAAAAACTGAACGACCATTGGAGAATTTTATTAAATGAAGAGTTGTTTCCTTTGGTAATATTTAAACTTTTGATTCTCCCCCAAAGATAAGGTATTTTGGGGACAACTTAAACTTTTTAATTTGGACCTTTTTGAGTGACCCATCATTTAGGGAGCTTTTCTAAAAGCGATTTAAAACGATTTTTCACTTCTAAGCTCATTTTAATGAGAAGTCACTCAAGCGTCCATGAGCGTAGTACAGTAATCAAAGGAAAGCTAAATGAAGAAGATAAATCTCAAAGAAGTCTGAAGTTTTCTGCAAAATGAAATTGTGCATGATTATGACACCAGTCAGAAGAAAAATATACGTGTAAATCAAGTGTCGAGTGCTCGGGAAAACCTTAGACCAAGATACGATTGCGGAATAATTTCCAGTAAAATACCTCAAGAAATCCGAAGTTAGACGACTTGGATAAACTAAAGAACATATTTAAGGAGTATTTACTCAAAAAGCCTTTTTATTCTCTAGAAGAATTCTTTTTAATAGGCCATGAAACTAACTTGATGACCCAAGAAAAGCGGGGTAGGGTGTATGTTAATACTTAAGTGCTTCCAATAGGATATATACAAGTATCAAGTAAGAAAGTCTCGAAAGAAAGAAATTTTCAATTCCAAATATCAGATTTTAATTAAAACACGTAAAACATTTTTTTCATCGTAAATGCATTTTAATTCGATTATTTTGTTTATATTTACCTAAAAATATCAAGACTTAAAAATCGTAAGGTCCGAGAAAGAAATATGAGGTCATAAAAAGTATTTATGGTAACATCAAACGTGTTAAATTGTCTTTCACGTATAATTTTAGCTGTCACGATAAACTAAAGAATTTACTGTTTTGTTGTATGTTACGTTTTATGTCTCTCCATGGTGATATTATAAACGTCGATAAAAACATAGTAATCAGATTGACCATTTCGAGTGACAAAGTTAATTTTCTAGCTGATACAAAAAAAGTAAAATCAGTGTAAAATTTAAAAGTATCCTTTCTCTTTGCCCCCCAAAGTTTAGAGTACAACTCGTTTTTGAAACCTGGCGTCTAAGACTTTTTGAACTTCAATTTCATCTTTGGTGACTTAAAAACTGAACGACCATTGGATAAATATGGAAAAACAATAAAAACTAGCACTCCTAAAGATTAGTGTTTTAGATAAAGGTTCAAAAAATCCTGTGTTCGATTTCCGGAATGCCTACAAAAGTTTGGGGGATTTGAACCGCTTTCCTTTAAAAGCGTTTAAGTAAATCTTAAAAAAATCCCTTGGTGTTTACACAAGAACAAAACACTTGCATTGACTCATTCAGACGTCTTCTCATGTTTACCCGTTTTTTGGAGTTTAGTCCTAATGTGAGTGAATGATGACGTTATCAGTCCAAAAAACATTTCTTTATTATTTTTGAGGATTTCCCATGGGTTGTAAGTGCTCTGTTATCCATATAAAATAAAGGAAAAATATCGAGCTCGAATCTATGAAACTACAGTATGACTTGAAAACTAAATAGGTTTAGATTTGTGTTAAGCCACTTTCCATTGATAGAGTCTAACATTTACTCGCCAGTCAGGAATTTTACGGGTTTCGAAGAATTATATAGTGCGATCACCAAGTAACATATTAGGCTTGAACCTTGAAAAAATCTCCGACTCATATTTTATGATTGATTCTACCATATTATTTTTTGTACTGTGCAATAATACGACGGCTGCCAAGGTGGCAATCTTGGGCAACTTCGAGTTTCGAAGTTTACAGGGCCAAAAATACAGAAACAGACATTGAAAAATTGCACGTATATTATCAAAACGAAAATTGTCAAAATCAACAACGGATCAAAATCAAAATGGAAACATAGTAAAAACAATAACTTAATATAGTTTAATTTGGAAACGCACTTAAGGAATGTACAGGGAATATTTTTAATTTTAATTATTAATCGAGAACGAAACAATGTTCACTTAAGCATTGTGACATTGTAATCAGCGTGAAAATCTAGTCCGTAGTGATTGGTCAGAATATATTACATTCAATGAAAAAAATCTTGTATCCAATATGACGTATCCAAGATGGTGGCTGAAAATTAAAACCCAATCAAACTGAAGTGCTTACCACTCATCAACTATCGGTGGATGTTTTAAATCAGTGTCTTAGGGAATTTCCGTTTTAATATAACAAATAAATTTGTTCAGCATCTGTTTGCGTATTTTTTGTATTTTTTAAACTTTTCATAGTTTTTAACTTTTTTCAACTTTGCAAGTTTTACTAATCATATTCTAGATCACGAATCTAGTTTCAGTATACCAAATAGTGCTATGATAATTCATAAAAATGAGTGGATATCAATTAAAGGTCACATTGCTTGGCGGCCGGACTAATATACATTTTTACCACAACTGCTATTTTGGGTTCTTGAGGAATAAATACAGTTTCTCAAGTGCATTATTACTGAGTGCTGTGGTTGTTAACTAGTCAATCCGAAACAGAAGCTCAAAGTAATCAACTCGTGCGTAAATTAATGAAGTAATCAGCTGGGGAGCGCCTCAGTACTTTTACTGATGGTTTTCATGAAGTAAACTGCACTTGACTCGGGATTGCAGGGAAGTCTTTTACAGGAATAACTATGATCTTGGACCTAATAGTCTGGCTTAAAAATGCGTAAACTAAGACTTAAATACACCCTCAGCTGTGATAATCACCACTTATACCAAAAAATCTTCTGGATTTACCTACATATTAACTATATTTACGGTTCCAAATGACCACAAATTGAACTTAATTTTTAAACAAAATTTGGTTTTGATAAACCACCACCTTTATATTTCAAAGCTTATTAATTAAAGGAGTTTAAATCGCCAGTCATTATAAGATATTACTATAAACTTGCTTTACAATAAGTGACTAAGAAATTACTTTTAATCAGCTTAGAATAAAACAAATTAAATTACAGGTGAGAACTAATTGATGGTCTTTTGAGCTTGTAAACGAAACAAATATTTTGAACTGAAAGTAAGAACCAGGTTGGTGCTGAAAACTTAATCTAAATGATGCCTCAAGTTACGTTCCAACGGTTGTAAGTGTTTTTCAGACCCTCTTCGTGAATAAACATTGACCCCACCATTTCTCTGTTTATTTCAACAATTCCTTATTTCTTTTTATCAGGTTCTTAAAAAAGAGCAATACAAATAGTATATATTTTATTGTAACCGGTCATAACAAACAAACTTTTCCAATTATCCTCCCAATTACGACAAGTAGATTTAGATATTGTAGAGACATTTCACGAGGCGATGTCCCACTAATAGCAAAGTTTTAGACGCATAAATGTAATTCTTTAGAGTATTATTCTTAGTTCATATTTTTTCTCTAATGTTTCCAAACAGGAATGGTGAAATGTTCTTAAAGCGACTCCTTTTGTAATTCATTGAATTAAAAATCAGTACTTGGAGATTGTTATTGTCACTCAACAGTAATTAAAAAAATTGAACATTCCTTAAACATATCATATCAATATCATCAAGTATTTTTATCCTCAGTGATTATATTGCCATACTTCAAAAATACTTGAGATAGTACGTGTACAAAATCCTAATCCTTCTCGAGTTCATCCAAACAATTTTAATTACCATAAAACATTGTTAAAGAGGGTCCATCCTCGTGAGGTGTTTCTAACGTATCCAAATCTACTCATTGCAAGTAGATAATACAATTAATGAGATCAGAAGTAAAATTCTACCCCTTATCACCTTTTTATAACCACTCAAACTAAGAAGGCAGATGGTTCGAAACCTGTGTCAGCAGAATCTCTCCAGCCAATATTGGTACTTCATGAGGTACCGAGGCCTTGTTGGTCACTTTTTGTAGAGGAACTTTAAATAAGCCTGGCCTCTTTAGTAACCGATGTCTTATTTTTTTATTTTTGGTCATAACATGAACAAACGTTTTGTGGAGAAAAACTATAATTTAATTTAGTAGGCCTATATGACATGAGCTTAAGGGGAGTACTAAATACTACTAAAAATCCTAAAATCATTATTAAAGGTAATTTTAAGTATATAACCATGTATTATACTTCAGATGGACCTAAAACCACTAATCCCAATGTCATTTATTGAAAAAATTTTTATAGGGCCTCAAATTCGATTTTTCTGATTTTTTCGAGGCTTTTTTAAAACCGTTATTCTAAGAAAAGTATTGGGCCTACACAATTTTCAAAGGTATCATTTTGTTTAGCATTAAATTTAGTTAAAAACCACGTATATTTAGTTATGTAAGCCAAAAATTACTAATTTTAATTTTCCTTCAAACTTTGTACTTTTTTCATAATTTTTAGTAAAATTTAAGATTTTTAAATTTTTTATTCACTGATCCAAACTTATTCAAAATACGTGATTATTTAAATAATTTATCTTAGATAACCAAAAAAAAATTGAAGACTGTAGCTTCAGTAGTTTTTTTGGAATACCAAAACTTGTATCCTAGATACAGTCAAAATGCTACTTTCGGTAATCGCGAGTTTTCTAAAGAAGTATTTCTTGGAAATATATACCAAAATAAAGCAAAAAAATTATATTTATTGATACATTTACAATTTATATAATTGTTACATATTAAATATGACACAGTAACAATATATGAGTGTCAAAATAATTTTCTTACACAAAAATAATACGAAAACCGCGAATTTTGTTTTTCTGCATAGCAACGTATAATATGGGTTTTATACCATAATAAATTTGATAAAACTATGAAATGTGGTTTTTTGTATTCAGGAATAAACAAGAAAAAATTAGGTGTAATTTTTTTGAAATTTTCAAGATTTTTGGCCATTTTTAGTAGAGATTCCCCTTAAATATTTCGAATGTTTAGTTTTAAAGGGATCTATGAGTCACATTATCAAGTGGGTAGTTTGATAAGTTTCATTTTAGTCGAGGTTAAAAATGAATATACTAGCAATAAGGGTATTATTTTCAACATGTTTTTTTTTATATCATCTTTAAACTTGTTTATGTCATAATATAGATTTTTTTTGTTTTAGATTATGATTTTGAACACAAAAAGCGTGATTCTTTTCTGATTATCAGGATAAACACATATGCAGTCTTTCTCTGTTATTTCATTGCTTATCTTGTTGAACTCAATTTCATAATTTTATTTGAATAACAACATAAGTTTTAGGTTATGGTTTATCGTGAGGTGTAAATGAAATGAAATGAGAAATAATAAGTTTATTTTGATTTAGGCATTATATAAATGCAAAGGGCATCGTCAATATATACAAATTAACTTAATCTAAAGAAAGCCATGCAAACACAGTACGCAAAAAGAAAGGCGTTTACTTACATCATGCTGCATCATAAGCTTAAGAAGTAAAAATCTTACAAAAATGCGCAAATTAATTTATGGTAAGCACAACATGCTAAGAGAAAACCATGCAACTACTAAAAACCAAATAAATACAAAGCAAACTGCAAACAGCACTCAGATCTTAAAAAAGCTACTTACTGTTTTAGTTGGAAATTTCATAAAAGTCATGGATAGAGTACAATGGGTGTGCCAGCAATAATTCCCTCGCACTATTCTGGAATGTTTTTGAGACTGATTCCGTGGCTCTACCGGAGCGTGATTGAACAACTTGAATCTAATGACTTCCTGGCTTGTTTGAACATCTTTAAATCTTACATAGCGAACATCAAATTTGTTCTTACTTCTAGTGAATGTCTTTTCTACAAACTATAGTACTTTAGTCTTTTTTGGCTGAAAGCAAAAGAAAAAAAAACATATAAACTATACTGACATGATTGGTCCACTAACAAACAGTGGTTTACAGCAAGCAGTCGGATAGCGTTCTTCTGCCACATGAGAACCTTGCCAACTTCAGCAGCACCACCCTACAATCGCAGACCATACAGTAAAGTTCCCTGGATAAAGGACTGTATGCCAGCTTGAGATATGACTTAGTAACTAGGAAGCTTAAATTTCTAAGCAAATACATGATTCTAGCTAATTTACAACAAACACAAGAAATTTTAGAACTCCAAGTGAGTTTTTGTCAAGCGTTAGACCTAATAGCTTTACAGGCTCACTATTTGTAACACCATGCTTCAGTGTAAAACTATAGTTTGAGTATTATCAATATTTAACAAAAACTAATTGGCCCAGAATCAGTCTTTGGCCGAATCTAGGGACCGCATCATGGCGTCATTGAGATTCTCTAAATTTTGACTCTTGCATTGAATGTGGTGTCATTGGCATAACAAACAACATCAACACTGTAACTGGCATCATTCATCATAATTAGGAAAAGCAGGGGCCCAAGGACCGAGCCCTGAGGAACGCCATGGCAGATAATACTCTCCTGTTAACTTAGTACATTAACACACAACATCTGCCTCCTATCCCTCAGGTAGGACCGCAAAAGCTCTAAGGAGCCATCCACAACATCATAATGCTCAAGTTTGACAAGAGGGCAGAGTGGTCGACTGTATCTAAGGCCTTGCTGCGGTCACATAAGGTGGCCCCAACAAAGCCTCCAGACTCAAAACCATGCAGAACCTCGCTTCCTACCCTTTCAACTGCATCAACAGTACTTAGGCCACTCCTAAACCCAAACTGTGAGCAGAAAAACACTGTTGTTAACAAAAAAATCAAGTAACTGTTCTTTGACAATCACCTCTAAAATCTTAGAAAAAATGGGGAGTACCGAGAAGTCTAAAATCTTAGGAAAAATGGGGAGGACCGAGAAGTTCTCAAAGGAGTCTCTGCTTCCCTTTATGTGAATGGGAACAACCTTCGCTACCATGAGACAAGCTGGAAAACACAATCAATCAGGCAGTTATTTAAACAGAATGGCAAAGGAAATAAAATGTAGCTAATAAATAACTTAGCGAAAGAGCTGGATAGAGAGTAGACATCCTTACTCTTAGTATTCTTCATGTTTCTAACAATATTCGAAACATGAGGTCAAACAGCCAGCCGCAGCAGGTGCCGGATAAACAAGTTCCAGGAGAGATGCACTAGAGTATCCAATTCCATCTCTGGTCACCTTGACTGCAACAATAAAGTGGGAGTTGAAGACGTCAGGATCCACCAGTGAAGACATATATAGAGGGTTATCTGATTGTGACCTAAAAACACTTCACGCTGCCACACATTTATTGGTAGCACTTTTTGCAATTTGTTGCACATTATATTCAAGTGTGGCCTGATTCAGGTCTTGCTTATAGCATATCTTTAGATTAGTATAATACCTCTTGGATTCGTCTGTTGTAGAACGTCTGATACATCACAGGCATAAAGTACCCATTTCTTCTTTTCCATAAGAGACTGATTCACCCAGGCTTAAAAAACAACCTTCTTCGACAAGTCCTGTTTAGTCTTAACCCATTTCTCTGGAAAAAAAATCATTGAAAATATTCAAACATTTATTGATAAAAAGCATCAAAGTTAGATTCAGCATTAATCCAACCAAGGACCCTACTCCAGTCTACATAGCATAATATTTCCTCAAACAAGGTAACATTACTAGGAGTAATAGGTCGTATTAGCGTATCAACACATTGGTTCATTTCACTGTCATTACCTGCGTCTTTGATTTCAAAATGCAGCGCTTCATGGTCACTTAACGCATACGACAAAGCTTGAGTACTACAATTAAGCATGGATATATCAGATGCAACATTGTCCAAACATGCATCACGGTGGGTGGGCTTGTAGTTAGTGCAATACAAATCTAATGATTTCAGAAGTTTAATAAAATCTTCAACTTTAGGGTTACTACTATCCAGGATATTGTAATTGAAATATCCTCCCACCGCTAATCGATATTTAGTCCTATATTTATTCAGGAACAGTATCAAGTTTCCAAGTGCACCAAGGAATAGGTTATGATCCCCAACCGGAGATCTATAGCCAGCAATCAGTAAGATGTGCATAGAACTACAAAGAACACATACAAACTCATGATGAAGTTCCGAACAAAACTGTTCCACATCAACGGTTACTAACATGTCTTTAAGTTCACTCTTAGAGAATATGGCCACACCACCATGTATTTGAAAACTTCATCAAAAGAAAGACACTAGGCTAAACCCATTTATTCTCTTAAGTTTAAAAGCTTCTTGAGTCAACCAGTGTTCATAAAGACACAAAAAATCAAAGTTTATATCTACTAAAGCCATTTCGAGTTTAGGAATTTTAGAATTCAAACTTTGTACATTATAATACCGAAAGTTCAATAGGCTGTGATAATGAGCTTGGTTTTACAGTTTCCTCACCAGCAATGTAGTCTATGTTGCTTGTCCCTTGAACTTTTGAACAAAAAACGTTTGATCATGGAGTCCTTATGCCAGATGGAGCTCTCCATAAACTCGTCTTTCCTCTCAAAGTCTATACATATTTTGAAGCTAGCATTCCAGCCTTTAGAATCGAGCTTCTCAACCACGACACTAATACTACCTGAAAAGGAATTTTTAATAAGACTTTCCACAGCTTGAGTGGTAGTGTCGGCTTTCAATCTAATCAGATAAAACCAGGCTTTCTTTTTACTAGCTAAAATACTAGTATTTTCGTTCGTGCCAACAATAAAACGTTTCGCCACAGTCCATAACCTTAACATTCACTTGGGATGCAGATGAATCGCCATTTGTGTTTTCTGCAGGCAAGCGGCTCCATTGTTTTGAGTAGCCACGGCATTTGGAAGTTGTGGAACCACTAAATTGCCTTCTTTGGTTTACGTCACGGTAACTGTTATTCGTGAACTCCCTACACCATTTAGCTATTTGTTCTTGCGTTGTTCCTGTTTGCTTGGTTAACGTCAGGAAACCTTTCTCGCTCCAAATATTAGGGGTTTGAGAATAATTTTGCCCGTTGCGGTGATCTTTATGCGAAATATTGTGTATAAATTTTCCATCCCGTGCTTTTTCGTTGTCTCCTTGTTTGGAGGTTACGTTGATGTTATCGCTTTCATAGACAACAGGAACAGAATGACAATTTTCGTTTAAGTCAGTTTGAGCATTAAACGTCTTTGTGTTGTTGATGGAATGTACATTAGAAATAGCAGGCAAGTTCCCCTAATATATTCTTTAAAAGATTGAAAATCTTCAGTTAACCTCAAATTGGCCTTATTTATCTCTTTAATCTTACTAACTATTTCCAAATTGTCCCTAATAACACCCTTCACTAACCTTATTAAATTTGCCACTGTTTCTTCTACATGTAAAAAACGTTCAGCATCGGATATAGTAGTAAGCACTCTGTTAACCTTATCGTCACAGTTAGGGCAAAACCATTTTACTTTCTCTTCCAGTGATTTAATTTTCGAAAATTCATCCTCAAAAATGTTTGCACAGTCAATATGCTACCAAATATTACAAAAACAGCCGCCATTACACTCCGTTACCTCCTATCAAATAACTAGTACATAGTTCAATTTTCTTAAAAATACATAATGCAATGAGTTGCAGCTTTATATATGTATACTAGTTGCTTGTACGGGCAAAAGCCCCTAAAATTAAAGTACAAATGCTGGAGATTTAATGTTTCCTACTCACTAACAACTCGGTAATATGTTGACGGAATTAAAGGTTTAAAGTGTAATGTTAGAGATATTTTGACATTTGCTAGTACGTATCAGAATTTTAAGAAAGGGCTTTACTTCGGTATAGTAAATGGCTGAATTTTTTGGAATAGTGGCGCTATCCGTCGTTCTCCAAACAAACCCAGTTTACTTTGTTTACAATTAAACATATGGACACTCATATTAAACACATGTCGTGTGTTATCTCCTCCTGGTTCAAAATAACGTATTGGACGGTTAAAGGGTACTTATTATGGGAACCTCCGATTGAGGCTACATCTTCGCCCGAAAGGCAAATAGGTAAAGATTAAATCAGAAAATGGTCTCCCATTGACGACTCCACGCTCCAAGTTGGAGCCTCTGGCTCCACTTCATTAGGAAGTTAGGTTTGAAGACCACGAGTTTGGTAAATAGTTAATATTGAGGATTTTATTCTACGTTCAACACTTTTTTATGGTTGCCCGTGAGTAAATACTGCTTTCTCTTGGTAGATTAATGATTAAATATACTTTTGATTGACCAAATTTGAAGGTGAACCTTTTTGGTAGGATCAAATTTAAAACTGATGTTGCACTCAATAGCTGTTAATTCAGCATACCCTGTTTTTCCTCGGTCAAAACTATGACCATTACCGACTGCACATAAAACTGGTAGAGCTGGGCCTTAAAAATGATTAAAGAAATCTTCTCTGTACCTATAGCCTGCGCTTATTCGATTGTGTAAATGTTACAAATCACTTGGCTTTAAATCAGCATCAGCTACTACTACATGGCACAATGGAAAAGTAACAGTCGTGTTTAATTCCTCTAGCTTTTTGAGGTTAAAGACCCTAAATTATAAAAACAGAAAATTTAAAAAGTAAAAAACCGTTATATGTTATAGAATGTTCATCCTTTTTTCTGGATTTCAAATAAACCAGTCATCAACATCTAGCATTCTGTTTTAAATCGCCCACAATTTCGGCAAAAATTTCGCTTACATATATCAATCATTTATCATTAAATCGGCATCATAACGTAAACGAAACAAACGCTCTTAACTCTTTATAATTTTAAATTATAAATATATGCTCAAACCCGTAATTATAAAGTCTGAAAATCTTAAAGATAAAATATTTATTTGTTGTAGTACATTGAACATAGTTAGCTGCCTATTGAAAAGAACCATATGTCAACATCTAGCATATGACTATGAATCAAGCATCAGCAACACATGTTTTAATGTAAACAAAGCGGACTTTTTTATATCCCAATGCTTTTTGAATGCCAGATATTTTACGTAATTTCTCGTTTTCTGGCAAATTTAAAACAATTCCAATATTATTCCCGCCATCACGGAATAGAGACCTTAAATTTGAGCCCTCCCCCATCTTTCTACGACTTGCCAGACGCCCACAATTTTGAAGCAAAGAATCGCCTTACGAAATTAAATATATGATTAATTTTAATAAACTGTTTAAAGGAAACATGTAAAATTGCCCAGAATAAATTACGCTAATGTCCTAAAATAAAAACCTTTTTATTTAGCCATAAGCACGGGTAATAAGTGACAGTAGTACCAGGCCCACCCACAGAAGTTTTCCAGCCATCATCTGTTATATTTTGTAATGGGGAGTTAAATAAAATTCAATAATCGGATAATGTTGTCAATTCTCAAATGTTGTCACTAAAGTGAGTGACTAGCAGCAATGATATTGTTACGGGGTGATTTAAAGGGTGCATCGTTACTATGTCACAAACGTGAGCTAATTTAAGAGTTCCTATTCTGAGAGCTACCGATTCAGAAATGATTGCAGTAGCATTATTTATTTATTTAATGCCAGAATTAAACACTAAACCTAGTATCGAGATAACTTAAGTCAAGCCTCGAGTTGTTAGTATGAAATAACGTTGCAAACATAAAATGTTCAATATTTTTTTCATTTCAAAAAATTGCATGGTTTATTTTTTTAATTAACAATTAATTTATCATGATATACAACAATAAGCAGAATAATTTGTTAACTTGAATACTATAACAATCATCACTTGTACGAAACAAAAAAAAAATCAAGAAATAAGGAAAAAAGGCTATGCAAAGCTTTTGTATGGCGATTTTTGTTCTGATACAACGTTTTTTGTCGCCACTTCCGTATAATCGACACTTTGTCTGTAGAGGGAGTAGGGCCAGACTGAATTGCTGGAGCAGAAGAGGCAATTACTTTAGACAATGTTTTCCCTTGAAAACATTTCTCGAATAAAAATTCTCGTTCTTTCGTGTCATATATCTTATTTAAAATCATTATAAAACTATTTATAAAGCAGTTTTTATTATTTTTATTTTTCGCGTCGGGCGTTTTGTTCTGGCAAACTTATTGCGCCAGAACAACGCAATAAGTTGGCCAGAACGAAGCCAATTGATTTATTCAAAATAATCATCCATACTTAAACTCGAGACGAGAATAAGTTCTCGTCCATGGTCTCAAAATTAAAGAAGAAAACCATCGAGAACAGTTAAAGTGTTACAAATGAAATGTAATTGATTTTTCTATGAGCGATTAACAACCAAGGAAGCATTGACATTAGACATATTATAACCGGACACATGTAACTGGAGTTGAATTACATTATGTGTGTGTTTTTCTAACATATTTATGTATAATAATTAACGATTCGTAGCACATTGTAAGCCTCTAAAAGAGATCACAGCAGCTGAAAATTACAATCTAAGGTAGTTTAATTACCTTGACTTTTTAAATTAGTAACTTAAATTCATAGTATAATCAGTGATTGTATAGAAGCAATATGTAGATAGAGCAATTGAAGATAGATCGATAGGAGATATTATAGCAATGGAAATGCCCTTCTTTATATTAACATTTGCCTTATTAATCCACAACATTGTCAGAGTAAATACATTTAGTTTTAGTTTAATAGGATTTGACAATATAAAACTCCAAAATTTAAGTTGTGATGGAAATTTTCTAGTGAGAGAACAGATTATCGGATACGCTAGTACTCCGAACCGTAGGAAACTACGCCACCGGTGTTCTGAAGCCTTGGAATCGCTCAGCTAGGTCGCTGGGATAATCCCAGGGGTCGAGGATCGAGATCACATTAGTTATCAGATATTCAAAAATGAGAGCTCAGTTATATTCAACCTAGATGGTGTTAAACTCAGAATTGCCTTAAGATAGCCTCAGCTATGGGGCACAGAATTTTCAAACAACCCTACCAAGACTAAATAATTCAGAACTATCTAGGGAGTTCACAAAAAGCCAATGTGGAGACCTCAGGACAACTGAAGTACCTTGAGCAAAGAAATACTAAATCTGAGAACACCTACTGAGTAAAATACCCTCTGCCGTTTTCCCTAGCTTTGTGATATATTAAGGGTTAACACTAGTTAACCATAGTTTATGTTTACGCTAACCAAGAAACAACATCAAACTATTTCACTAGAGGCCCATAATTACAGGAGTAGGGCAAAACTTACACTCCTGTTGCACAGCAGGTTTGGACAAGACTCAGCCTGTTAAAACAACAGAAAAACTAGCAAGTAAACCAGTAAAATCACCAATTACTCTAAATGGGTTTAAACAGAATTTGGAAATTACAGAAAAGTAAAACTAAATAATAATTGGCACTAAGATAATTAATTTAACTAGTCTTGGTTACAGCCCAGAGATGAGCAGGATAGGTCTCGGACCCTATCCCGCGATTCTTTCAACTTTTAGGAAACGTTTACAGAACGTCGCCTGGATTCGGAAATTGAATAAAACGATACCTTGACACCCAATTTGTAGCTGGATCACAGAAGTCACCGTCTTCGAAGTTGCTCGTACGAGAAACCGTGCACAGGAATCATACGCGGAAGACGAGCGAACAGAGAAGCCACAGTGAACCGCACAGGTCGCAGGAACGGGACCAAGTCCCAGTTCAGGGGTTATCAGCCATCAGCCCGCAATGTGCTCACCCCTTCCGGTGATGACTCACCAGCCTTTTGTGAAGTCTATTTGACAGCTGGTTAAAAGCTAAAAAAAGGCTATATCCTTTTTCTAGCCAACCTTCTTCTTCTCCCGCAACAGAAAACATCGCCGGACTGGCGAGAAGAAGTAAAAGCGTAGGCTCTGTCGTCGTCTGCTCACATCACGCAGTCGCGACGACGTCGTTTGAGGTTATGTTGCTTACAACAACAACAGCAGTCGTTCCGTTCGTAATGATACGTTTAGGAGAAGTGATCTTATTTACGTGACTCACTAAGTGTTTGTAATACATTATAGTCGCAGTTATACGCCTCAACACTTTGCTTTCTAAATCAAAACCGGCGATCGGAGTTGGCAGTTTTGGATCCAACTATGGTCGGCCTTCCGATAGTGACAGTTAGAGTTATAAACACCCATCACAATGCCGTGAGTTACTTAATCCCTCAAGGGGCTTAAGTAAGGTTAAAGTAGTGTTTACTCACTCTGCTTGTCAACACTCCTTTCACAGCTGGGACATAGGCTAGATTGAATCTAGGCTGGGCTTAGGTAGGCCTAGACCTACTGGTCCCATGGCTAGGCCTAATGAGCCAATTCTTACCCCTATGCAAATCAGGCTCATTACAAAGTTCAAGTAAAGAGAAAAATATATTTATCTCTATTTATAGAACAGTTAAAACTATTCAGGTGTCAAACCGTTCGTCTTGATCTGATCATACTTATGTCAACAGGTTTTTTGTCTTACTATATTTAACTGTAAGGCCCTAGTCACCCCACGAAACTTGCTGCACAGATTTCCGAACGAAGTTCTTAACCTCGTTTAGTAAATAACATGAAAAAGTTGAAGTAAAACATCAATTTAATACGTTTCCGTTAAGAAATAATTATGGCATAGCCTAAGAACTAGCCTTTGAGGGAACCTAAGACCTAGTTGATATTAGAGAAGACCTGAGTGAATACGATTGAACGAGCAGTTCTGAAGGTCTAAAAGAAGTATTACGCTAGTTCACTACTGCTTGATCGCTTGAATTCGCTCCACATGTGCACAAGTGTAAACTCGACTATGTAGGCCTCAATACACGTTCGAAAATTTTACCGAGCACACAGCGAGGGTGTAGTAGCTCGACAAACCAAACTTCTAGCCAAGAAAAAAAATCAAGTAACGCACGGTCACCGTATATCATTTTGGTGAGGTTTTTCGCAAACATGTTGCAAATGGGTTTTATCGAACAGTTCACCGACTCGCTTGTTTTGGGCGAATCTGATGTTTAAAAGAGCAAACAATTTTTAAGCAAACAACAGCTAAAAAACTGTTCAACCCGCACATAAAAGCATAAACAATAATTCCCCGTTAAGGACTTAATATACTTTTAAACATGTCAAATTGCTATGTTGAGTGGACTTACAAAATTATCGATCCTGTGCGGGCCTCATCATACTCATACTTGCCATACTGTCCGATGTTGCCACAAGTTTATTGGTTGGAGTTGCAGATCGGAGAGCTTCTCGATCCTAACGCGCTCGACAACACGCTTTGGCAAAATATCCGACTGTAAATTGAGGCCTTGATTCAGTAGCTCACTGTTAAGCTTATTTCAGCTAGTTTTGACACCATATACACTTACAACAAGCTCTTACTCTCCCAGCCATGTAAACAACTCCTTAGAAAATCTACTGATTGTAGCAGCCTAGAGAGTGGTTTACCGTACCGCTTGCCCTTTTTTGAGCAGTAGGCTCTTCACATCAGCTTCTCAGAGTAATCGAAATGTAGGATTACAATTGACTATAGTATAGTATCATAGTCCAAGGTTATTAATTAATTCAATAGTATATCCTTTCAGTAAAAGATTGCGTAAGCAATTTTTATTAGCAAATTATTATTGTAATTCTTAGATTGAAAATTGAAAATGTTTCGATAGAATCCATTGCTAGAAAGTATTTGTAAGAAAGGTCCTACAAATGTATGATTCTAATACGAACTTATAATGACAGATTAAAAAAAAACATAAACCTAAAGGGCATCAGCTTCGATTGCCCAAAAATTCTTCAGGTTATTCAGCAGGTAAAAAAAATAAACATTGTCATTACGAATATGGTCTATCTCGCCCCGGTTTCCGTCTGTCGATCTGTATATATGTATTTTTCACACAATTCATTATAACGTTGAAATCACTTGAACTACCAAAATAAAACTCAGTAAATGTATAATTAATATTTCTGTGCGGAGTATCACGTTTCTATTTTGTACCATATCAAAATAGCAGCCATTATTGTTTTTAAAGTCGAATATCTAAAAAAAACTGTTGATGTTGCTATTAATTTTGAACCAGCTAAAATATGATAATTGAATTTACTTTTTAAAAATATATAGTTTTACTTGGTTTGTAACGAGAATAACCGAGAAAATGTGAGTTTTATGAAGTTAAAACATGAAAAATCGTAAAATTGGCTGGAATTGGTTGTTGTATCTTTATAAAACTTAGGTTCTCTCTTATTTGTGAAATAAATGTAGTAAAACTATACGTTTTTGAAAATTACATTGACCATTGAAAGTTTTTATATAGAGGGTGTCCAGTTAATATTACAATTTACAGATCCTATAACATTACAATGGGCCACATACAATAGTCTGCTCTTGACATTCGTGCTTGACAATCGATGTTGCATTACAATGGCTGTATATCTCATCTGAGAAATTAGTTTAATCAAGTCAACCTGTCTACGTCCGGTGTTACTGTCGAGGGAATAAGTAACAGAGGGTGTATATCAAGCAATAATATGTACTCTACATTTATATGAAATATAATTATGTTTACTATTTCCATATTATCCAAAAATTAAATAAGTTTTTATCACACAATTAGTTATCTATTCAAAAACACAGCATTATATTGATTTTGCACTAGCCAATTTGATTGGTTTGGACAAAAAATAGGTTAATTCAATTAAGAGTCCATCAATAAAATAAAGTTGTCTTATACTCCCACTGGCCCTCAGGGTGAAAAGTAAAAAAAAGGAAATTAAGTTTTTCAGGGTAATTAACCTGTACATATCAGCTAAGTTGACTAAAAATAAATGCTGCAAACGTCTGATATGACTTACAAGGGTAGTGCGGTTTCACGATGAGATAAAGTAATTGTTCTTACGTTCTTTCTGGGTAGTTTTGTTATAAAGTTTGATTGTTATTTCTGTACTATTCTTTTTTAATAATATATTTAGTTAAACTGTTTCTTATAGCATTTTTAGCGAATTTCCCCTATAGGGATGAAGCTATTACCGTAGATCTCATGGTAAGACCTAAGCCCGGGACCACCTTAACTTTTCGTTTTGAGGTCACCAGAAGCCAAAAACACCATTCGTTCAAATATATATATATATAAATATAAATATATATATACATATATATATCTGTGTGTGTGTGTGTGTGTGTGTGTGTGTCTGTGAGCATGATAGCGCTCACATAAATGGTCCGATTAGAATAAAATTTGGCACAAACGTGTAAAGTAGCTATTATTCGGAGGAGTTCGTAAACCAGCCCAATTGGACCATCTAGTACAGTAAAATTTGTCCAAAAAAAGACCAAACTGAAAAAAAATTAGCCCCCCCTTGAAACGTGGTATACAGGTCATCTTCAGGCTCTAGTTGAAGAATCCGATGAGTCCATAAAAATTCAGGGGGTGGAAGGCCTCTTTTTCGAGGGGGATAGGGGGGGAAGGTTGTATTTTTTTGTAAATGTAATAACTCCGGCGAAAAAGGTCCGATCCATATAAAATTTAGTGTGGGCTTTTAAAACAGTATATTTTAACACTAAATAAAAAATGAATTCGTTCGTGTCATCCAAAGGGGTCCAAAGGGGGGATTTAACACCTCAAAAATGGGTTTTAAAATTTATTGATATCCAAAAATTAAAATTATGAAAATTTTGTTTTATTTTTTGAGTCCAGCTCAAAAAATCAAACAATTTAGTATTTTTAATTATTACTCTATGACCACTGGTTGCCGAGATATTGAAATTGGTAAACACAGTACGTTGTCCAATATAACCTCAAAATATACAGAAACTTATAAATCCCGCTTATTTTTTATCATTTATTTGACTTCCTATAGTTGAGTTTTAATGGATTATGGCTGATAAGTCCCACTTTTCTTCATTCCCTTGTCAGCAAACCTACATTCTCATATCCTATGTTATTTAAATGGGAAAACATTATGATATGTCAATTTCTCTTATATTTCTGGTTCTAATGACAATAATGAAACAGTTTTAGACTTAAAGAACTTTATCAAATTATGGGTTAAATGAAAAAAAATTATTTACGGAGCAATTCAAGACCAAAATAAATGCATTCTCTTTCTTAAGAGCTGAGATATTGATAAGAGCTGAGAGCTATTATCAATGTTGTATTTTTTTAATTATTTTTGTTTTTTTTTATAATGAATATCTCAGCTCTTAAGAAAGAGAATGCATTTATTTTGGTCTTGAATTGCTCCGAAAATAATTTTCTTTCATTTAACCCATAATTTGATAAAGTTGGTTTTGATTTAGATCAGTTTTAATACGTAATTCAATTAAAAAATAAGTTTTTTTAAGTTTTACTTATAGTGAAAGGGTGATACCTCCGATTCTAAATGAGATAAAAAGTTAGTTTTGGTCTCAAATTAAACAGGAACGTAGCAGCTTTAATATGAGCTATTATTCGATAAAATTGGTTTTGGTTTAGCTCAGTTATAATGCGTAATTCACGGAAAAAATAATGTTTTTAAAGTTTTACTTACAGTGGAAGGGTGATACCTCCGGTTCTAAAGGAGATAAAAAGTTAGTTTTGGTCTCAAATTAAACAGGAATGTAGCAGCTTTAATATGAGCTATTATTCATTAAAATTGGTTTTGGTTTGGCTCAGTTATAATGCGTAATTCAATCAAAAAATTCTTTTTTAAGTTTTACTTACAGTGAAAGGGTGATATTTCCGGTTCTAAAGAAGATAAAATGTTAGTTTAGGCCTCAAATTAAACAAGAATGTATCAGCTTAAAAATGAGCTATTGTTCGATCAAATTGGTTTTGGTTTGGCTCAGTTATAATGCGTAATGCAATTAAAAAATAATGTTTTTTAAAGTTTTACTTACAGTGATAGGATGATACCTCCGGTTCTGAAGGAGATAAAACGTTTGTTATGGCCTTAAATCATTCAGTGAACCATTGGCTTTCATTGAAGCTATATATCATTTGGAACCGTTAATTTTAAGAGGAGCTATAAACCTTTAATTAAAAATAAAATATTTGAAACATTTTGTTTTTATGACGATAAAACATTACAACTCCCTTCAATATCAACCAATGTACATGATTTATAGGTCAAATGAGAAAAAATAATTTACAGAGCAATTCAAGACCAAAACAAATACATTCTCTTTCTTAAGAGCTGAGATATTCAATTCAACATTCAAAAACAAAAATAATTAAAAAAATACAACATTGATAATAGCGTTTCAACTAGCCTTAAACCCAACCAAATTAATCTGTTAATGGTTATTCTGAAAGCCAAAGATTTTCCTAGTAATATAAGTCTTAAACTGTTTCATTATTGTCATTAGAACCGAAAATATAAGAGAAATTGACATAGGAAATGAGTATGTAGGTTTGCTGACAAGGGGATGAAGAAAAGTGAGATTTATGAGCCATAATCCATTAAAACTCAACTATAGGAAGCCAAATACAAAATATCGTTGATAAATGATAAAGAATAAGCGGGATGTATAAGTTTCTGTATATTTTGAGGTTATATTGGACAACGTGCTGTGTTTACCAATTTCAATATCTCGGCAACCAATGGTCATAGAGAAATAATTAAAAATACTAAATTTTTGATTTTTCGAGCTGAATTCAAAAAATAAAACAAAATTTTCATAATTTTAATTTTTGGATATCAAAAAATTTAAAAACCCATTTTTGAGGTGTTAAATCCCCCCTTTGGACCCCTTACGATGACACGATCGAATTTATTTTTTATGTAGTGTTAAAACATACTGTTTTAAAAGCCCACACCAAATTTTAAATGGATCGGACCTTTTTCACCGGAGTTATTACATTTACAAAAAAATACAACCTTCCCCCTCGAAAAAGGGGCCTTCCACCCCCTGAATTTTTATGGACTCATCGGATTCTTCAACTAGAGCCTAAAGATGTCCTATATACCAAGTTTCTAGGTGGGGCTAATTTTTTTCAGACAAAGTTAGTTTTTACTGTACTAATCGAAAAGGGGGGTAAAGGGGTGCAAACCCCCAAAAAAGGGTTTTTTAGTGTTTTATATGAAAATAAATCCAATTTTACTAGCACCATTGTATTCAGCTCGAAAAAACAAATAATTTAGCATTTTGAATCATTGCTCTATGGGCATTGGTTACAGAGATACTGAAAGTGGTAAACAAAGTACGTTGTCCCCATGTGAACCTTATGGGAAATAAGTAAAATTGTACATCTCGCTTAATCTCAACATATGTTAATAAAACTGGTTTTGTGGCTTCATCTAGATGAGATTTAATGTATATTAGTATAAAATCCCCCATATTTCCATTTTGGAGCAGCCAACCTGCGTACTCAAAACCCATGTTATGCTTATGGAAAATTAAAAAATCTATATTTTCCTTATTTCCTGATAGATCTTGATAAAACTTCGTGTATGGCTTCTTTTAGTTAAGATATATTATATATTCAATAAAAACCACCCAGTTTTAACATACCTGTTGCAGCAAACCTGCATACTCAATCTCCATGATATTGTTATGGAGCTTAAATAAACATATCAAATCTCGGTATATTTGATTGAAATATCTTCTTTTGCATTTAAAATTCACTGAGTATGCAGGTCTGTTGCAACGGGTGTATTTTATTAAGTAATGTGTTTTTATTGTCATTTCTTGATATCTTGTTTCTTGATAGTGAGGTATATATTTTATTATGAGGATTATTGTTAGACATTTATTGATTTTTTCAGCTAAACTTTAATATTCTTATTTCATGTCAATTTATTATTTTAACTCTCTTTTCTGTTTATTACATTCGATATATGACTTGTACATGGTTATGAATTATTCGCTGTTCTTATTTAAATTGGTTGTTTGCAATTGTTCGTACGATTAATAGATGCATTAAATGCATTATTATGGATCACCGATTGAGTGAACTATTTTCGACTGTGTTGAATATGTTTTGTAGTGTTCGCCTTTACTTGTACTGTATTTTTGTCTTCCACCAGGTATGCTCACTTTTATATACATTTCAGTTTAATTTGTAATGTTCTTTGTATTTTATAGTTTTGGAATGATCATAGTCTAAAATTCCGTTTACCATACATTTTTCTGTACTTTCTGCATTTTTGCACACACTTTGGGTAATGAATATGTACATCAATAAGATACAGGAAATGATTTGCTTTTATCCTTAAGTTTATTATTAACGTTATCAGTTTTCTCAGAATAACTTCCTTTACTACAATCAAATATGTGAGATATGTACATTCTCAAAGAAGGGTTTTAAGAAAGCCAAGGAAACATTAGCTGATTTGTAGGAAGATACACGAAAACCTTTGCCGTGTAGAGCACGAAACTCACAGTCAGAACCAAACTGCCTTAAATAAAATTGAAAATCTTTGAAGATCACCAAACATGATCACAACTCAAAATAATTATAACTATTATAATATGCCTAGTGAGCTGTGAATTAATGAACGAAATTATTTACGACAAAATACAATAACGAATGATTTACAATTTCAATTGTAATATTTAATTAATTCCGTATCTGTCGTTGATACAGTTCATCGGTGATAAACTATGTACGTGTACCGTTTGATATTAATTTGTAACAGCTTGACCACAGAGTAGTTTAGCTGAGAAGCAAAACAGGGTTTGGAACCAATTATAGGGCAAGTTAGTAGGCAAACTTCGGTCCTCAGTTTATGTTAACTTTGGATTATTACGACTTTATGTCGTTAAAAAACTTTCTAGATTAAATTCAGTCGATTGTTTGTGTTGTTATGACTGGAAATTGAAAAATTTTAGGTTCTTTTCCATTCTCTTTGATGAATATTACTTCCAAAATTCAAAATGTGTTTTAATGCTGATTAAGTTTTTTTGGGTTAGTTATATATTTTTAAAACATATTATTTGGTTAAAAAACCCCTATCTGACAAAGCATGTATTGCTGTAAAACAGTATTTTTTATGGCAACTAGTTGGATTCAAAAATTGCAAGGCTCAATAATTCATTTTTTAATAATAATGTATTTTAAAATGTGTATCTCCATGCTGGGATACTGCAGGGATGATTCTGGTAGACGTCCATGACATGATGTAAGGTACGTAAGGCCCTCGTCTATAGGAGCCCCAGAGAGGCTCTCATTCCGGGAGGAGGTTTCAAAACGCGTTTCCCACATTTCGCAAAGTTAGCTTGAGGCTTGTAGAAAAAGCTTTTGTTACATCTCAAACCGGCCAAAGTTTAGAGGCCCAAAATGAAGCAGTCAGTTGTAATTAATTTTTACATCTAAACTAACAGCTAATAAACTTGGTATCTCCTTGTCCAGGAGTCTTTTACTGAAACCATTTGAGCGCAAGATTTTTATTTTTTAAGGAAACAATAAGTGAATAAGGTTAACTTTTATGTCAGGGGAGCTTTTTATTAAAAATACGGAATGTACAAGATATGAGCCAATGTAGATGCGTTAACCAAGTTTTCACAATTCCGCTATTAAACCACATATATACGAATACTCCTGTGAATGTTTAGCAATATTATATGAGAACAATCAAAATCAAAGCCTGACAGTATTTGTAAGGGAAATAGGGGGGTAAATGATCCTGTATAAACCTTGTGATAACTTGTAAATATTTTAAGGTAACAAATCTACTAATGCCCTAATGAGTACGTTGTTCATGATGACCTAATAAATATTTAAAATCTGATTTTTATAGGCATGGCTACCTGTCAGCGCTTCGGTGTTTTTCATATGAACTAATGAAATCATTTAGATAGGGTTGGATCAGCGACATTTCTAATGAGAAAAGTGCGTTTTTTAAACGTTATTTGTGTTGTAAAGGGAGTTTAGTGATTATTAATTTTGAAACTGGTACTAAATGTTCTAGTAATTATTTTATATCTTCCTAATGGATCTTTTATTTTTGATTTAAAATACAATAATTCCAGCAATTCTAAATATGTAAATGAAAAAAAAATCACCATTCTAATTTAGTTTTCTAAGTTCTCAATCGCTAATTGTAAATATTTCTTGTAAGTAAAAATATAAAGCCTTAGAGTCATTCGTGTTCTAATAATTTTTTAAGGTTTATTATCATCGTATCTTGTTTATATAGCTTTTATCTTAAGGGCTAATTCATAATACACTATTTAAATTTAACTTAACAGGATAATATAGCATTTATTCTATTGTGTTACAAATGAATAAACCCCCTGCTGTTGAAAGTCAGCGGGTGTGCGTTTATTAAGCTATAAATTGATCACAGAAGTGGTACATTTAAAACTTCGGAATTGGTATTCAAACAAATGTTAAATATATGCCAATAGTCTTTTTATCTTGCATTGGCCCTCCTTTCCATATAGGCCTTCAGGCTTGTGCGTGGAAGCTACCAAGCAAAGCAAGGAATGACCCGATACAGTACTACTGCCAAGGATGATCAGTAGTGCTAAAAAGTATACGACGAAACGCCACGGAGATCCCACGACATCACTGCCATGGTTCCGAAGCCCAGCTTTCTACGAACTACAAAACAGACTTACATTATACATCGTGTTTATTACATTATATTATATGTATTTAATTTTAATCGTAAAGCAGAATTCAGGAGGTTCTTTAATTTACATGGTTTTTATTCAAAGTTAAAATATCCCAGGTACAAACCTTATTTATATAAGCTATAATTGATAAAATTGCCTTAAAATTTTCCCAATAACAAATATTATACGAGATATTTGTCTTCAAAAAAGATAAATACCACCCTTGCAGCTGAACTCCAATCTCAGAAAATGTCAAATGCATAATTAGTATTTCAGTCCAAGTTAATAAGCCAGATATAACATATTTTTTGTAATCTCCGTTAAAGTAACAGAGCAATATTCAGATTTGCTGAAGTAGGAGTAATGATTGGGTTTATCAATATCCAGTTGACCTAATGAATAAGAAGCCATAAGCCAAATTTAATCAAGGTATTTAATAAATGAAATTATAGCTTTTTTAGCACATAATATTATAAATAATACATTTTAGCTTATTTATTTACGAAAAATATAAAATGGAGAATAAGTATACTGATTTGATGGCATGTTAAATATAAAAATCGAGGTTTTATGCTGAAATATAACAGATGTCAACTGGATGAAGCCAGAAATAAAGTTTAAATAAGACAATATTAGAAATAAGCGAGGTATAGAATACATCGTATTTTCTATAAGGATAACATAATGAAATCCGATCTATATATACGAAGCCCGATCTATCGGGCTTTCAATATCGCGTAAAAGCTATAATTAAATTTACAAAATTGTTTGATTTTATAATATAAATTTAATTATGCAAACAAATTATTATACATTACATGTAATAAATAACATATATATTAATAAACAGTATAACAATAATATCTTCAATAACATATATATAAAAAATGTAGATGTTTCAATATATATTTACACACACACACACACACACACACACACATACATACATATATATATATATATATATATATACATATATATATAACATGTAAAAACCCATGTATTACCCGTGTTTGTTAAATTTAATACTAAAATTAAGTTTTTTAAAATATGTTTTAAAATGTAACGTGAAACGAATTCCTTATAAGTTTTATTTTGTTACTCCTCAAAACTACTTTAATCTAGTACAAAGTCTTCGGAAACTAACTGAAGAGGTGTAGAGGTGTAAGATACATTCAGACCAACGTATGTTGGTATTTTTAGGGAATACTTCAATTAAAAATCGTCCCTATTTGGCATACAGTGCATACTACATATATTACGCTACGTACATTTCGCTTTCTCCAATTAGGGATTTCCTTTGTAGCACACAGCTAATTCCCAACAAAACCTCTGTAAAACCACAAAGGGTGGTGAAACAAACAATCACGTGGGGTAAAGCCCCAATAACCACTCGGCACTCTAAGCTTCGGCATGGGTGTTCTTTGCGTTCTAAGAATAACTTTTTTTATCATATGTGTAAAAAAGCTCTCCTCAGTGACTCTTAAATTGGTTAAAAATAACAATAAACGTCCAGCTTTTATCATTAAAAAATATAGTCAAACTGGAAGTCGTTACAAAGAGTTCTGACTGACTCACTATGCGGTATTAATACGTAATTAACTTTAGCCACAATTAACACTATTCAATTAAGAAACTATATAATGTTTATAAGAAAGACCCCTTTAACTTTAAACAAATGTTAACTTATTTAATTATTTAAGGTAAGTGACGTTTAAAGATTGTTCACTGCATCAATATGTGTGAGGATTTCAAAATTTTGCATAGGTAATAAGCATTTAATAACCTTACAAGTATTTTGAAACCTTAAGATAAATACAATGAATAACAGTCCATGTAATTATAAATAATTCTAGAACCATAAAAAAATATAAATCTCTAATTATATTCCAACATATTTTAATGCAAATTAAATGTTCGTCAATATACATCCATGACTAAAAATATACATTTATTTATAGTTGTTTTGCTCATTAATGTTTTATACGAGTGTAAAACATTAATTGTTATATATTTAACATAAGTTTTTTAGGGCAGTATAAAACAAGCTCTAATTATCTCAATTATTTTCTTATTACTATTTCTATATACATTTATGAATCGAATAAGCATTTTCACACATGTTAATGTTCAGCTTTTGGGCAGTACAATGACGAACCTTTCGTTGCTAGTAAAAACAAGCATCGCAGTAACGTAGGTTTTGTTCCTCGAACTTCCTGAAGGCCATAAACATCAATCTCACCTCTACTGGGACTGAATATCCAATCTTCTGAGAACCAAAACCTTGGATGCTGAATAAGAGACATTTACCTCAGTCTTCAATAGATGACTCAAGAAAAGTAAACAATACTGCTGAGAATCGTTTATATCAACAGATTACTTATAGTTAACGACGAACATATGGCAATTTCCTGGCATTTAATAAGCATTATGTTTGTAAGAAAGTTGGAAAATGCATTTTGCACTCGTTCTAACGAGATACAGTTTGGCTGAACAACACTTTACCTTGTTTACCCATCCCAAATATTGAAATGGCCGCCATTTTGGTTAGGGGGGTGATATCGACCTCCGGTTTGCACCATTGTATTTCTTTTGACAATCCCTTAAAAGTAAGGGGTCACTCGATAGGCGTTTGCTTTTAAAAATTTGGGGCTGCCCCCAAAGGGCCCCCATTTTGGGGGCCGAGACAGAGTTGTTTTAGTTACAAAAAAGTACAGTGTTATGTCGCACAAAGTTGAGCTGAGTTCAGTTTACCTAATGTAACCCGTTTAATAGTTAAGGTGGGGTATCCACACTTTAGCTTGTTACCCATCTCAAATTTTGAAATGGCCGCCATTTTGGTTAGGGGGTGATATCGACCTCCGGTTTGCGCCATTGTATTTCTTTTGAGAAACCCTTCAAAATGAGGGGTCACTTGATAGGGGTTTGCATATGAAAATTTGGGGCTGCCCCCAAAGGGCCCCATTTTGGGGGTGGGGGCGAAAATGGGACTCTGGTTAAAAAGTGCAGTTTTTAATTCTGTGATGGTTTGCTGAGTTTGGTTTTCCTACTATGACGCATTAAAAAGTTAGGTGGGGGTATCCACACTTTTGCCTAACCCTGTATATATTGTGTAAAAAATGCTTTTCCAAGAACTGTAAAAGATTTTTTTAATCTTTCAAAAAGTTTTTTGTTTATAATCTCTAAAATATAAATAATGTCATTATAAAACAAACGTAGTTTAATATTCCATTTATGTAATCCGGAGACGGAATAAAAGGTGTTCAAGAGTGTAAATAATTAATTTAATTTTAAATTTATATTAATTTGCTTTACATTAATTTGTGTATTTGGATGACGAAATGTTCATAAAAGTTTTGGAATAAATGAGAAAAACTTAATTGGAATAAACACTTAACAAACATAAAATTTATTGCAAATAGTAGTATTCAGCGCATTCTTACACAGAAAAAATATTTGGAAATTCGTTACTGTATAATATATTATATAATAATATATATTATCCATTTATTTATTTTAACATTTTAACTTGGGTAATAACACACCAAAGTCCCCATTTATATCTCCCATTACCTACGAATATTTCGCGTCATTTGTTCGACCATATTTGGTGATTATGGCATATTAACTGAGACAGACAGGTTAATTTTGGGCACGATGTTAGGATAGTTACTGTCAGTTCATTTCGATATTGCCATGGTGTTATTTATTATTATTAAAATCTACTAGTAGCTATTTTTCAAACGGCGTAGAGGATTCGTGTAAAGGTATTAAAATTGGCATTTTGTAGCTTGAGACAGTTCTTTTTACTGCCCTTTCAGCGATCGAATTATACTTTATATATTTGTTTACAATTTAACACCCTTCTAAAATGTTAGGCGTTAGCTGTTTACCTGTTGTAGCCAGAGGGAACACAGGGACCTATGTCTTGGCTGGGTACAATATTTACATTTGAGCACCAGTTGTTCAGTTGTTCAGTAGGTTCAGTAGTTTTAAACGTTTCTTGGAACAAACAGACGAAAAAAGCCACCTGGGCCTATATATTAAAAAACCCGTTGATTAACTTTTTGTAAATAAATACATACCAATCAGTAAAAAGGACAAAGTATTATTATTGTAAAATGAGAACCCAGCTCTCTTCTTTAATGTTTGAAATATCAATTATGGACCGCTGTTTCTCAGTCAATTTTAACATACATAGAGACCATTTTAATACAAAAATAATGATAAACCATATAAACAAAAACCCAATGACATCAAGGATACAAATGTCCCGTAACAGCCCCCCTTAATTTTTCGAACGGCGCGGCGTTTATTTTTAAACGAGTTACTAGGTAATTGTAGTGCATTTTTTGGTATTTTGAAATTCACCCTCCCCCCTCCCAATCAAAAAAGGGGTTGCTTTGGGGAGCCTAAATTTGAAAAGGCAACACTATCAAGATAAGTAGTTTAAGAGGTTTAAAATTGTGTGCCGTAAACCCGAGATAAATGCTAATTCATCAATTAATAAATGGCATTTATTAATAAATGTCAACTCATTAGATGCTTGGCTACTCGAAAGAAACATCTGTATATTTAAAGCCGTTTAAGGAAAAAACCATGTGGCAGTTCGTCTGAAACTTCTTCTGGACCGATTTACGAGGGTTGTACCAATACAAGGGTTTCGGTTCTAAATTAGCAGGTTTTATTCGTATTTTGAAAATGTTTACGTGAACTGGACTAGATATGAAAAATAATCTTTTCTTATATAGATTTAACATGAGTAAAAAATCCCCTTTTTCAAACCTTTGGACAGTTCGTCTGAGACTTCCACTGGACCTGCTATAGATGCAGGTTGTATCAAAACAAAGTTGTTACGTCCTACATTAGCACGTTTTATCAGTACTTTGGAAATATTTACAGTAAATGGGTCAAAAATTAAGAATACACTTTTCTTGTGGAGATTTGACATGGGGAAGAAAGTTAACTTTTTCAATTATTCGGACCGTTCGTCTGAGACTTCCACTGGACCGATTTGCATGCACTCTGAACCAAATAAAAACTCAACTGATCTATATTTGCTGGTTTTATTTATTTTTGTATTATCTTGCCCTTTTTAATTAAAAAGCTGAAATTTACTATCCTTTACAACGATGTTATTTAACAGTCCTTCTAACAGCTGATTTTAAGGGCACGACGTATTTTGTCTAATAACAGAACAAGAGCAAGCGCTCAAGAGGCATTTGGTTTCATGGCCAGTACCCAAAAACATATACAACTATTACGTATTATACCTTAAATGAAAACAAAACTATTACAGTTTTATATTATTTTAACTATACATGTTTATAGTTATAGAATTAGAAAACTAGTTTTGATTATTAATTTTTTTGGTCATACTTAAAGTTACTTAATTTTGGAAGCATCTGATTGCAATAAACATGAATGGTCTAAGTGATTACTACAATAGCAATAGTAGTTTTCATTACTAGGAGCGAAAGTGGCTCTTTTTGGTACGAGATCGTAATTTACAGGCGAGGCGCAGCCAAGCTTGGAAATGCGATCGAGTACCAAGGAGACACTTTTGCTCCATGTGATGAACAACTATTTTCATCATTATGTATAAATAATCATTTAATCGTTAAAAAATTAGACTACACAATTTTGAGGTTATCCAAAATAGTCATAGTCATTTACACATCTGTTAGTTGTTTACAAACACAAGATAAGAAATCGTTCAACCTTTTAAACGTAACATAAACAAATTTTGACATTAGAGTACGGCAAAATTTACCATATGTTTTTCCAGTACTCCTATTCGAAGTGATCCAAAAACGATCATTTTGCGTACGATTTAGAGAACTAAAAACGGCTGTTTTTGGGACAGTATGATGAAAATTAATTATAAAGGCGGATCAGTTTAAATGATCAATATTCATAGTAAATGCTTTTTTTATCATATTAAGGAACTAAGTAATTTAAACCATACCAGTGGCTGTGACTGTGAATGGGTACATAGTCTACATTTGAGCACCAGTTGTTCAGTTGTTACAGCACATAAGGAGTACATATGGACAGGTGGTAGTTTACCTTTAAAAACTCATATTAATCCCGATTATACTTTTTTCAATAATAATGCACTGGTTTTAATTCGAAAAGTGCTCCAAATCCTGTGCGTGTAAGAAAATCATCGTAAAAAATAGATTTGTTCCTCAGCAAGTAGTCAGTTGTTCCGATATTACTTCGCAGTGCTTTACTTTGCCGACGTCACGGGTAGAATTACATCAACCATTGAGGAAAAGATTGTACCTATTGTTGGCGATGGAAATTGCCTGTTCCGTGCAGTTTCATATTTAATATTTGGAAATCAAGACCAGCAACTAAGAAGTAAAATTATGTGCTGGATATTGAGACACTGGGAACGATATGAACATTTTATTATTGGAGATACTTCCTATAGAGTACTAATAATGTGCAAAAATGAGCCGTGTCCGTCGAGTATCGACGGGCAAAAACTAGTAACTTTGATGAGGGCTGCAAGGCTAGGCAATTCATTCTGCTCCAAGTTATTAGTCCTATTAGACCGGGAGCTGGGAGGTCGAAAATTACGTCATAAGGTGCACATGTAAAAGCTATGCCGTTTTGAAGAGGCATCCTGGGGGGTTTCAAAAATGGGTTTGTTAGCCCTCAATCTGGGGGCTTTCTCCAAGGTGGACAAACTCAAAAATTCGAAAAAAGGTCAAAATTTACGTCATAAGGTGCACGGATTTGACACATACCATGTCGTGGGAAAAGTTGAGGGGATCACAAAAACACCTAGGTGGACAAAAATTTTGGGGGCTTTGACCCAGGTGGACAAACTTGAAAATCCAAAAAAATGCCAAATTTTACGTCATAAGGTGCACAAATATAATATGCGGCATTTCATTCCTCAGGTATTCAGGGACCTAAAACTGCTGAGGTAGACAAAATTTTTGGGGGCTTTACCCAAGGTGGACAAGATTGAAAATTTCATGTTTCGAATTTTGGATTTTTTTAAATGCGTCTGTACCCCATCATATCTAACCGATTTCGTTGAAATTTTTTTTGGGAGGTCTTGGCATGTAACTAAAACAATTTATATCAAAATACCTGAAAAATATATAATTTTTCACTAAAAAGGGCAATTTTTTGGAAATTTTTCAAGTTTTTGGGAAAAAAGTTTTTTTACATTCGTAAAAATTATCCGATCTTTATGAAATTCGGCACGGATGTGTAAAGTGATAGAACCTAACATAATCTCGAAAACTAGCTCATTCGGATCATTAGAAGGGGGGTAATAGAGGGTTCCACCCCTAAAAAAATGGGTTTTTTGGAATTTTGACGTTTAAAATTTTAGAAAATCAAATTTTAGTTTACGCCATTGAATTCAGCTTGAAAAAACAAACAATTTGGTATGTTTAATCATTGCTCTATGTCCATTCGTTCCCGAGATATTGAGGGTGATAAAATCAGTATGTTGTTCCAATGTTAACCTTATGGGAAATAAATTAAATTGTACATTTCGCTTTTTTCTGAACCTAACTCGATAAAACTTGGCATATGGCTTCAACTAGTTAAGGTCTAATTGATTATGGCCTAAAATCCCCCATTTTTGGATTTCCGTGGCAGTAAACCATCATACATTGTTCCCATGTTATTCTTATGGGAAGGAAATAAAATTCTCTATTCTCCTTTTTTTTACATATGTTAATAAAAATAAAATTAATCCAATTTTAGTTAGCACCATTGAATTTAGCTCAAAAAACCAAACAATTTAGTATCTTAAATCATTGCTCTATGTCCATTGGTTACCGAGATATTATAAGTGGTAAACACAGTACGTTGTCCCAATGTTAACCTTATGGGAAAATAAGTAAAATTTTATATCTTGCTTATTTCTCAACTTATCTTAATAAAACTTGGTTCGTGGCTTCATTTAGATGAGATCTAATGTATTTCAGTCTAAAATCTCCAAAATTTCCATTTGTGTTGCAGCAAACCTGCATACTCATTCCCCATGTTATCCTTATGGGAAATAAAATTATAGGTGTATCTTCCTTATTTTTTGACATATCTTGGTAAAACTTCGTATATGGCTTGTTCGTGCTGAGATCTACTAAACATTTAATTAAAACCACCGAGTTTTAACGGAGCTGTTGCAGCAATCCTGCATACCCATTCTTCTTGTTATTCTTATGGAGCTTACAAAAACGATTATGCAGGTCTGCTGCAACGGGGGTAGTAGGAACCCGGGTTTCCTAATGATTTTCAACCATTAGAATAAGTTCCTAATACCCCCGATGCAGCAGACCTGCATAATTAACGAATTTCAAATGCAAAAGAACGTATTACAATCCAACATAGTGAGATTTGACACGTATTTGTAAGCTCCATAAGAATAACAAGAAGAATGGGTATGCAGGATTGCTGCAACAGCTCCGTTAAAACTTGGTGGTTTTAATTAAATGTTTAGTAGATCTCAGCACGAACAAGCCATATACGAAGTTTTACCAAGATATGTCAAAAAATAAGGAAGATACACCTATAATTTTATTTCCCATAAGGATAACATGGGGAATGAGTATGCAGGTTTGCTGCAACACAAATGGAAATTTTGGAGATTTTAGACTGAAATACATTAGATCTCATCTAAATGAAGCCACGAACCAAGTTTTATTAAGATAAGTTGAGAAATAAGCAAGATATAAAATTTTACGTTTTTTCCCATAAGGTTAACATTGGGACAACGTACTGTGTTTACCACTTATAATATCTCGGTAACCAATGGACATAGAGCAATGATTTAAGATACTAAATTGTTTGGTTTTTTGAGCTAAATTCAATGGTGCTAACTAAAATTGGATTAATTTTATTTTTATTAACATATGTAAAAAAAAGGAGGATAGAGAATTTTATTTTCTTCCCATAAGAATAACATGGGAACAATGTATGATGGTTTACTGCCACGGAAATCCAAAAATGGGGGATTTTAGGCCATAATCAATTAGACCTTAACCAGTTGAAGCCATATGCCAAGTTTTATCGAGTTAGGTTCAGAAAAAAGCGAGATGTACAATTTAATTTATTTCCCATAAGGTTAACATTGGAACAACATACTGATTTTATCACCCTCAATATCTCGGGAACGAATGGACATAGAGCAATGATTAAACATACCAAATTGTTTGTTTTTTCAAGCTGAATTCAATGGCGTAAACTAAAATTTGATTTTCTAAAATTTTAAACGTAAAAATTCCAAAAAACCCATTTTTTTAGGGGTGGAACCCTCTATTACCCCCCTTCTAATGATCCGAATGAGCTAGTTTTCGAGATTATGTTAGGTTCTATCACTTTACACATCCGTGCCGAATTTCATAAAGATCGGATAATTTTTACGAATGTAAAAAAACTTTTTTCCCAAAAAATTGAAAAATTTCCAAAAAATTGCCCTTTTTAGTGAAAAATTATATATTTTTCAGGTATTTTGATATAAATTGTTTTAGTTACATGCCAAGACCTCCCAAAAAAAATTTCAACGAAATCGGTTAGATATGATGGGGTACAGACGCATTTAAAAAAATCCAAAATTCGAAACATGAAATTTTCAATCTTGTCCACCTTGGGTAAAGCCCCCAAAAATTTTGTCCACCTCAGCAGTTTTGGGTCCCTGAATACCTGAGGAATGAAATGCCGCATATTATATTTGTGCACCTTATGACGTAAAATTTGGCATTTTTTTGGATTTTCAAGTTTGTCCACCTGGGTCAAAGCCCCCAAAATTTTTGTCCACCTAGGTGTTTTTGTGATCCCCTCAACTTTTCCCACGACATGGTATGTGTCAAATCCGTGCACCTTATGACGTAAATTTTGACCTTTTTTCGAATTTTTGAGTTTGTCCACCTTGGAGAAAGCCCCCAGATTGAGGGCTAACAAACCCATTTTTGAAACCCCCCAGGATGCCTCTTCAAAACGGCATAGCTTTTACATGTGCACCTTATGACGTAATTTTCGACCTCCCAGCTCCCGGTCTATATTTCTAATTTATAAGAAACGCACTTTTTTTAACTTATTAAAACAAAGTATTTAATTCCTTTAAGGACAAATTTCCATCAATCTTTTTTTGTGCGTTTGTCGATAACCTAGTTTGCGTTGGAGAACATTGGAGAGAAGTCCGAAATGTTTTAAGGGGTTCCTGGTTAGATTAGTGTTATGTCTACAAGTATTTGAACTATTTGGAAAATGTTTAATGTCTATTTCCTATACCTACGAATATAAAAATTTAACAATATTGACCTGCTGACAGGATCATCGAAATAAAATGTTTTGTGACCAGCAATTAAGAAAATGTCATACTTACTTACTTGATACTTCTTCTCTTTCCCGTTGACTCGATGAGTTTTGGGAGCGTCATCTTGTCCTCCAATAATGGAAGGGCATTTATTCAAGGCTTTTAGGCTTATTCGGAAGGTTAGGTTGGGTTGACAGTCTGGCAGGTATTTGGCAAAAGTAGGTTATGTTACTTAAATTTGTTTTCAAAAAATTCTCTTAAACTATAGAAGCTGTTTTGAATTAAAAATGACTTTAGTTCTCTCTTAAATGTGTTTACATTATTTATTTGCTTAATTCTAGAAGGTAAAAACTGGTAAATTTTTCTGCCCATATATTCAGGTTTTTTTTCAAATAATCTTAATCTGTGCTGTTCGGAAAAATTATTTTTAAATCTAGTGTTATATGTATGAGTGGTATTTGTATATTCAGGTAAAGCGGATTTAACATAAACAGAAATTTCAAAAATGTAGAGGCATGGTACCGTCAGGATTCCCATGTTTATAAAATGTTCTTTACAATGCGCTCTGCAATTGAGCTGAAGAATTGTGCGCAATGCCCGCTTTTGCCAAACAAAAATGTCATTCAGATTTGCATCGGATGCACCCCAAAGGGGGATAGAGTAGGAGGTGCGTGACTCAAGTAAGCAATGGTAGACATTTTTTAGCAAACCTATGTTCTGCAGGTTGCTGAGGCTTCTCAAGACAAAAACCCCTTTTGCCAATTTGCTTTTGATTTTTCCCAATTGCTCACTCCAGTCAAAGCCATCGTCCAGTCTCACCCCTAAGAAGTCAGCTGACTTTTCTTGACGCAACTCTGTGTCTCCTATCACAACGACAGGAACTTGATTTGTTTTTGAATGCTGTTTTTGTATCGTTTGTAAACACATGTAGTTTGTTTTCTCTGGGTTCAATTTCAGTCTGTTGTTTTCAAAAAATTGAGCCAATTCATTGATTTTGAAAAAAGAATCTGCTTCGAGCAAATCGAAGTCTTTATTTTTGGTGACCAGAGTTGTGTCGTCAGCAAAAATGAAAAGATTTTCTTCTGGTATAACATCATAAATGTCATAAATCGGAACCTATATAATCCAGGCAACGAAAGGCTATAGAGGGAATTGCATGGATCACAATTTTTTACTTTTTTACTTTGTTTGGACTAGTTAGGAGTAAAACATATTAAAAGTCCCCACCCTTACCCCTTGAGCCAGCTGGGCTGGAAGGGCCTAAAGGTACAATGTTTTGGTTTTTCCTAAATATCTTGAAAACTATCAACTTTTAGTATTCCCTATTAGATTTGGAAATTAAATAAAATTAAATTTTCTGTGAGAAAAATATATAATATGTCTACTTTGGTCCAACCGTTTACAAGATAAACACTAATTTTCTTAATATTTTTTTAATATCCCTTCCATAAGAAATACATGTAAATTTGTGGGTAACTTAGATGCCCAATTGGGCAACGTTTTTTTCACCTAAAGGAAAATGAGCAGCATTCAGGAAATTTTGTCAATATTTCCTGAATTATGTTCATTTTCCTTTAGGTGAAAAAACGTTGCCCAATTGGGCACCTAAGTTACCACAAATTTACATGTATTTCTTATGGAAGGGATATTTGTTTAAATAATAACAAAATTAGTGCTTACCTTGTAAACACTTTTGGTTTGGTTGGACCAAAGTACATATTATGTATTTTTCTTATAGGAAATTTAATTTTCTTTAATTTTCAAATTTAATAGGGAATACTAAAAGTTGATAGTTTTCAAGATATTTAGGAAAAACCAAAAAATTGTACCGTTAGGCCCTTCCAGCCCAGCCGGCTCAAGGGCTACGGGCGGGGGACTTTTGATATGTTTTACCCCTAACTAGTCCAAACAAAGTAAAAAAGTCAAAAATGGTGATCCATGCAATTCCCTCTATACCTCTTTTTGAGCATTCATTGCCTGGACTATCAAAGCATGCTAAATCCATTGTTAAAATCATTAGATAGTCCAGTCAATTTACGCGATGGCCCCAAAAAAACTGCGTAATGAGTCGAAAATATTTTTTGATGGAATTCTACTTAAAAAAATATGAATTTTAACATCCACAGTTTACCCAAATCGGACCATGGGAACCTCACTAAAATCACGTTTCAAAATGGCGGCTTTTCCCGCCATACAAACATTTTTGAAAAAAGACATTCAACTGCATTTTGTATCAATGTTTTTCGAGATATTGACTTTGGACCACCCCCAGTCATCGTTGGGTGGTTGGTTCTAGATTTTGACAGAGTTTACATTTTCGGCCTCCATCTTGGATCCGCCATATTGGATATAATTTTTTTTTTCAAATGTAAAGATGGTGTGGTGACACATCATTACGGAGTAGATTTTTACCCTGATCACAATGCTGAAATCAGTTTTTGAAAATATGCATTCGTTAAAAAGATATGCTCGAATAAACATTCATCCCTATACATTTATTAGGGACGTTTAATTTTTTAATATTTTTTTTAGAATTATCTCTTAAATCTCCAGTTCTTATTAAGGTATGTAGTTCGTTTTGGTCTTGAAATACTCAGTCATTTAACGGCTTTAATATGAGCTATTGATCATTAAAATGGGACGACTGCTGGACGAGCTGTAAGGCTTAAACCGACACGAACATCCATTTTTAGAAATTTGTTTTTGTCAAAGTTTCATAGCACAGGTCCAAAAAGGATTAAAAAGCTCGTTCTCCTCTCAAATTACTCAGGAGATTCTGGGCTTTCATATGAGCTATGGCTCATTAAAATCGGACTTACTTAATTTGAGTTATGAACCTTCATGTACCATTAAATCTGTTCACTTTCGTAAATTGTATATAATTAATGACTCAAATATAGAAAACTAATAGAGATTCAAACCGGTTTTATGTTTTAATTAACTCAGTATATTATTGGCTTTCATTTAAGCTCTTAATCATTTAAATCGGTTGAGTTTGAGGTGAGATATAGACCTCAAACCAACATAAAAATCATTTTTTTTTCAAAATTTCATAATTATATAAAGATTTGTATTTAAAGTCCCAAACATGGTCTACAAGTTGGATTGGTTTTGGAACACGCACTGATTTAATAGCTTTCATTTGACATATTGATAATTGAAATCTGACAAAAATAGGATGAGTTATATTCTTTTATATCATCTTTGACAAAAACAAATTTCTAAAAAATGGATTTTCGTGTCGATTTTATCCTTATAGCTCGTCTAGCAGTCGTCCGATTTTAATGATCAATAGCTCATATATAAGCCGTTAAATGACTGAGTACTTTAAGACCAAAACGAACTACGTACCTTAATTAGAACTGGAGATATAAGAGATAATTCTTAAAAAATCTTTAAAAAAATTAAACGTCCACAAGAAATGTATAGGAATGAATTTTTATTTGAGCATATCTTTTTAACGAATGCATATTTTCAAAAACTGATTTCAGCATTGTGTTCAGGGTAAAAATCTAGTCCATAATGATGTGTCACAACACCATCTTTACATAAAAAAAATTTATATCCAATATGGCGGATCCAAGATAGCGGCCGAAAATGTAAACTCTGTCAAAATTTAGAACCAATCACCCAACGATGATTGGCGGCAATCCAAAGTCAACATCTCGAAAAAAATTGATACAAAATGCAGTTGAATGTCTTTTTTCAAAACTTTTTGTATGGTAGGAAAAGCCGCCATTTTGAAACGTGATTTTAGTGGGGTTCCCATGGTCCGATTTTGGTAGAATTTGGATATGTTAAAATTCATATTTTTTAAGTAGAATTCCATCAAAAAACGTTTTCTTGCAGTTTTTTGAGGTTCCCCATGTTAATTTTCGTAGAATGACTGGCCTAATAGAATTGGGTAGTTTTACAATTAATCAAATTACAGAAAAGTAAAACTATTTTTCTTTAATATAAGCAGTTCATACAGCAGGTGCAATTAAGGATTTCAACTGGTAATTCATTTAACCAGTTAAGTTATTCTGAACATCAAAGACGGTTTCCGGATCAATGTTCAAAAGTACACTCAAGCTACTGGCAAACTCCAAACAGATTACCACTTGGGTATACAAGGCGTGTGACTGGGGAAACTGTAATTGGTATGCTCTGTGAATATGTTCAGGTAATTACATAAAAAGTACCTTTTTGCAGTCACATATTTAACATTAGTATCTCATAATTATTGTTCATAAAGTTAGTTTTTAATCGCTATACTTATCGTTCTTTCTGCAGATTTGCTGCGACTCAGCTTCAAATTATTTAATCAGCTTAATCTTTCGAAAGATGAAATCGTGCTACTACATCTGAAGTGACATTCTAATTTATTTAATTTATTTCCTATATTTTCAGATCTATGCATTTTTTTCTTAAGACCGCATCAGTTATGATATCGCCTCTAACTCAAAATAAATATTTCAATTAGGGTTTTTGGTTTGGATATATCATCAACGACGGTTAAAAAATTCAACTGATTGTTGATTTTTTTAGATAGGCCTTCTTAAGAGAATTTAATTGCATTGCAAGGTTGAATAATGTTTCATCATTAAATTAAAAAAATTACGAACGTCTAATTCTGTTAACTTGCATTACAAAAAAAATATATGTAAAGCTATAGTTGGGATTACTTGAATATAAAAGTCCCGAGGAATTGGGGGTTTGTATCGATAAATTATAACTTTATTACAGTGGAATCTAGAGTAACCTGATTGCATATCCGAGGACTAAAACAGAGGGTCAGCCCACAGCACAGACCATAGCAAACCACTATGGACCATAGTAAATGTTATCTTTCTCTATTATAGGGGCACAACATTCGAACTGGCAACACCATCGCCACTTTGCTAGGGATATTCACAAAGGACCACTTCGCCCTTTGTTGGCTGATTTTGGAATGCCAGTTGATGATTATACGTCAAAGTAATGATTTAAAAAGGTTATTGCTCTTAGGTATACGTTGCCATTTACAAACGCCACGGTCTTCTTATAGTAATGGCCAAACAATTCATTTGGATAAATTGAAATGTAAAATTCTATATATTATTACGCAATTAAAATTCTGAGTTCTCAGTAAATACTGAACCGATCTTCAAGATTTATGTGTCAAGTTAAAGAAGATAATGCATAAGGTTGCCAGGTTTCCTCAATAATTACTCTTTTCTAAGGGCTATGACCTGAAGCCCTTCAAAGATAAAGTCAATAAAGCTTTAATGACAGAATAACAAAATTTTATATCAGCAGTTGTTTATCGCAAGTGAAGGTGCAACAGAAATTTAGTATATGTAAAGGGTGGTCCATATAAACCGTCCAAGATTTATTTTGTTTTAGCTCAGCTTGTTTTATTTTAGAGAGGCGATTCTTACGATGAACTATTCATTATTTAATAGTATTTTTAAATCTGTAATCTATTAGTATTTAATAGTATTTTAGTAACAACGATAGTGATAAAAATTTGCTTTTCTGAATAAAACGGCATACAAATTAAATATAGTGTGAAATTAACAGCGATTGCTTAGGACTGAAAAATTACAATTATCAAAATAAAACATTTCATTGTAAATGAGCGAATTCACTTTAATAAAACAGTTAACATGTTTTCATTGCTATGTTCTGTTCATCCGCAGTGAAAAAAATTAGAAAATCACTGCGAAAAAATCACCAGGTATTAAATTAAATTAGTCATCCGCTGATTAAATAAAATTAGACATCAAAGTGATGTCAAATAAATTATGTCGAGCTGGACCAATTACTTAGTGGTATTTCTACTTATCGTTATGACAATGTGCCACCTTATGATATCTAGTTAGGTGCCCAAATATCACTACGACTTTCTTTGTGAGGAACCCACAAATAAATTGTACACGTTTCCTGCATTTTGGCTATCTGAATTATCACTTGTAAGTTATTGACTCACCGTCTTGAAGCAATCCAATTTGTTTTCAAAAGTGAACAATTGTTTCTTCCCTTTGTCCTGGGGACATCATCAGCACTTTAAGTTCTTGATGAAAAGACTTGATGATTAACACTAGGTTGTCGTCATATGTTAAACGTATGGCCAAGATTGAAAAAAACTCAATAAAAAAGTCTAACACACATTCTCGCAACTCACTAAACAAACTTCACTTTTTATTGTTATAGTTCCAGCAACCGGTCAATTCTGGTTGCCAACCCTCCTGGATAATGTGTGCTATTAACAAATTAATTTGTCATGTATTACGTTCGCCGCGAAACTGGTTTGTTACATTTAACAGGAGTTTAGTTTTTTTTTTTTTGCTGAGTAAATTTGTAACTCTTCTGGCCCGTCTAGTCACCGAGACTTGTTACAAACATGTAGTATTTCAAGTCCGTCATTGATTGACTGATAGGCAAGGTAATTTTCTTGAATATAACTGGCAAAGTTGGAGTTTTGCGTTGTTGTTTGTTTACTACTTACCGCTTTTATATGTTCTTTATTAAATTTTAAGCCAAAGATACTACAGTACAACACTTCTCAGCTGGTAGTGTTTTAACATTGGATGTTCGCTAATTATGAAGTGTTATTTGCTGATATTTATGACTTTTATAATACTTGCAAAACCTTATGCTAGGCCTAATTAAGTTATTTTAGACGTAATAATACAAGATCTTGCGACTGAATTCTGTACTTCCCAATGCGAAACAAACTGAAATATTCGTGAAATGTGTAGCGGATAATTTTAAACCACTCAAAAATTATGTTTTGTTAATATATTAATTTTTATATAGAATTTTCATGAAAACATGTATGAATTTCCTTGGTATTAATCGCTCTTAAACGCAATGTGAATAGTACAGTATATAAATTCGACTGCAATATTGCAAAAGTGTCATAGGACCTTCATAAATTCTGTCAGTAAGATAATCTATGTTTTATGCCTTTAACGTGTTTCGTTTCGTGTGAATATAGTTATAAATAGTGTCGCACTATTTTACTTAAGTTAATTTTGTTCTGGATTAAACAGAAATTAAGTTTATCCAGTACCAATTTGAGGTCAAGGGGTGATAGAATGATAACCAAAGCTGCACTTAGACTATAGTATTTCCAGTGAGTATTCTGTTTACTAAAAATATTACATAGTAAATGGAATATTTACCTTTATTTTATTTTATAAAATCGGTCGCGTTTGTGGGGAGTGTGATGCCTTCTATATTGATCAAATTGGTTGGAATAATGAAGTGAGATACACAAAGTTCTACATTAAAGGTGAGGGAACATCTCCCTGAGGACAACCCCTCGTGGGAGCGATCACTATCCGAGGAGCTTCCGAGGAGTTCAGCGCTGGTGCGACTGGAGCTGAGCATCGACACACAGTCAACTCAGTAGATCGACTCAATCTACTCAGAGAGCAGGCTCTAGCGCGGCAGGTTTGCGCACACCCCGCACCATTGCCGAAAATATTGCTTTTTCAAATACCCCCTCAATGTCCATGAAAATGCACAGGACTTTACAGGCAAGACTATCCTCGATCCTGGTAACCAGTTAGTGCAAAGCAGATTCACAGGACTTTCCTGGCTACTGTACAGGTTTTTGCGGTGGAAAGGGGTATTGGAAAGCACCCATTTTCTGATGTGTCTGTTAACCAGTTTCTCCATGATCTTCAGCAGGAATGAGGAGAGCCTTATTGGGCGAATGGGTTTAGGAACAGAGTAATGTGTTTTCTCTTATGGGAATGAAAACCACTCCACTTAGGTATAGGTTTTGGAAATGTACCTGTAGGCCAGAATAGCTCTGAATAGTTCGCAAAGGAGACTGAAGAGGGCGTCTGATCTGCGTTGGAGTATCGCAGTTAGAATGCCATCACCTCCCAGAGATTTGACAGGGCTAAGCTTGCTGATTTCCCTTTTCACTTTGGAGAGAGTGACAACTTTCCTGGCCATCCTCATGCTTTAACGAACAGCTCTTAGCCATGAGCTGTTGTCCCTGCTACTGGAAGGTCTGGTTGTATCACTTTCAAAAATACAGCTTGGGAAGTGAGTCTCAAAGAGAAGTTTGAGACTTCCGCTACTTCCAGAAGTATAGTCTCCCCTGGATTGCCTTAGAGATCCTAGGAGACCAATCGGTTTGGAGGCTAGCACTCGCTGCAGACTTGCTGCTTCATTGAGTTGGTTTACCTCTTGCGATAACTGCCTCCAGGAGTCCTACTTGGCTTTTTGATTTTCCTCGTAATATGTCTTGTAATATGGTTCTCAGATACGAGTTAGTTTGCATTAGTTTAGAGTTCCCTGACCTCAGGCCACTGTCGGCTAAGTGCAGCAGTCCACCATCTAGTGTTGGCGCCACTACTTCTGTGCCGTAGGGGACAATTGTTATGAAAACAATTAATTGAACTAGCTTCTTTAAGGTCGGAAACGATTTGGTCAATATCATCAAAGCAATTGACTCTCCAGGCTAAAGAACTCAACTTGGGCTGGGGATCAGACATGTAGTCTGTAATGGGTCAAATTTGTAGGGGGGTATAAATTTACTGATTAATAGCTAGAGGAGGTGATTTGTTATGGCTAGTTGCTTAGGCCTAGCTATAAAAAGGTTACCTGGTGTAGGTTTAACTAGGTTGAACCCTAGCATAGGCCTTTGTTTGCCATGAGCCATCCTTTGGTTGGTTGACATAGTTGGGCAGCTCATGAATAATAGTTAATGCAGTGAAATATAACCTAAATCACAATAGGTGCACTGCTAACCATTGCTGAAAGCCCATAAACCAAACACAAGGCTAACCTCTCTCGCCGGTGTCACAGCCAATAGTGTTGACATGAAGTTGATTTCATAAAACTTTATGGTTCAAACACTTGTGACACTAGTTGTGAATAATTGCCCCCACACTTGTCTGTTAAATAAAAATACCCTTTACGGCCATAATAAACATCATCGGTGTTGCGTTTGTTTTGAGCAACATAACCTCAATCGTGTTTGTTGACGTGACAGACGACGAGATGCTGGATTGACAGCTGACAGTGGCAGTGGTGCTGCGTCACGATCACAGCCACTGGTGATCAGCTGTTTATCCCCTTCCTGTCCCTTCTTTGGAGGGGAAGTTTTGGAGGGATGAACCCGGAGGATTAGCGGGTGGATTATTCTGTTTCTGGTTCTTGAACTGTACGGTCGTTTTTACTAGACCTCGTCGGGTGCGAATCCATCGCGACGAACCTTACACTCTTCTTAGACGCGGGTGGGGAACCTGCGTGTCAGAACAGGACCTACGTGTGCAGGCGACCTGTGGCGTTGGTTTCCGAGTAACCGTGGTTGGTAGAACCGTGGTGTTGGGGAGAAACGTGGTGGACGGTAACGTGAGTACGTTATTGTGGATAAGTTTGTTTGTTTTAACTTTTGTTCAAATTAATAAAACTTATCATTTCCTATTGGCTTTACCATCAGGTGTGAGCAATGATAATGGTGCAGTAAACGTTGTGTTAGTTTGCGGGCCTGTGTTCACACCTGAATAATTTTAATTAATTTCTCGTTTGATAGAAATCTGCACCTATTCAAAATTAACGAGCCCTGGAACAGACCCAGCTGGAACCTGAGCGATTCCGCTGGCATAAGTCTGAGGTGATTTCTCGTGTCGTTAGGAAAATTAATTTTATTCCTATTACGAGAAATTCGTCACAAGCCTTCCCAGTCAGACGCTATAGGGCCCCGATAGCTGGCAGAGCCGACTTATCTCTGGACGTTAGAACTGTGTGCTCTGAGAGAGAAGCCTCTTGACTGTCGTGCCAATCACCCACGCCTTTGGCGATACCTTCAGTGCATACCGTAAAGTCAATAACCTTAGTCTGTTTTTCTTAACAAACGTCGAATAAATAAGTACAGAAAATATGACGGTGCTCCATTCCCTACCTCCGATTTTCCAGCTAGTCAATATGGCAATTATGTCTCTGGAGTAGCGATCATGTAGGGTAAGAAACTGCACATAGTTTTTCACCGGATCCTAGTCCTAACCTTTTTAAGAGATGTACAGTAGATCAACTTGCCTTTGGATTCACCTAGGCCTGTAACTTTGCCTTGGTGAAGCCACGGTTTTTGTATGCGGGTCAGATCAATTCCCGCTTTGAGACCTGGCAGAAGGCAGTCGGAGCTCCTTTGCTGTGTTGAAGATTGATCTGTAGGGCCCTAGCCATCATCTTTCGCTTTAGAGGAAATGAAAGAGACTTGCCAGAGTCCTAGGTTGGCAGACCGCATAGCGCTGGAGTGATCTGCCTTCCCCTCCGGAACGTCTTGTGTTTTTGGAGCTTTCGAGGAGAGAGCAAACAATCTACTAAACTAAAAAACTAAAAAGTTTGTTAGACCAACCGGTAAATGGATAACAATTTTACGGAGTTATTATGTATGGGCTAAATACAAATTTTTATCTCTCACTGTACCTTCAACTGCCTGGCATCGTTATTTGTCATGACTGAAAAAACGTCAATAGTTTACTTTAATTATATTTAAGTAAAAAAAGATTGGTTTTTTACAGAAGAAACCAATGCTTTTACCCTACAATGTAATCAATCTAAACTTTTTTGGTCAGTGTTTTGAAAGTGGACTTTACCCGTAGCTGCCTTCTTATTTATTATGCATAACAAGATATCGATTCTGCAAACCTAATTTTGGCCTAGTGACAACAGGCCAAATAACTGCCAGTGGTCAAATAACTCTTGATAAGCTTTAAAATGTCCACTTATAAGGGATGATCTACAAGTGATTGTACACGCGAGGTGATAAAACCCGCTATTTGTGATGTACTTCGCTGACACAACCCGACCTATCCTAAACAAACACACTAAACTCTGAGACTCTAAATATATTCTACAAACTTTTCAATTAGTTTGTCTCTTTATAACTATGTTTTTATGTCTGGAACAATGTGACCATTCCACATACAAATTAACATGACACCTTTTCAGATTACTGGAACAGAGATATTTCTAGGCACATCCTGATATAGATATAATGCAAAAATACATGAAGGAACCGATGATTGCTTCATAAACATTCAAACAGCTTGATAACTTTAAAATTCGTTTTAAAATTGTTTACTGTAAATTAATAAACGTAGTAAAAATAAAGCATTATAAGACAACGGTTGTGAGTAGGCTAACATACCAACTGACGCTGAGAGGATTGGAGGTCGCATATTTAAAAAGCATACATTTTCTAGGGATGCTATGAGAAGTTTTTCACATTGTAAAAACTAAGTGGAGGATAAAATTGACCATTAGTGCCTATTATTTTCAGTTTTTTTAATTTATACGTTTGGTATTTTATAATTCAAAGCATAAAACGAACGCTTGGAGGACTAATCGTTAAATTTAATTGGTGTAGAAAGAGGTTCAATAGCTCCTTAGTGCGCCGTCATTTCATTACAGTAAAAGCTTTTTATCCTTTTAAATCCTGGCTTAAGTGTCAGTTTATTTAATTTTATTTGTGGTCCAGTTAAAAAGTAAAAGGCCTTTAGGTCTGCTATTATTCATGCTTTCTCTTGTCATAAACTACATGTATTACAACATGCCTAGTTGTTGATTAACTGAAGCCAAAAAAAAATTTTTTTTAAAAAGAACTAAGGTGGGATTAGTAAATTAGTTTTTTTTTATAATGTAATGCTAGGACGGTAAGAATGATACTATACTGTAAGGGAATGCAACGCTGATTGTTTTTACTAATAAACTTTTCATTTTAATTTAAAAAAATAACTCCATTCCTATTGAGTAATTTAGTGTTCCCAATTTCCCTTTATTATCGAGCTCCGAATTGAACTGTCTACTTAAACTATTTAAATACCAATAAGCCCTAAATTTCTTCGAGGGTACATGAAGAAAAATTAAAATACTACATGAAATTAAATGTAAAAACAGCACAAAGCTTCGTTTGTTTATTGTAAAATAACAGCATTCCATCTAGGGGTTAATAATTATTTTATATATTGGTTTTGACGTTACGGAATACCCCGGTTGTGCATCCACATATCATGGTGTTTTAGTTGTGGCTCATTACACCATATGTTGTGATTCAGCTAAACTATAATTTTGATATTGCCCTTCGGAGAGTGGTGTCGCACGCTTACTGCATAACATTAACTTGCAACAGCTTGGCAAACGAAGTAGTTAAGCTGAGGAGCTGACCCTATGCTGGTAACCAATTATGTGGCACTAGGGATTATAGTTTGCATGAACTTTGAATCCCAAATACTTACCACTTGAGAGAGAAAGAGGGGGAGAAAAAAAGAGTGCAGCATTAAAAAGGTTCGGATACTAAGTCAAAATAACTGTTCAAGTTTAGCGTTTTAGCGAATTTCCCCTACAGGGAAGAAATATTACCGTAGGTCTCATGGTAAGACCTAAGCCCGAGACCATGATAACTTTTCGTTTTGGGGCCACCAGAAGCAGAAAATACCATTCGTTCGAATTTATATATATATATATATATATAATATGTGTGTGTGTGTGTGTGTGTGTGTGTGTGTGTGTGTCAGCACGATAGCAGCCGTAAAAATGGTCAGATCTTAATGGAATTTGGTACAGACATGTATAAGGGATTATATATGAATAATGTAATACCTCGGACTAGTTCGTAATCCAGCCCGATCGGACCACCGCAAGGGGGGTTAAAGGGGGATAAACCTCCCCAAAAATGGGTTTTTTGAGTTTTTTACATAGGGATATAAAATTTCTCGAATGTTTATTAGCACAATTGAATTCAGCTCAAAAAAACAAACAATTTAGAACTTTTAACCACTGCTCTATGTGCATTGGTTACCGAGCTATTGAAAGTGGTAAACACAGTACGTTGTCCCAATGTTAACCTTATGAGAAATAATTAAAATTCTACATCTTGGTTATTTCTCAACATATCTTGATAAAACTTGGTAAATAGCTTCTTCTAGTTCTGATCTACTGAATATTGAATTAAAACTACCCAGTTTCAATATACCTGTAGCAGCAAACCTGCATACTCATTCCCCATGTTATTCTTATGGAGCTTACCAAAACATGTCAAATCTCGCTATGTTGGATTGAAATATGTTGTTTTGCATTTGAAATTCGCTGAGTATGCAGGTCTGCTGCAACAGGGGTATTTACAGATTGTCCTGTCACTAATAACAGTTTTGCCACAAGTTTGCTAGTAAAATTAACAGCTCTTAAGACAATATGAATAACTCGACTTATTTCTCTTATTTTGTATATTTCATTATTTATGGAATAGGGGCGCCCATTAATTAATTATGTCATCTGAAAGTAATGAGGTGGGGTCTTGTATTGGAAATTGGATGGGGTAGGGGGTCAAGGTTGAGATGAAGTCATTACTCAATCCATGTATCAAACTAATTTTAATAGGAAAATTTTGAAACACGTGATGTAAATTAAATTACTTTCAGTTTATTGGCCAGTGAAATTCTTCGGAGGATACTCGTTGTATGAATTACACAAATTTTGATCACTTTAGCTTCAGCTCTAAATAAAGCTATATTTGATAATCAATGTTTTTCAATCTGCATGTAGAGTTCTTTACTGTAGTTGGTAAAGTCATAAAAATCCTGAATAAATAAAAGGTTTACTTCGAAAAAAAAGTTGTGGTTTGAATATTAAGTCAATCAATTACAAGTTAGCTCAAAATGGATTTTAAAGTTAATTATTTGATTGTTTTAATAACTTATTAGAACAACAAACTAAAAATTTATAGTAATTTTAAAAAAAAACCGGAATTATTATCATTATTTTTTGGTAAGGTCATATGGAAGTTTTTACTTGATTACATAGGATTATTTTAGGGGAGGGGTGTCTAAAAATTGCCTACATGCAATGACATAAATGGATGGTCCCATACTGGCAATAATGTTTATAAAAAATATATGTTTAACAGTGTTTTTAAATTTAAATTAAACTTAAACAATTAAAAAATAATTTATATGAAAGGCTGAATATAGTATACTTGCCAATAGGGTGAAGAATAACTATAGTTTCGGGGCTTGGGGTCAAGTTCAATTCGAGCTGTACCTAAAATTCTCGTATGAAGAAAATTTGAATTTTTCACTAGTTAATCGTTTTCAAGTGTTATGGCTCTCAATGAAAGAAGCTTATTGCATTGTAGGTCTCATGGTAGGACTTAAGCCTAGGATCATTATAGCTTTTCGATTTGTGAACCAGGATACAAAAAACTTCATTCGTTAAAGTTTATATATGTATATAGGTTTTCCGTTTTTGGAAATGTATATTAGCGCAGCTACTCAAGTCAAAATGGTCATATCGTAATGAAACTTGTGTACAGATATGTTAAGTATTAATGATTTGATCGAGTCAAAAAACCGATCGATCTATTACAAGGAGGAGGGTGTTTACCTTTGAATTTCTCACCCCTACACATAGTACTTGGAAAAAATATTGTTTTTGTTTAAATTTACAATGTTAATTTGATATTGGATATGTTACTGGCAAAGTATGAAATTCAGGCATTTTATAGAATGACTAGGCAATCTATACATTGCCTATAAAGCTTTTAGGCAAAGTGTGAAATGAAGTAATATTATTATTAATCTAAACACTTTGACTAGGCATTGTATATAATACTTAATCATTCTATAGAATGCCAATAGGTAAGCGGGCAAAGTATTAAATGAATAAATTTGGTTTGAAAATGTTTTATTGTACAATATAGAAATGCTGAGAGTTGAAAATGTCCGTTTATAAGAACTTAATTAATTAGTGTACAATATAAAAGCTCTGAAGGTTGAAAATGTGTTAACCTAACCTAACTAAGAGTTAGGTTGGGTTAGGTTAGTTTAGGTTAGGCTAGGTTAGGTTAGGTTAACACATGTGTTACGGCAGCGTAGGCGCAAGAAGGGATGAACGGGAGGGGTTGGGGAGGCCAACTGGGAAACACAATTTTTCATACTTAGCCTAAAGGGCCGGCGGGCATTCTATAGAATGACTAGGAAAAGTATATAATGCGCATTATTTCATACTTTTCCTGGCCAGTTTTTGGCATTGTATGGATTGCCTAGGCATTCTATAGAATGCCTCATTACATACTTTGCCGGTAACAGATATACACTCGTTTAGGTGTTTCCCGAATAGAAAAATTATTTCATAGTGGTGTATGCTTGTCCGTGTGTGTGTGTGTGGCCGCACAAAAAACTAGAGACGACACAAGTGGTCCGATTTTCATGAAATTTTGTATGTATGTTTCATAAAATTTGGTATGTATGTATAAAGCCGAAGATATCCAGGCGTATTTTCTTATTGTTGAGTTTAAAAAGAAAAGCCATCCAAATTTCTCACAAACGGATTTTGATAAAGGTTTCATGGTGTATGTGTGTATAAAGCCGAAGATCTCCAGGCGTATTTTCTTATTTTTGAGTTTTAAAAAAAGCCATCCAAATTTCTCACAAACGGATTTTGATAAAAGTTTCATGGTTCTTAGTGCTTAAAATGACAAACTAAATGCACCACTTGCATGTCTGTAAAGATTCAGGCGCAGAAGTTGTAAGGATTTATGTGTTGAAAAGTAATTTTTTTATTTACTTAAAACTAGAACTATTAAGCAAAATATACTTTCAACCATTAAATCTCGCTTTAAAAAGATCCAATATTTTGAATTGTTAGTATACGTCAACTGGTTGCGGATATAACTGACCTTATTTCCGTTAGTTGTTAAAGCAGTACGTTGCTTAATGTTATTTTTATGGCAAATAAAAAAATATATTTCCGTCATTACCATACAACTTGGTAATTAATTGTGAGATGATTGTAAATTTGTTTTATTTTTATGAAGGTTTTCTTACATTAAAGAAGAAAGTATGTGTCAGTTTGCTAATACCGTTTTTTCACATCTTACATTTCAATTTCTCAGGTTTTTGATTGCCCCTTACATCTTGTTTGAAATACAAAACCAAAATTATATAGTACCTGCAATAATTGCACTCCGTCAATAATGTTAATCTTAAGTGGAATAAATACATTTTTATGCACGATTGTTTTTCAACTTACCTGAATAAAACTTGGAATTTGACTTAATCTAGTTGAGATGTTTTAGAAAATGGCCTTAAACTCCTATACTTACACTCAGGGGCAGCAAATCTGCGTCCTCCCCTACAATTGTTAAGGTAATAAACAAATGATATCAAACATATTTCTTAACATGTCTTAATTAAACTTTTATAATGGTTTATTTAGCTACGTTTTAGTAAATATTCTCTTATTTGTTCTACTAAATATTCCCTTGAAAACCAATTTTTATTTTCTTAATCAGCAAACCTGTATACTGAATGAATGAATGAAACGTTTATTCCAAGAAATATACAGCTTTACAAATATAATCATAAAAACATAAGTCTATAGTAAATGCAAAAAATAAATTAAGAATTTTATTACAATTTTATTGGCCGTTAAAGAAAAAAAAGGAATGGTCATATGGAATCAGCAGACATAGGCAAATGCCTGTGCGTCTGCTGCGTTGCAGTATAAAAGTTTCGTAAATTTGACCTCGTAATTGGAAATTAGTGTGTAATAAAAATAATTAATGAAGTTATAATTAGGAAATTTCCCCTATGTTCCCCATGTTATATACGGAGATTACCAAAAATGGAATTTTTAACTAAGGATGGGGTTTAGTATGTTTTTGAAATTCGCAGGGTTACGCTGAAAACAATATTCTTATGTACCCATCTACGTATGTATCTTTAAATATAAAAAAACTAGCTTTTTACTACTAACTCTTTTTAAAAACGAAAATTATAGCGTAATTACTAAACATACGTGACAAGCTGTATATTTTGCTCTTATAAACGTTGTACCGTTGGAAAAAAGTTTACTGTCTAAGTAAACAACCGAAACTGGAGTCAAAACTGAGAAGCAGTCGGAGTCTTTTAAGATTTGTGCTCTGGCGGCAGGGGTGCTCTGGGTTATTGGTACAGCTTGCAGAGGAACGTGACTGGCCCAAGAATGATGTGAGGAGATAGCATGGGGATTTGGAGGTGAAAATATTGGCTTACCAAAAGGGCTATAAAATTGTTGTATCGGAAAAAAATAGGGAAACGTAAGTAGTGAAATTACCGGGGACCAGGTATTATTGGCAAAGTGCCAGGTGTCTGGTGACGTGTATTTTGTGACGTCACGACGTGTGACGTCACGACATGCGTCATTTGACGTCATGACGTGTGACGTCACGACATGCGTCATGCGACGTCACGACATACGTCATGTGACGTCAGGACATACGTCATGCCACTTTGTATTATGTGATGTGCGTTGTTGGTCATGCGAAAAAGACGAAAAGCGTACAATTGAGGGTTGGAAGCTGGAAACGATTCAGAAGGTTAATATTTTGTTGATAATTTAGGTCAAGGACACTAGTTTAGGTTTTTAAAAATTATCCTGCACTGAGGGGATGTTCAGTGCAGGATAATTTTTTATTTTTTATCTAAATTTTATTTTCAAGTACATTTTTTAAAACTTATAGCTAGACCTATCTAACAACAGGTTGTGGGATTATCCTTTGAAGTCGATGTACTGTAGTATATGTTTCTATTATTGAAGGTCGGAGACGGTTTGAAGGATCCACAGTCTTGAAGTAAAGTGCTAGCAGAAGAAATCTCAATTGATATGCTATAACCACTAGCGATGAGACCTCTCAAATCTTCGGCGAAAACATCGACCACTTGGTAGGTTGACAGGTGAACATTGTCGTAGTGAACGCACTTGACTTTCAATGACATTATAATAAATGAATTTTAGTTCTTCCAAGAGAGTGTATGCCAAGCTGTCAGCTCTGCAAATGGTATGATACAAAGTAACTCTTCTTTTATACATCATCCCCCCCCCCACCACCGTCCCCATTTTGAGGCGCTACACTAAATAAATCTTCATCACTGACGTAATACGGCCTCGACAATACACGCAATCATCGAACACCAATCCACATGTAATGCATGTGCAACAGTGTTTGCAAGGTAAGAACAGGATGCTTCTTTCAGCTGTCAAACATACTATGCATTCCTTAATCTTTTCTTCTTTCACTTCACTCGTCGTGTTGCTCGGTTCACCGGGATCGCTGACTTTAGTTGTTGATTCTATAGGAACGCAGGATTTCCTATTTTTATAAATTTCAACAAAACGTTTACCTTTGTTTATTATGACAAAAGGACATCTCCCAAACCAACGAGCATGTTCTTCCCAAGGATCGTCTGCATCGTCCCAATCTTTTAGTCCTCCACCGCAATAATAGCATATAGTTTCATCATCAGTTCCAGTGTGAAAAAATCCAGCTTCTGCAAACTCTTCTTTAAATTCATGAATAAACGTTGTTTTGTTTGAATCATATGAATCGACCCGTGATTGGAAAAGGGAATATTCTGGATACACAATCTTTTGCTTGAACACTGCTTCAGTCATGATGTGTTGGCTCAGTCACGCCTGTTGTCAAACTGAGACCCTTTCCTCGAGATTCCCGCTATTTATGCCCTCGAAAACAAACACATTTGATTTTATATAATTTCCAAGTGAGTTTTGCAGCAAGTAAGTAACTGTGATTTAAAAGTAGGTCAAGGTCAGCTAAATGGGTTTTTAAAAAACACAACATATCAGTATTGTTCAAATACTGATATGTTGTTATTTTTTTATTTTATTTTATTTATTTTATTTTTTTAATTAAAACAGTTTATAAACATGACTTACAACTAAAACAGTTTACAAACATGGCTTACAACTATGATCGATGGGTGATGTGAAGAGTAAGCTCAGTAGAATTGTTGCCGCTTATTCCATGAGATACCAGGTACAATGCTCCAGGCTCGATTGTTCTTAAATCCACATTTTGTAACATGTTTACAAAGCGTTTTGGTAAAAATACTTGAAACTTCGGTTCATCTCCCTTCGCAAAAGGTGCATCGCTCAACGAGACGAGTATTGCATCTCCAACAGTTGTTTCCACTTTTCTAATATTGTGAACAATGTAATGTTTGTGTTCTTTAAGTTCAGAACATTTTTTAGTTAGTAAAACAGTAGATTTTGACTGAGCATTGAATTGCTCCACTAGACTTTGTAGAAAATCTTGCGATGCCATTTTATTTCTTGCTTTATATGTCACCTTGTCTGAGGTTTCTATAATACTCATGCCAAGTCTGGGGTACCTCCCGGTATATATACCCACTGCTACCCCCACCACTTGCCTCCACAACTGGTTTTAAAAAAGCTGCCAATCGGTACGCATTCTTTAATGCACATTTCGATGCCGCATGCTGCTTGTTTTTTGTTAAAATGCAGATTTGATTACAATTGTTAAGTTTAAAATTCTTATTTAATATTACATCGCACACTTGACCAGCTGAGTACTTTTGTACCCAGTTGCGCTTTTCTAACCCTCTTGTAAAAATTGTTGTAAACTGGTTACAAAAATGATTCATCACACTTTCCAGACTGTTGTAGCTCGTAAAACCATCACGCCATTCGATGTAATGAAAGTTTCTCATTAACCATTTATTGGTTTTTTTAGCTTTGCTATTTAGTTTGCTGAATGAAAAAGGAGGTCCGAATAGAAATGAAAAGATCACATTTGTTTGCAAATCTAAAAATACTAACTCTTTGATGATAAACTCATTATTGTTTCCTCGAAATGCTTGAAATTCTATCACCCCTCTTTTATCTCCAATGTCTGTCATCTTCTTGAAAAGACTACCCTCTCTTTCCACCTTGACAGATTGAAATTGACTGATTTCCACACCACAGTAGATCCTTTTATAGGTCATGCTGTACAGTCACCGGCGCGTTGGTGTTTATTTAACGTGGTCACCGTCCCCAATAGGCCTACCCCACGACTGCTGATATTGGTCTATACCTCGATTCTGTCCACTGACTCTACTTCATTCTTAACTTCTGCTGCAGGTATTATTATGGTTTCATCTTCTTTAGTTTCCTCATTTTGTGTATATTGCTTAACTCTTCTCCACATCTCTACTTCATGGGGGATCCTGTTGAAAATAGATGTGTCGACAGGTCCATACAAAATTGGAGCATCCGGTAATTTTTCAATTGTATCTACTAAATATTCTTTTACAACCGAGCTTGAAAACACCAATTGCCTCAAGTATCTAGTTATCGGTGACGATGCACAACTTAACATGTAGAAATCTTCACGATTGAGTAAAATTTTTGCATCATGTTTTGTTAGATCTCTAATCCGAACTTGTTGCTCACCTCTATGTTTAACAATGTCTATTTCAATATCACAATCCAAAAGTCTAATAGCTGTTTTTTTTCCAAAAACACTGCTTGTTAAATAACATTCTATCAGATGTAGATGTTTATTAAATGATTCCCAAGCACTTTCTGTAAACAGCAGAATCTTTGTTCCATGGTTTAGAGTAACCGCCGGTGAGTAATCCAATGGTTTGAACATTCCTATGGATATATGTTTTGTTAAACACCTTGAAATTGGATAAATTAAACGGAGAAACATTTCCGTCAATAGGTCGATTGAGATACTACTGTCTTCGGGTTTCCTTTTTCTTTTAGTTGTAGTCTTCAACATGCTTGTATTGTTTTTTTCTTCTTCTGCTGGAAAAGTTAAAAACTCTGAAAGTGATTCATTGATTATTTCTTTTCCTTCATCTTTCCCTACTTCTTTAGTTAACATACTAGATAACTTAGATTCATCTTGCACAATTGTTGGAGAACTCATCTTTTACAGTGCTGCGTTCTCGCCAACAAGTACTGATCCACTGAGAGTGACTGTCAACACTGCGCCCTATTTATACCCCAATCCTCGGTCAGTTTGGTTTTACAAGACCACTTTTACAACACCAGTTAGAGGTGTATAAGTAACAATCTTATCATGTAAAATTAAGCAATAAGCGGATGTATCTTTGGGTACATTTTGTTCAAATTCCATTTCTATTTTTATATCTACGCTAGAAGATTTTACAGATTCATTTTGTTTGGAACAATCAACTACAACAATCGGATAGTTAGATTTAAATTGGTTTGGTGTTAATAAAGGTGTGTTTGTTTTTCCATAATAGGAATTTTGGAATCTTGCGTACATATCGTACAAAACGCTAAACCTCTCTTTTGTAAAGTTTATGTTGAAGTTGTCGTATGGAAAGAATTGAGAGTTTAGAAACACCTTAAAATTTGTAAGTTTGCAATGATCAAATTCACCAGCATGTTTATTTATTTCATTTCTTCTTTTTGTTTGTAATCCAAATATTACATATCTTGCCTTTTCCAAATGAGTAGAAGTTTTTACAGTCCATGTATGACGTTGAGTTTCCGGTAAAACCGGATATTCATGAAACTCCCAACTTCTAAATGGTATTACGATATCACGATCTGATTTTAAAGTTCTTAATAATGAAATTCTATTTTGATCGTTTAACCGTACATGCGGTACTCTCCAAACAATCTTGTCTAATTGCATTTTCCATTCTAAAGTAGCTTCCGTTGTTGCATCAGGCGCCACAATAATATCTTTGTCGTTTGATGATCTTAACAAAACTAATTCTTGTTTTACGTTTATTATTATTTTTCGGTAATCTTCGGCAAAGCCTAAAAGTAATCTTAAAGGAATGTAAAAGTCAAAATTGCTTGAACTGTTTGGAGTGATTGTACTGGAATCGGGTGCTACCCATCCTGCGGCGGCCAGCATATTTTTTTCACTCGGTGTTAAAGATGCTAATCCTTTTAATGTACTTGTAATTCCAACCTTTTTTGTTGAATCTACTGTAACACCGGAAATTTCATATCTTATTTCATCAAACAAATATGCCATGGGGTTATTTATGAACGGAATAGTACTTGCAGTGCTTCCATCTCTTTTTGTTACTCTTCCTTCGATATACAAATAACTTTCGCATGGAAGTGTATAAATATCTTGTTGTTGTATAGGAATTCTAATTTCATCATTATTATTTAATTTTGATGAAGCGTAAGGGTTGTGTGTATGATATTCCTTTTCCCATAAGGTTTCGTCGAATGTCGGACCCTGCGCTATATCCAATATTTCCATTATTAATAAGTTTTAATCCAATTTCTTCTAGAAAACGAATGTTATCACTTGATAATCCTTCTATAGCAGAAGTGCTACTGACTTGTTTACCAGTCAGCTCTTTCTTTTTAAATGATAACCCCATTGTTATAAGGTTGATTTTATATGTATTCGTATAGTTATAGGTTCGTCTCTAAAATCAATATGATTTCCGTCTTGATCTAGTATGTTCACCACAATGTCTGAAATAAAACTGGTGTTTAACGGTAGGTACACTAAGTTTTGTGGCTTTTCCACAATTTTAAAACCCGGAGCGACCGTTGGATAGAATGTGTGCAATATATGAGTATTTTCACCATCTCTATAAGAACCATGTATAATATTACATGTAACATCTATACTGTTAACTTTCATTATTGTCACAGTTCTAGCACCTGAATGGTTAATATTAGGTTCTAAAATTTTTGTTGTTTTAGGAAATCCTAATAAACTACCAATTGAATGTTCTTTGCTAAAATCTATATAATATTTAGATTTAATTTCAGCTTTCATAGTATTGTTATTTCCTTTTATTGTTATATTATCTTTTCCCATATGATTTTGTATCGCTTCATTTATATCATCAATTTCGTATGCTCCAGTGGGTAAACTAAATACTTGTATATCTGAGTATTTGTTTGTATCTTTATCTTTTATTTTGTAATAATGTATTTTGTCATTAACATTTTCAGTAACGTTGGGAATAGAATTATAAGTTGTTATATCTAATAATGCGGCTTCCCATAATTTATCTTTTTCCAAACGTAACGCAGGAAAAAGAACACTTCGCAAAGTAGATGAAGTTCCGGTTAATGATACTGTATAGGAAGACATCTTAAAGTTGACTAACGCTTTTTGTTAAAAAATCTAAACATAAATGTCCACAGATTACCGTATTATCGGGTTGTTCTCTTTGATAGTTGTAAAGTACATTTTTAGCTGTTTTAAAGTAATATTGTAGTTCTTTTGGTGGCGGAAGATTACCAAAACTATCAAAGTAGTAAATAGTCGATCCCAGTTTTTTATAACAAACCCAATGAGTGCCAGATCCCTCACTATTATCCAAATTTACTATTCCGGTTTCATTTTTCCAAATTTTTGCAGGTAATGCATCTTTCATAAACACTCCTCTAAAAAATGGAATTTTTAAACAAGAAACATAGGTAATTAATTCTTTATCTGTTAGTTCTTTATTTGGAATTAGTAATTGTTTTTTTCTATTTAATACACACGATAAGGTCTTAGGTTTAATCCTCCTCCTTTTTTTATCATTGACCATATTGTTGGTTTCTTTTTATTTTTACCTGCGGTGGATCGTCGTTTCCTTCTTATATTTCCTCCACGTTTCTTTGTAGGTTTTCTTCTCCTTTTTCCACCTCCTTTCTTCTTTTCACCTCCAAACATCGTTTTACCCTTCATTGCTGCTGATACCGCTAAAGCTGCTGCTTTTTCACCGATACTAGCGTCACTGGATGTTACTCTTTGCCAAGCTTTTTCAGCAAGTGCTCTATCCGCTATTGATCTATTTTTAGTATCTGCAAACTTTGAATATGCTATATCGTGTTGTTTGCAGGCTTGATCAAGTTTATTTATTCCAAGATCTCCTCTAGCAAGTCTTTTTTTCAATTTTGTTCCAGGACCACAATATTGATAACCTCCGGGTAAATGTAGTTCTACAGGTAATAAATCAATAGCTTTATTAACTATAGCTCCAACCGGCTTAGTAATAAGAGAAAGTGCTGTTGATGCTATTCCTCTTCCTCTCTTTATAACGTGTCGATTATGACTGATGCGTTGAACTTTCAACATGGTCTTTTATAGCGAAAAGAAATGTCAATACATGTTTATTTCGTAAATGCTTTATAATGAATGATTCACTTATCCTTTGACATTGTTTATTTATAATAAACATGTACAAGTATGTTTGTTTATGGGTAATAAAGTATTCTCCAGCCTTGCGGTAGGATTGTATCTTCTTCATCATTATTTTTAGAAGATCTTAAAGTATTAGATTCCTTATTTAAAAAATATTTTTCCATAACATTTTGTTTAACCCAATGTAGTTTTTGATCAGATTTTATAGGGCTTATTGTGTTATACACATCATATAATACTACGCTTAAGAGTCTTACAATGTAATTTACATTAACAGCATCATTAAAGTTGCGAGGGTCATCTAAGGCGCTTAATCTCAAGTGTTCACAATTAAAATACTCCTTATGTCTATCTTTTCTTAGGCTTCTTTTACGCCATTCTTCTACTGTAACTGCATCACCGTCTGCTACTCCTGTTCCAACATTAACTAGTGGTATCCCTTTGCAATCAAAGGCTTGTCGACGACCTGTTTCATATTCTTGTAATATAGGAACTTGTCCAATTGTTGCTACATCAGTTTCATCCGACCCTTTTTTAACATTAGTAATTATTTTTGCATCAGCATCCCATTTCTTATTTTTTGATTTCATTATTTGACTTATTGTAGCTGCATCTGATTTTGCAGATCCTTCCTTAACGTTAGTTAATACTTTATTTTTGCAATCAATTGTATTAATATCATGTGTAATACAATGATCTGTAAGATATTGAAGGTTTACAGCATCTTTCATATCTTTAGGGTCTCCAATATCGTGTATAACAAAGTTGTAGAAGGAAAATTTATCTGTTTTTTCAGGGATGACTGAATGTAAATACTTTTTGGTAACTGAATCTTGATCATTAACAGGATCTGCTATATTGGCTATTCTAAGATCTTTTGCATCATATACTTTATTATTACTTTTAGGATCATATCTTAAGGTTTGGTTTATGTACCACATTAAATATTCTTTATTTACTGAATCATTCTTATCTATTGGTTTTTGAAGATTTGCAATTCTATAAAAATTAGCGTTATACACTTCATTTTGAAGCTTTAAGCTAGGTAATGTTTCACTTTTTAAAGTTTTGAAATTTACTGCATCATTATCATCTTTTGGATCATTTACAAACTTTAAACGTTTGTTACTTATGTCATAATCTCCATCGGATGTTAGTGGTAAACCACCTCTTTTTCCATAAGATCCTGATTTGGTTCCAGTTTCGGAATACCGTCCAAACTTATCCACACTCATGGTTATACTGAATGTTTAATCGGTTATACTTGTATTATATATACTCATATTTTTATGCAATTACTCCTCGATTTCGCAGTTCGCCGACCAAAGCTACCCATTCGTTTTCTAAACCGCTATGTCCGGCTTGTTTAGCTTCATATATCAACTTCATTCTGTCAACCAATTTGTTTATATCGTTGTAGTATATTATATTAGTATCGTACAAGTTTTTCAATAATCCTTTTCCTGATAAACTTGATTGATTTGTTTTTCTCCTTTTATGTAAAATATTTATTTCAGCAGAAGATAATGATTTCCTTTTTATGGGATCCCTTCTTTTTGGTGGGAAAAGTTTTGCAATAATAGTTTTATATTTTTCTGATGCATTTCTATGAACATTGAAATTTTTAGAATAATTTTTCTTATGCGCATTTGTATCTTCCAATATTTGTTTAAAAATGGTTAAATCCTTTTTGGTATATTTATTAGGTTTCGGTTTAAAAATAAGTTCAAACAATCCTTTTGTACCCTTGTATACTTTATTATTTATAATAATATTGTCATGTTCGTCTACATCAAGCTTGCTATCTCCAATCATTAGACCATTTTCTGCTATCCTAGCACCAAAAGTATGATACTTTCGAGTTGGTTGTGCAGAATGTAACATTTTCAATACAAATTGTCTTGCAAGCGGCCCTTTATACGCAATATCCGAGCCTAATTTGCTCAAGTTGGACGGATTAATAGACTCTTCTTCTTCTTGTTGTTCTGCGCTTGTAGAAAGACCCTCTTTTTCTGTTAAGACATCCGTTTCTTCACCTTCTTCGCTTTCTTCTTCAGTTGTTTCTCCTTGTTGCGTAAAACTTGTATCTCCTTGTTGCGTAAAACTTGTATCACCTTCATATTCTTCTTTTTGTTCAAATTTTGAAATGGGTAAAATAGCGTCTCCGGAAAAATTAAATATTGAAGTTTTAACATTTTCTCCCAATTGTTTTATTGGTTCAGTAATAGGTTTAAATGTTGATTCCAGAAATTTCTCTCTTTCACTTATTCCTAATCTTAACGCTCTGTTTTTATGTCTAATAGAATCACTAAGTGATTTTATTTCTTTTAATAGATTTTCCTGATTAACCATGGTTACACCATGAAGACTTGTACAATAATGTTGACAATTAACGTAATAAAACAAATTTATCAAAACCTATGCGGTAACGACCATCTGTTATAGCTTTATCTTTTATAATTACCAAAAATCCGTATTTTTCCGCCCAAGCTTTTCCACAAAGCTCTTTGAATTTTTCAAATGTCATATCAGCATTCACATGATTGTTGTATATGTGTTTTAGGTTTGTATCGTCTTGTTTGAATAAAACTAGAATATTTGCATTGTCTCTAATAAGTTGTTTCGGAATTTTGCTATATGTTTGTCCGATATATATGCTATCAATATTATTATGTCTTCCCATGGCAAAATAGTTTCTAATAGTGTTATGATTTTCACTAGATACATCATCAAATACAAATACGGAATACGGCTTAGCCTGGTCTGGCTGCATAACACTGTCACTAGCGTTAAATTTGTAATAGTTGACATCGGACACATCATTCAGGATTTTTTCCAACAATTGATACTTTGGTTGATGTAAGGACTTTGAAAAAATATATAGGTTACTAAACCGCAATCCTTTTGTGTTTGTGATTAAGTTAAACACAACGTTAGTCTTGCCACAGTTTGAAGGACCGCTTACTATACATCGTACAGTGTTTGGAAATAAACTGCCGTGTTTACCATTATTGATTTTAACGTTATCTACAGTTAAATCATCAATGTTATTAATATTAAATTTATCTTTATGGTGAACAATCTCCATCTTATTCAAAGACAGAAGGAGAAATAAGTTGATTTAAAACTAAATCAAGTCTTTTATAGGTATCCACGAATCTTCAGTTTTGTCAAACCCCAACCAACGTACTTTAACTTGGTCTTTTTTCCTTTGCAACACCTTTTCAACAAGGTAGACATCGCCTACTGTTGACTTTAACAATTCATGTCCGTAAAAACCGCCTTGTAACAAATTTCCTCTGTTATCTTTTAAAATATAAGTTTCCGGTACAGTAGGTTGCACTTTATACACTGTAAAAACTTCGTTTGTCCAATTGGGCAGGTATTTTTTAGTAAACACTCCTTTGTATTTACTAATTCGAACTTTATCATTTACATTAAATTTTCTTGGTTTTCTTTGTTCCGCTTTTGGCTGTGTATTCTTTTTAATACGTTGTAAAACAAGTTTAGCGTTATTCTTATTCACTTTGTTAGGTGACATACCGATAGTTCTGTGAAACTTGTTGTTGTAATCACTTATTAATTTTGGTAAAATATCAACCCATACGTAAGAACCTCTTTTCGAAAACATTTTATACATTTCACCTTTTAAGGTTCTATTGAATCTTTCAATTATAGCTGCCTTTTTTTCAGAATTTGTGGAATAATGATTTATCTTAAATTTTTTCATTAACAGGGCAAAAGGTTTATTAAAGAATTCTTTTCCATCATCGGTTTGTAAATGTTTTATATAATTTTTATCCCGTAGAATAATATCTTCCATAGCATTAGTCACACTTGTAGCAGTTTTATCTTTTAATGGAGCTGCATCTGCAACCTTAGTAAAACAATTAATTACAGTCAAAATGTATTTGTAACCCTTATTAATTTTACTGTAAGGTCTTACTTCAATTAAATCTGCATTATATAAATCATTTTCATTTTTCACGACGACGTTTCTTCTGGGAAATTTACCCTGGCCGGCTTATGAAGTTCAGTGACTACTTGGGTTTTCAAATCCATACCACTTATCAGGAAAGCAGTTGAAATAGAAATGAATGAATATTAAAGAATCTATAATATATATTTACAGCTCATATCTAGGTCAAGGTAAAGTGATGTTTATGTAAAAAAGGGGGAAACATGTATTATTATGTTTCCCCCTTCTTTACGGGATGGGAAGGATAAGGAAAATTGGATTTAGAAATGTGGTGGGTTTTGATTGTTGAGCAGTTATTCTATATTATTGTTTAAAAAGTGTCCAAACGGCAGAGTATGAATTCCATCTGCAAGAATATGTCTTTTGTTATCAAATGAGGACAAAGCTTTTTTAACTTCGGTAATCGAGTACAACTGATGATTGAAACTTCTAATTGTATTGTATTTGGCGGTAAATGTTTTGTTTTCAAACAAACACTCCTTGTAATGGTCGAACTTTAGATTCTTCTTTAAATATAAGTTTTTTATCCCTTTTGCCTTCTTGATGATGCGGTTCTCTTCTGATCTATTGTCTTGAAATAATTTTAGAGCATATAATTTAGCCATCAACGCGACTATTTCTTCAATGGGTATTCCATTTGTCTCGTCTTTAAATTTGCCTAACACTTTCTTGTTTATCCCGCGGTCATAGGATGGGTGTTCCTTTGGATAGTCTGAAAAGTCAAAATCATTTTTATATTTAAAGGTTCTGAGGTCTTCATACATATCCGAGGTTTTGATCCAGTAAATAAATGCATCGGTATCCATGTAGGCAATGCCAATGTTTTCCCTTCCGTAGAAATCAACCATCTTGTTATAATGGAAATCATACATGTGTGTTTTAGAAATATCTAAAATACACATGCCAACATATAAAGGTCTGTCCATTACGATTTTAGTTTTTTTCATACATACCACTACTAAACCATCATTGATAATGATTGAAGTTTCAAAATTTGGTTGCCGTACCAATTTTTCCAATTTTTTACTATCAGTAACTAGTTTTACATTTTTATGCTTACGTTTGTTCTCCAAACATTTACCAAATACTGAGTTATTCATTAATTTGAAAAAGTCCTTTTGAAACGCTGATGTTGCAGCTGCTCTTCGTCGAGTGTTTGAATCGATATATGGTTTCAGCCAGCAAGATTGTGAAAATTTTATCACGCGATGAATTTGTGTTACTTTGAGACCCAACTCAAGCGCTTGTTGCACTACCCAGTAGTGAGCAACGTATTTTTCTTTATTCTTCAAAGTCATCATCAGTTTAGGATGTTTCCCATCAGGAGGGACTTCTGATTTTGCTAGGAGTGGAAGATCATAATGGAGATCATGAAGAGTCTCAGGATATTCGAAATCACATTCCATAATATATCCAACATCACCATCTTTGGGCAGGTCTCTGATGTTTCCTAAAGACTTTGGATCTACCCACTGAAAGTTGCCGTATGGTAGTGGTTTCGACATACTAAAACCGTACAGGTTATTTGCATCGAAATAACCTAAAAATACAGATTCATTTTCACGATTATGATTTGGAAGATATTTGTTGTTTGATTTGACATATCTTGTAACACTTTGGCAAAGACCCCCACGAACACCTGATTCAATCATCAACAACATATCAACGTCTGTTAGCAGTTCCAATTTACACTGGGTTTCTTTCAACATAGCCTGCCATGCTAAGCCAGGAGCGGTGTAGGAGTGAAGCGGATCCAATCCATAAGTAGAGAAACAAGTGTTTCGAAATTCCTCCATCACATCGCATAGTAAAGTAACATCTAGTTTCACATAAAAATCACTATATTCTCCTAAGGTCTTCATGTTAAGCTCTTCCCAAACTCGACACGCATGCTGGTAGTCTTCAGGTCTAATCTCGATATCATTTAGTTTACTATAAAATCCTTCTGGTGGAGGTAGCGAAGTTTCATCAAATCTTTTCAGGTCATCTATGTAATCATAGGGAAAAACCCCTTTCCGAATTACTAAATCTAATTTATCTGCAGGAACGATTTTCTTTGTTTCTACCAATTCTTCTTTTCTCAGGTTTTCTGTAAGAATCGTAAGGCTGGAGGACATAAATCTAAAAGAATCTAAAAACCTAAGTTTGATTTTTCCAACTTTTTTAGAGAAACTGATATATTTTTCAGTCGAAGTTGCTATAACGTCAATTTTTCCATCATCCCTATTTAACTGCGGGATAATAAAGTGAGCATCATAGCCGCTAAGGTTGTGGAAGATAACAGGAACAAATTTAGGCAATTTATAATTTATATTACATCTGTTGCAAGCAGGTCCTTGATATATGCCCGTTAGGTGGTCATGGTCACGTGTCTTCCTATTGTCATCTGTGAACAAGCAATTACATAAATAACATCTGACTGACGCGTTGTGAACCAGATCTTGATCCTCAGTTAGATCCTTCATTGGTATTATAGTGTCATACAGTCTCTCAACCTTTGCTGCTATATCATATAAATTGTCAATGAATTTTTCAGAAGCTCGTTCACCACGGTAAAGTTGAGGTTGAGATGATAAACCGTAACTGTTAAGATGCTCTTCATTCAAAGTTGATTTTAAAATCAGACAATAACTATTAGGTTGGTGTAACTGGTGTTTTATTCTCCTATCCGGTTCGACTTCCTCAACATCCAAAGGTAATAATGAAGCTTCAAAGTCTGCGTAAATAACAATAGGGATGCGATACTGATGTCTAGTATTGTTAAATTTTATTTCAGCTCGATTAGGTAACGGCATTTGAACTTTAACTGTTTCATTCTGGTTACATAGACGTTGATGTTCAAGCAACCATTGACTATGCCGTTCATGAGGTTTCCTTTTACTAAAACAGAAACATCTTTTACATACTACAATTCTCTCTTTGTTCTTAGATAACTGATTAACAACAAGTGCGTTAAAGTCCTTGATGTAAACATAATGAGAAATGTCTCCGGATTTGAGTAACAATAGGTCGGTATGTGATTGACGTTCACTCTTGACAATTCTTAAGGGAAACACGTTATTCCCTTCATCTAACGCAAATACGTTTACAGACACAGAAGGGTTTTGTTTTTCAAACTTGGATATATCATTGAGAGAAACTGGGTAGCTTAAACCATTAAAATTATATTTGTTTGTTAATTCTTGGTAAGCACGGTTTGGTTTTGTAGCATTGTTGGTGACAAACTTTGCAAGCATTGCATACCTAAAGCACTCATTATCTTCATTCTTTACATTGATACATCCTTTTGTATGTGAAATTTTCCTTGGTAAGGGTATGTAGCTGCTACCCCTGTCTCCATAACCATGTTTATGAACTCTGATGTCTAAGGTATTAATACTCAAAAGACTCCATCCCGATCCACGTCCTTCATGTTCGGTTACCTTTTGAATCAGCTCTTGTATACAATCTTCAACCAAAACATTAATATCACTGGTAGCCATGATAGTTTTGTTCTTTGTAATAAAACCTCTCGGTGATACTTCGTTTTGCGCATTACTAAAAGTGGTATCAATTATTATTCCAAACTTTATAAAATTAAGACGATTTAATTCCTTCGATAATGTTTGAATTATCAGATTCTTAGCTTGGTGAAAAAAATTATTTAGGCTGTAGTTTGTATTGTTAATTTTAAAATGTCTAACAACCGATCGTGGTAAGGCTTGAGCTAATAGTTCAACCGTCAACAGCGTAGGAGGAGCAAACTGAATAACGCTAGGTCTTACTTGTTGAATGCAGGGTTGATCTTGAGAGAAAATATTTTCTGCATCTTCTTCTAAATGGTTTTCATCAGTATTGTGCATACGTTCTTGATGAATATCGTAGAGGATTTCATCTTCAAAGGATTCTTGACAAATATTACAAATATACATGCTACAGGTCATTCACGACTCGAATCTAAAGCAAGTGTGATCGCGTCAATACACGCGCGTTCTATTTATAAGATGCGTCCCCCCACCACTCTTACACAGAAGCTATATAACTAACTCCCTAGGTATCCATATATCATATAATAACAATGTCTCCAACAGACCACTCGAACCTTCCAAGATACCTTGTACTAAACAACTGGGAGATAGATGAAGAAATTGAAGAGGAAGACAATTTTGACGAGATGGAATTTAATGATAGTTTTGAAACTGAATCCGAAGAGGAAGATGTCTTCAGCGAAGAATTAAATAAAAATGATGAAGAAACACCAATGGAAACTCCAAAAACCCATTGGAGCATCAACAACATTGAAAGGGAGAACACAAATGTCTGCCGGGTTTTGAATTTCAAAAGCCACGTTTGTAGACGTTTACGATTTGACTCAGAGGAAGAAGAAAATTAATAAATTGTTAGTTCATAAAAAAAAAATAATAATGGTTGGCCTTGACCCATATACTTGGATTATCTTTCATAGAGCATTATATTCTATTGTAATGTTACCATATAATAAGATTTCGTGACTAGGTCAAGGTTGAATAATGATTTTGCCAAAAGAGGGAACAGCTTAGTAAGTGATTGTCTTTTAACCACAGACTAAGCTGTTCCCCCTTTTGTATTGACTGTCTTCAGAAGCTAAGCCGAATTGGTTGATGTGATGAATTTAATTTTGAAACATCTTGATTTAATTTTAATTCACTTTAATGATTCAATCTTCATTGTTTGTTGATGTTAGGAAAGATCTGAAAAATCTATCATCATCACCATACTGAGGTGGGCTAGCGATACTTAATTTTGATCAGAGGTTTCTTCTTTGTTGGATGATGTGTAGTAAGATCGAAAAAATCTGTCAATATCGGAATATTGTGATAGCATTAACTCATATCTCCAATCGATATATTCTTCATTAAAGATGAGATGTTCTCCTTCGATAAGTTGAATTGTGGAAAAAGATTGGATGGTTGGTTCAAGGTAGTAGTCTGGTGAGAAGCCGCCTAGCATTTTTTCTTCTTCCTCGTTGTCCACCTCGGGCATGTACCACATGTTCATGAAAATTAAAAACCTTTCTGGATGACTAACCTCGCAATACGTTTGCATCAAAGCATGAACATATCTTGAGGCTGAAATGTTGAAATATCGGAGATCTCGAAAGTTTCTGTCTTGTACTTCTTCTTCAGCAGAAAAATTTTCAGATTCGAGAACATGGTAGAAAACACTACTACCACGTTTAGTGGACAGTTTATCTCGACCGGCTACCATACTGAGTGTTAACCTACTAAATGAGTCCTATGTAACATTGACCGCTTATATATGGTACCCCCCCCCCTCATAAATAAACTACAGTGTGTTTTACCATTAAGAAATATTTTGATTTTTTTAAACACATTTGACTCCAGACTGATATCAAAAAGGGTTAAGACTAACGCGAATATTTTATAGAAAAGATATGGGTCAAGGTCAAGTTCTATTATGCGGAAAATTCGACACTCTCATTGTTAAAAAAATGAGAGTGTAGAATTTTCCTAAAACAGAGGTGGTCTAGCGGTGTTATGCTTATGGACTATCTTCAGGATTTATTCGTTCTGGGGATGCTAACAACCACTCAATCGCTTCTATACTATCTCGATCACAAAATGGTATGGTACTGCTAACAACGCAAACCTGAATTGGTCCGTCTTCCCTAACGGCATCCTGATTAAACACTTGTAAAGTGTTTGATGTAGAAGATATTTCATTAACCTGCACCGACATGTTATCAGCGTCAGCACTGAGCATGAAATGAATCTCTAGTCCTGATCAGACCTATATATAGCCGAAAAATAATTAAATTTCTCCAATATGTGTTTACATTAATTCAATTGAACCTCTATGCAATGGCTTGGGAATTGCTCTGAAAATATCTCTAGACCGCCTAATATGTCTTAGACATATTTTCAGCCGGGGTTAGAGGAATAATTTAACATTAATTAATTTCCCTTATAAAGGAAAATTAATTAAGTAATTGATTATTCCCCCCCTCCCCCTATTTTTACTAGAAATTCAATTGAACCAATTGAGGGTGAGAGTAAATTTAGAAGAGAGTTTAAGGTGAAATAGTGAAGTACTATGCTACTTTTAAATAATATGGCCACTCTTATTTAAAAGTAGTATAATATATTTAAAAACATTATAATACTTTGTCATTAGGCTTTACATTTGGCTTTTAAAGTTTCAGACCAAAGTATTTTGCTTGAAGGTCTAATAATTTTTTATTTAACTCGATATGTAAATTCAATAACGTTTTGGTTTGTATCCATGCAATAAGCAGAAACATTATAGGTTTAGTAAAGACATTATCACTAAACCTTATGTGGTTTCAAACAGGCAAGATATTAGTTCACTTAGAGACTTTACCTTACACGGAGTCTCTAGTAATTTTGTCTTTGTACCTTTCACGGTTTTTTTTGACAATTTTATTTTAAGTTTGTAGTCCATGTATGTATGCTGCCGATAGGATCGTCTTGGGGGGGTGCCGGTTCTTGGCCGGATTGGTGTGGACCACAGCCTATCCATGTCTATGCTCTAGCAGGCTGCAGTAATGTAACACCCGAGCCTCTATCCAACAAGAACAAACATTAAAAGTCACTATAATCGGACTGCAATATGCCAATCCGAGTTTGATTGTAAAAATCTTGTCATCTTTACCTTATGCGGTTTCAGACAAGCAGGAAGTGACTTCATTTATGATGAGTTTTCCTTTGGTTTTAAAACTTGCAAGATATATGCCTCAGGGGGGTTTCACTTGCAACAACTAGAGACTTTACCTCACACGGAGTCTCTAGTAATTTTGTCTTTGTACCTTTCACGGTTTTAGACAATTTTATTTTAGGTTTGTAGTCCACGTCTGCACGCTGCCGATATGATCGTCTTGGGTGTGCTGGTTCTTGGCCGGATTGGTGTGGAGCACAGGCTCTCCATGTCTACGTTCCAGCAGGCTGCAGTCCACGTCTTGGGAGTGCCGGTTCTTGGCCGGATTGGTGTGAACCACAGGCTCTCCATGTCTATGTTCTAGCAGGCTGCAGTAATGTAACACACGAGCATCTATCCAACAAGAACAAACATTAAAAGTCACTATAATCGGACTGCAATATGCCAATCCGAGTTTGATTGTAAAAATCTTGTCATCTTTACCTTATGCGGTTTCAGACAAGCAGGAAGTGACTTCATTTATGATGAGTTTTCCTTTGGTTTTAAAACTTGCAAGATATATGCCTCAGGGAGGTTTCACTTGCAACAACTAGAGACTTTACCTTACACGGAGTCTCTAGTAATTTTGTCTTTGTACCTTTCACGGTTTTAGACAATTTTATTTTAGGTTTGTAGTCCACGTCTGCACGCTGCCGATATGATCGTCTTGGGGGGTGCCGGTTCTTGGCCGGATTGGTGTGGAGCACAGGCTCTCCATATCTACGTTCCAGCAGGCTGCAGTCCACGTCTTGGGAGTGCCGGTTCTTGGCCGGATTGGTGTGAACCACAGACTCTCCATGTCTATGTTCTAGCAGGCTGCAGTAATGTAACACACGAGCATCTATCCAACAAGAACAAACATTAAAAGTCACTATAATCGGACTGCAATGTGCCAATCCGAGTTTGATTTTAAAAATCTTGTCATCTTTACCTTATGCGGTTTCAGACAAGCAGGAAGTGACTTCATTTATGATGAGTTTTCCTTTGGTTTTAAAACTTGCAAGATATATGCCTCAGGGGGGTTTCACTTGCAACAACTAGAGACTTTACCTCACACGGAGTCTCTAGTAATTTTGTCTTTGTACCTTTCACGGTTTTAGACAATTTTATTTTAGGTTTGTAGTCCACGTCTGCACGCTGCCGATATGATCGTCTTGGGTGTGCTGGTTCTTGGCCGGATTGGTGTGGAGCACAGGCTCTCCATGTCTACGTTCCAGCAGGCTGCAGTCCGCGTCTTGGGTGTGTCGGTTCTTGGCCGGACTGGTGTGAACCACAGACTCTCCATGTCTATGTTCTAGCAGGCTGCAGTAATGTAACACACGAGCATCTATCCAACAAGAACAAACATTAAAAGTCACTATAATCGGACTGCAATATGCCAATCCGAGTTTGATTGTAAAAATCTTGTCATCTTTACCTTATGCGGTTTCAGACAAGCAGGAAGTGACTTCATTTATGATGAGTTTTCCTTTGGTTTTAAAACTTGCAAGATATATGCCTCAGGGGGGTTTCACTTGCAACAACTAGAGACTTTACCTTACACGGAGTCTTTAGTAATTTTGTCTTTGTACCTTTCACGGTTTTAGACAATTTTATTTTATGTTTGTAGTCCACGTCTTTACGCTGCCGATAGGATCGTCTTGGGGGGTGCCGGTTCTTGGTTGGATTGGTGTGGACCACAGGCACACCGTAGCAGGCTGCAGTAATTTAACACACGAGCATCTATCCAACAAGAGCAAACGTTAAAAGTCACTATAGTCGGACTGCAATTTGTCAGTCCGAGTTTGCTTGCAAAAAAATCTTATCATTTTACCTTTTGCGATTTCAGATAGGCAGGAAGTGCCTTCATTTATTATGAGTTTTCCTTTGGTTTTAAAACTTGTAAGATATACCTCAGGGGGTTCAATCACAAATCTTTACCGTTTAACAAAGTGTTAGTATGTTATGTTTTAGTAGTAGCATGTGTTAGTTTAGAATATGTTAAGTATATCTACTAAATGCATGCACAAGCTTTGAGTGTTAGACATGGAATAAGCGTTTAAACCATGGTTGAACGCTTTATATATACTGCTACGTGACCTTGATATTGGGGGGGGGGGGGGTTATTAGGTTTCGATGCGAATGGAACATTATACAATTGATCAGCCAAGGTTCTTAATTAGAAGATTCGATTCGTTGCCAAACGACACTGAATGATATACGATATAAACGATAAAACGTAGGAGCGATATAGAACTGTTATTTTATTTCTGTAATGGATGAATAATTATTAAATTAAGACTATAGGTATATTGCCAAGCACAAGTTAAACCGTCCTTTAAAGCAAACACCGCAACTGCCAAACTTTTGTTATTTTATAAAAGCTGAGAGTTACTTTGAACGATATTCCAAAACAAATATCAGTTAAAGTAACCAACAGCCAAACGTTAAAATGAAAGCCTTGTATCACAAATAATAATACGTCAGCTTATTTTGCAACATTAGCAAATGAAATTTATTTACCAGACTCGAATTGGACTATTTTTCAAATAAATGGTTATGATTTATTCGGATTCGATTCTTTAGTTAGTTTGGAATGAAACTTTTATTCCTCCAATTATATAAGTTCCCCACAAATACAAGGTTTAATATGAACCTAATACTGTATATACAGTAATAATATTGTCTGTAATGCGAAATAAGCCTACGCCTGAATAACTAAAACAGCACTCGCTACACATGCGAGCGTTACACGCACGTATTTCAGTATTGGAAGGCGTTTACTCAAATTCAATATAATTTGTATTGTACAGAAAAATACCAGACCCAGTTTTTACCATGGATTGAGAATGGTTAGAAATAGTTTCTTGGAGAACGTTTAAACGCTTTCAAGATACTATTCCCCCGGGGTTAAGTATTTTCGTACATAATATTATATGTTTTAACGGATATAATATTATGTAAGAGAATACCCTCTCCCCCTATTTCAAACCGGGAATGGCAATTAATATGTTAGAGGAAGAGTAGAATTTGGAAAAAGTAATTTGGAAGAAACACGACGTTTGCAGATTTACGGACTAAACTTCCCGCCAAACCATTTTGGGCAACGACTCGTCACCGACCAACGACCACCGTCCATTCGGTTTTGGAATTTTCTCATGTACCATCGAATTTGGCAGGCGGATTTGGTACAACCGCGTTTTGTTTTTTACCAGAGGCATTCCATTTTTGAATCCGACTAGCAAATACTTATCGTCCCGGTTCAATTTGTATAGCCGTATTCTCTGAATGGGACGCCTCCGCTTATGTGTTGTTTGTGTTGTGGTTGTGTTCGTGTTAGGTTTTTCGGTTTTATTATTGTTTGGTTTTGCAACCGTAGTCGTAGTCGTCGCTGTCGTTGCCACAGACGCGGTTGTACTTGGTGTTGGAATTTTTGGTTGATCTTTCATTAAATTCAAAACGATTTTCTCTAGATTTTCTAATTTTCTTTGTAGCTCGTCGACGGACTTTGAGGTTTTAGAAACAGACGGACAGACGGATTGGCTGACGGAGTTCTGAAGTTTTTCAGGGACAGACGGACAGACGGATTGGTTAGCACGGTTTTTGGGGACAGACGGACTTCCTTTTTTTGAAATTTGGCTAAAGTGCGAGCTACAAAGATCCCGACCTTTGACGGCTTCCTTCTCACACCGTAGCCCCTTCCTGCCTTTGTTCTTGAATAAGTACTTGCAGCGGGGTTTCACAGCATGGTGAGGCGGGATCATAATAGCCACCCGTTTGGTCGGCGGCTGAACAGTCGGCGGCTGGACAGACGGCATCTCGTCGTCACTGGAGAGCAGCAAGTCACACTCCAGGACCAGGTTGCGTTTCTCCACCGCAGTTTTCAGCGATGTCTCAGGAAGTTTTCGGTTTCCAGCTTCACAGGACGTCGTTGTTGGTCGAGGCATTGGTCCAGTGATGCTAGGAAGTTTTCGACTTCCTGAGGCGTCGACTTCGCTTGTTGCTGGTCGAGGTGCTGGAGAGATGATAGTAGGTCTCGTTGGAATCCTCTCGCAAGCAGCAGACGAGGCGATCTCACCGCCGACGTTGGTAGCTGATGGGGCTTGCATCGTTTTCAAAGATGAAATGTTAAAACGGTGAGTATGGAAAGATCTTGCGGATAAAAGTAAGAGGAGTTTTGAAGTTTTGAACAAACTTGCAAAAGTTCAAAGTGAAAAGTTTTAAAGATTTAAACAAACTTACAAGATTTCAAAGAAAGGTTTAAAGTGAAATAACTAATATTTTGCAAATAGAACTGCGAAAATATCAGACGGTCAGGCGTGCAGGCGAGCGACTACAGCGACTGATGTAGAACGGAGGTTCCTTTTGGTTATATATACACTTCGAAAAGGAACAAAACTGGTGAGGTTCAATACAAGGAACAAGGAATAAGGAACGGATTTGCTTTAATGTCAAGTGCACTGCCAAACTGCACCGGTCTGATGAAATAAGGACACAACCGGTTACGACCTTGCGTACGCCCGGCAACATCGACATTTTACAGACATCCTGGTACTGCTGTTTGGAAAATAAGACAAAGCAGTGTCGATGGGGTTTACAATATTGTACAATATTAAAGAATAGCAAATGTGTTGCACAACGAGTTTCAATTTCAAAATCCTCATCACATATGAGGACAACGTTGTTACCATTAAAGTTACTTTGCAAAGAATAGGTCTAACTTTTCCACAGCGCAGATGGATTTTAGAAATTTGGTTGTTGTATTTTTGCTTTCCTATAAGTCTCTAAATATATGGTTTTCACGGGTTTAAATTTATAATGTACGTCATAGACGATGTAACTTTGTTGATGTATATGTTTTTGGACTTGATCGTTTATTTCATTATTCTTGCTTTTGAACATATCGATTGTTGCGGAGTTTTACAAATCACGAATTGTTTTTCATTACATATTATCTGGTGACGTCAGTACCCTCGTCATCAAGAATAGGTATACCTTTTCCACAGCGCAGATGGATTTTAGAAATTGGTTTTCACGGGGTTTAAATTTATGACGTACGTCATGGGCGATGTAACTTTGTTGATGTATATGTTTTTGGACTTGGTCGTTTATTTCATTATTCTTGCTTTTGAACATATCGATTGTTGCGGAGTTTTACAAATCACGAATTGTTTTTCATTACATATTATCTGGTGACGTCAGTACCCTCGTCATCAAGAATAGGTATACCTTTTCCACAGCGCAGATGGATTTTAGAAATTGGTTTTCACGGGGTTTAAATTTATGACGTACGTCATGGGCGATGTAACTTTGTTGATGTATATGTTTTTGGACTTGGTCGTTTATTTCATTATTCTTGCTTTTGAACATATCGATTGTTGCGGAGTTTTACAAATCACGAATTGTTTTTCATTACATATTATCTGGTGACTACATTACCCTTGTCATCAAGGATAGGTCTAACTTTTCCACAGCGCAGAGGGATTTTAGAAATTTGGTTATTGTTTTTTTGCTTTCCTATAAGTCTCTAAATATATGGTTTTCACGGGGTTTAAATTTATGACGTACGTCATGGACGATGTAACTTTGTTGATGTGTATGTTTTTGGACTTGATCGTTTATTTCATTATTCTTGCTTTTAAACATATCTATTGTTGCGGAGTTTTACAAATCACGAATTGTTTTTTCATTACATATTATCTGGTGATGACATTACCCTCGTCATCACATGTGACGTCTTCGCCATGCCGTCACTCGCATGACGCATGTCGTGACGTCACACGTCATGACGTCAAATGACGCATGTCGTGACGTCACACGTCGTGACGTCACAAAATACACGTCACCAGACACCTGGCACTTTGCCAATAATACCTGGTCCCCGGTAATTTCACTACTAACGTATGTGCTATATGTTAAGAGGGGTTATCTAGTCTTAGCGAATTTCCTTAAAGGAATAACATATTACGGTAGTACTCATGGTAAGACCTAAGTCCGAGACCATGTTAACTTTTCATTTTCGGGTCTCCAGAAGCAAAAAATACCACTCGTTCGAATTTTCATATATATATATATATATATATTAGAGTAATTGTGGATGATTAGGGCTACTAATATAGTGGAGTGATAAGATTAGTTTTTATAACAAGTACCCTTTTTTTATTTAAAAAATTATTTTATTTATAAGATGACATGGTTCGAAACTAAGTTCATTTTCAAATCTTATTCATAACCTTTTTAAAATTATATAAAACATCTGTAAAATCATAAAATATATAACATATAACAATCAGAATAAAAAATGAACAGATATTTAAAATCAAGATAACATATTACCAATAATTTATTTGTTTACATTTTACAGATGTTTTATATAATTTTAAAAAGGTTATGAATAAGATTTGAAAATAAACTTAGTTTCGAAACATCTCATCTTATAAATAAAATAATTGTTTAAATAAAAAAAGGGTACTTATTATGAAAACTAATCTTATCACTATATATATAACAATATTCTTAGATATATATGTTTGTTAACACGATAGCGGCCGTAAATATGGTCCGATCTTAATGAAATTTGGTACAGCCGTGTAAAGTGGTAATCACTCGGACGAGTTCGTGAACCAGCCCAATCGGACCACCGGAAGGGGGGGTAAAGGGGGATAAACCCCCCCAAAAATGGGTTTTTTGAGTTTTTCACATATGAAAATAAAAATAATCCAATTTTGGTTAGCACCATTGGTTTCAGCTAAAAAAACATACAATTTGATATTTTCAACCATTGCTCTATGCCCATTGGTTACCGAGATACTGAAAGTGGTAAACACAGTACGTTGTCTCAATGTTAACCTTATGGGAAATAAGTAAAATTCTATATTTCGCTTATTTCTCAACATATCTTGATAAAACTTGGTAAATGGCTTCTTCTAGTTCAGATCTACTACATATTGAATTAAAACCAACCAGTTTAAAAATACCTGTAGCAGCAAACCTGTATACTCATTCCCATGTTATTCTTATGTAGCTTACAAAAACATGTCAAATCTCGCTATGTTGGATTAAAATATGTTGTTTTGCATTTGAAATTCGCTGAGTATGCAGGTCTGCTGCAACGGGGGTATTTATCTATACGGTTAATTTGGAATTATAATAACCTTTGTTTGGCAAATTAATTGACTGAGTCACTGATTTTATAATGACGATAGGTATATCTATTACCATAGACTTTCAAGAAAGCAATAAAATATAGTGTAGAATATCCTCAACATACACACGTTAATTTAATTTAGGAATTTTACGTCAAAGTTACAGAGTTTTTTTTTATAAACAGTAAAGAGCCAATATATATTTATATATATACTTTTTTTCAACAAAGTTAAATGTATGAGGGTATGAACTACTAATATTATTATTTTTAGCAGTTCAAAACACAGAACCCTGTTTTACTAATTATTTAATTAGACCAACATGGAGCTTTAGCCCATGGTCACGGTCTGTAAATAAATGAAATCTAACCTTATACAAATATATTTATATACAGCTTTTATTGTGCCAAATTATTTTTTACATTGCCAAATTATTTTGTCAGCTGTTTCCAGATAGACTTGATTACCTTTATATTTGGGTTCGGGATGTTACAATTTTTCATATATTAAATTCTTCTTGTTTAGAGTACTTGCATCTTGTTGATTATAGTTTTTGGGTCTATTTACTATGGTGGTAGATTTGGAATTCTTCTTTAATATCCAATTTTCTGCCTTCCACCCCATTTCAATATTTCCAAGTCTTCTTCTATGGTTTTAAATTTGTGTTTCTTTTTCAGCACGAAAAAGAAAATCTGGAATGTGTTCGGCCACATTTGATTTCATGCTTGTCATGTTTTTGGATTTATAGGCCTGGATATGTTCTTTATATCAATTGTTAAAAGATCTTCCGGTTTGACTATGTAATAGCTATTATCACATTCTGAGCATTTGATCTTATATATCCCTGATTGGTCAAAGTTTCTTTTCAAAGGATCGTTTCTTTTAGTTTTATTCATTTTCTTGTTTAATATATCCAGAATGTTGTTTTTGGTCTTGTAGCTGATTGCGTAGTTAGATTTGTGGAAGGTTTTGCGGATTGCTTTATTGAATGCTGTGTTGTATGGCATGAAGATGAATTCTTTTGGGATATTTTCCTCTTCGTTTTCTTTTTTCTTTTCCTTCTTAATTTTATGTCTTATCATATTGTCTATTATTTTAGGTTTGTATCCATTTTTATAGCAATATATTTTATGGTATTTCTTTCATTAGTGAAATTTATGTTTGTAATTGAAATGTTGAGCAATCTGTGGATCATGGTGTGAAATGTATTAATTTTATGTTGCCAAGGGTGGTTGGAGTTTGCAGGAAATATTTTATTGGTTGTGGTTTGTTTTCTATAAATTTCAAACGTGTGTTTCTTATTTTATTTTGATATAATAATATCAAGAAAATTGATTTGCTTTACTTGGATTTCTTCGGAGAATTGTATTTTACTACATAATTAATTAATATAATTTATCATTTTGCTACCATGGGTATCCCAACCCCCCCCCCCCCCCCCCCCGTATCACTTCGATGTATACGAAGTGGTTATATTTATATATACAGTGCTTGATCTGAATAGACTGAGGTACCGGAACTGTAATTACCATGAGGTACATGAACCTCTGCAATAAAAATTGTGTCCAGTCCTTCCCAGGTTCTGATCAGTAATGTCAAGGTTCTGGCCAGTAATGCCCAGATTCTAACCAGGACAACCTAGCTTCGAACCACTACTGCTGAAGATATATAAATTTAAAAGTTTTTTTTTATTTAATTAGAGATATTAAAGGTTTTCTTATTAAATTTCTACGTTATTTTCTGACGATTAAAACCTTAAAGTTAAATAAATTATTTAAAAAAATTAAATTAGCAAATTGGATAATGCATTGAATTATTTGCACGTTTGATTACAATTTGTGAAAAGCACAGAAATACGGTGAGTATATGAATACGTATCATAGTTTTATCACAATAATCTCAAATCGATTCTTGGCTATCAAGGAAAGGCCAAATACTTTGCATTGCCATTGCATTTTAAGCATCAGAATGGCCATATTATTGTGGTCTAAGGCGCTAACATACGGACTGGAACGTCGCAGGTGCAAATCCCATGGTGAGTAACAAATGTTTTACTTGAGATTAAAAAAAAAACATTTATTTCAACCAAACAAGTCTATTTGTTTTTTACGCTTATTTACATATTCTAGCAGCATTTCCTGAATAGTACTGGACCAGATTCTGGTAAGTACAGGCCCAGAACCTGGCCAGTACTGGCCAGGTTCCTGCCAATGATGGGACATGACCAAGTTCTGGACTAGAATCTGGCAAGTACTGCCACAGTTCTGGCCAGAATCTGGCCCAGAAAATTTTTCCTCATGGGAGTACGTTATCTTGAGAGAGTTTCACACCCTAAACGCCGCAATAAACATCCAATTTATTTATTTTAAATTTGGTAGAGATATTGTTTTCTTTGATCAGATTGTCAGTAAGTGGGGGAATCCAGTTCCTATCTTTATTTGTGGCGGGCTTAGAGCCAAAAATTTCGGATTTTTAAGTCTAAAGTAGGCAATTTAGGCCCTGAAATTGAAATGCGCTCCATTATACAGGGTGTTTACAAAAAACCTTACAGACTTCGGGATATAGTTACTTACATCAAAAATAAGAAAATCTTCTACACACATGGGTCCTAAAAAGCTCGGTTATCCGTCTGTTGGTCTTTATATGTTTTAATATGATTTTGCATAACTTTGGAACTACTAAAGATATTAACTTCAAACTTGGTACGTATATGCTGACTAATAGGAAAGTTTCTACTTTGTACCATTTCAAAATTACAGCCCTTCTTATATTTTAAAACTCAATATCTTAAAAAACCGTAAATTTTACCGAAATTGTACAACAGACAAAAACGTTGCGTAATCTTTTTCCTAGAAGACCATATAATAATCATAAAGCTCGAACTATAATTAACGGAGTTATTGCAATTATTTAACAGAATTTGCTATAACTGCCATAAACAAACTTGTATTGTGTTAGAAAAATTGCAATAACTCTTGATTGTACTTCGAGCTTTATAATCTTTATGGTTTCGTTGGAAATAAAATTACGCAGCTTGTTTGTCTCTTGTACAATTTCGGTAAAATTTACGGTTTTTAAGACATTAAGTTTAAAAATATAAAAATGGCTACCATTTTGAAATGGTACAAAGTAGAAACTTAATACTCTGCACCAAAATAGGGGTAATTGTAAACTGTAACTGTAGTCAGCATATACGTAACACGTTTGAAGTTAATATCTTTAGTAGTTCCAGATTTATGCAAAATCATGTTAAAAACAAATACAGACCGACAGGATAATCGAGCATTTTAGGACCCATGTTTATAAGAACTTTTTTTTCTTATTTTTGATGAATGTTACCATATCCCAAAGTATGTAAGGGGTTTTCGTAAACTCCCTGTATATTCAGCTGCGTGAATACTCAATTTCTTGCTATTATGGAATCGCCATTTTACTGCCTGGATACTTCATGGCTAAAACGTTATATTAGTGACAGGATTGTTGCTGTACCAACAAAAACACGCTCATGCAAAAAAAAAAAAAATATCATAAAACCGTCTTTGGACTAAATATGTTGCAATAAAAATTCAATTCAGCAATATGGTTCAAAGTAGCATAATCAACTAATTAATAAATTAAATAACCGGTTTAAAAAGGTGGATTTATGTATGAAATAACTATTGCCATAAATCGAGGATTCGAAAGTAGTACAATTAAAACAATACAAAGGAGGATAACCTGACAAAAATGGGGTTTTTAATTGTAAAAAAGTTATCATATTTCTTAGTTTGCACCATTGAATACGGATCGAAAAAATATATTGGTTATATCTCCCTAACATGACATTCGCCGAGTATGCAGGTTTGCTGCAACATGGTATAATGGTGAAATCTTTTAGAAGCAACATCCTTCAGTAAATAAACATTTCTCGAATTTAAATGATTTTCACGTCAATGGATAGGTATTATAAATAATTGGTTCTATAATTTTCCGAATTTCCAAAATTGACTGTTAATGAGACTTCCATTTCCGCTCCTCCGACGTTTTTATATTATGTGAAAGATTTATTTGGCAATAACTTTCAGAAGCTAATGACTATTCCCACAAATACAGCGTTTTTTCTAAGAGTTATAAAGTGAAATATTATTTTACACTACTCGGTACCTCTAGTGATAATAATCCTGTTAATAATAGCCTATTACAATCCTTTCAAACAATCTTTATAAGTAAAGAAATTTTTTTGTACTGTTTCTTTTTATCTTAACGATAATATTATATAGCGTAACAAACAAGGTAAGCCCTAATTTAAAACCTAGTTTAATAAATCACACTTCAAATTATATTAGTGATAAATGAATTATTTTAAAATATGAATAGTTTGATACAATGTTAGTATCGTAATTTTAATAATTGGCAATTAAACCCTGAGTGTGGTCTATTTTACCAAAACTGTAAAAAGGTCCTATTTTAAACTATGACGAGAATCTTAGGTTTCATAATTACTTTGGTAGGTTATTTATCAGTCTTATTCCAGCCTGGGACGAGAGAATATAAAGTATATTAACTCTCTGTTATTTTATTTTAAAATTATTACTTGATTTTATCCATCCCACTTATCAGTTCATTGCTAGGAAGACAATATAGTATCGTTTCCAAAATTTTAATGCATGGGGAATTGAGTATGATGATTTTAAACGTTCTTCCCGTAAAGGGAAGAAGATTATGCCGTATGTATCCTGGTAAGCTCTAAGCCCGAGACCACGATAGCTTTTCGTTTTGAGGCCCAGGAGAGAACACCATGCGCTTGAGTTTATACTGTGAGGAAGTTTCCTCGAGCACTAAGCTTTTATAGGGTTGGTAAGGGTTACTTAGTGAAAACGTCCGGATTGCCAGTCACTTGGTTTATTAACACTTAAAACTCGTCCGCTTGGTCTTCCGGAGGCTCAGCACGCCCATGCGGGGTGTCGGGGCTCACCCTCGGATGAAATATAAGTGGATCGCGCCTTCCAATGCTAAAGTCAGGCGAAAACCGTGCCATCGTTTTCACCGTTGGGTGGCAAAAAGGTCTAATCTGGCGGGACTCCGACGCCTGACGAGAAAACGTCACTTCAATCAAACTGTCATTTCACAAACAAAAAACTAAGGTACTTCTATAATTTTATATCTCAGTTTACAGTATTAATGAGTGATTCAAACAATAATAATTATGACTCTAAGGAATAATGTATATAATTGTTGAAATACGAAACCTTTTTAGTTCTGTTAAAAATGAGGTAAAAAAAGGAGTAAGCGTGGAAGTTTTTTATTTATTGGTCAGGAAAAAACTGTCTGTGACAAAGTTTAAGATTACATTTTGAAGATTATTTTTAATTTTTTAAATTTTTTGTACGACCGTCCTTTGTCTATGTACATTAATTTAAAGAGCGGGTGTCCTAGAAGCGCGTGCAAAAAACCGAACTGAGGTTGGAGATATCATAGCCACAGCCTGATAAAAATACCTTCACTATCTAGACTCAGAGGAATAATCTGTTTATTTATTAATCTACCTTCATTTATTTGTTTATTTATCTTATCGCCGCTAAATATGTTTGGGTTATTTAAATGTCATTTGAGTAACATCGACCATGCTGTGCGGTTCTTGGTGATGGATTTATTTTATTTCACAGTTGTGTGTTTATTAGATAATTATGGTCAAGTCTTGTGCCGCATATAACTGTACCAACAGAGCTTTTATGAACACTAAAGTATTTTTTTTTCAGGTAAGTGTATTAATTCATTATATTTGATTATTTATTTTCCATTGTAATTAATTCACTATTCAATGAGAGATTAACATAAACGTTCGGAAAATTTATAATATATTGGATGACTTCAGTGTTTCAATAATGTACGAAACATTATCACCACGTTAAACTAAATGTTTTGAATATTATTAATTAAATTGTATTTGAATGGTTTAGAAAATTTATAGTGCAACTGTCTGCTTATAAAGGTTGATTTGGCAAGTGATAATTTTGAAGCATTATTAAAGGTTTGTTCATTTTTACATCAGAAGATACAAAAACATTAGCAAAAAAATCAGTGAAAGTAATTGAGTGGTTTGAAAATTTTTCGGGAAATTCATAACGGATTTTGCCATATACTCGTATTTGAAGTAATTATGTTGTTTTATATGAAGTAACATTATTTTCTCTTTCATGTAAAGTTTGATTCAATTATATATGCATTACACAAGGAAATAACAATAAATGTGCTATTTAAGGGGATTTGGCACTCAAAATGGCAAAAAAAATGTTTGTTTCAAGATTTTTTTATTTTTGCTTATTTTTACCCTACATTTAATTCTGAACAAGAATATTACAATATAAAACTGTTTGCAAAAGTATTTCTTGGTGTTACTCGCAATTATATAAAGTGATGCATGCTCTAATTTGCACAGATTTTCACACATTTATTTTTATTTTTATTTTTTATAAATCTATGATAATAAACAATTTAAAAAACATATGTTTTGGGGTTTTGTAGGGCTACTAAGACTTTGGCTTTATTTAGAACAAAAATAGTTAGCTTAAGATCCAGTATATTCGTATAATCAAGATAGTTACCTAACCAATCCATGCTAACCTATTGCCGAACTTTGATCGCGACTATCCGCTAATGAAATTGTCCATGTTTTCAGGAAGAAAATTGGATATAACTTCAGAATCATATAAGATAAGAAGATGAAATTTTTTGTGGGTTGTCATGACACTAGTTGCTAAGTATTCTTGTATTTTGAACTATTACATTTTTGTAAATAATTTTTTTTTATAAATGACAATTTTATTTTCAAAACAAAATAAAGGTTTAGATGGTTTACATATTTCCACTAAAACAATGATTATGAAAATACAAGAATTTTTAATGTTCTTAGTACCTTTAATTTGACACCAAAACCAATAAAATATACACAGTAGTTTTTATTTTATATCAAATTTAAAAATAAGCTAATTTTTGAAAAAAACGGGTATTTAAATTTTTTTTACACTACGGAAAAATTAAAAAGGTCCAAATTACCATCAAAATATTCTAATTAGATCCTTACAAACACAATAAAACCCTAAGAAATCTTGTTTAGTCATAAATAAAAAAAAATACCTGTTCGAGTGCCAAATCCCCTTAACACACTTACATCGTAGTAAATCTTAAAGAAGCTGTCTTTCTATCACATTATGTAATACTTCAGAAATGATCGATGTCATTTTGATAAGAAAAGATCCGCACAATGTTAAATTAATTAAAATCATTAGTCTACAGTTTTTGAAAATCAGGCTGCATGACCTGGCAAAAAGGAAAACTATTTCACAAAATGAAACACCATGCATACGCCAGAAATTGAGTAAGTTAATTTTATTCAAACATGTTTAGTAAATAAAAGGTAAAGAGACCTGTTGTACTCGATTCTTATTTCCATTTCCTATACCTCATATCTGTTTATATCAAATTAAATTAAATTTTAAGAAAGGAGATAAATAATTTAAAACAGTAAAACCAGAAAAAACTGGGTTATAGTAAACAGTTTTATCAGCTTCTCCAATAGAGACAACACCTGCTAGGACAGCAGGTGAATCGGCAGCGCATATTCTAATTTTAATCGGAGATGAAAATTCTTTTTTATTTTATTTATGTCAAATCACCATTACTTTTAGTTTTATCATATCTTTGTGTTAAAATTATCTTATTTTGGATTTAGCCGTTATAGTCGGGAAAAAGATTCAAAACAAAACTAATATCGCTTGATTAGAAAATTGTTTTTATTCCAATACAAAATAGAGATCCTATTTTACATAAGTGGTAAAATTTATACAGTTCGATTCCTTTGAATCTTATCTTTAAATTAATCTAGGTTTTAACATAATACAGTCACATGGATATTATAAAATGATGGTTTATTGATGTAATGTCACGACGCGCGGCGGCCAGCTTCTGCCTTTCTGCCACCCAACGGCCTCGGGGACTGGCACGTTTTTCGCCTATTGAGAGCGCGATCCACTAATATTTAATCCGAGGGCTCACCACGCATCCAGCTCACCGGGGGCTCAGCACTCCCATGCGGGGTGTTGGGGGCTCAACACGCCCGTCCGACGACGCGACGGTGCTGGGGGCTCACCACCCCCATCCAGCTCACCGGGGGCTCAGCACTCCCATGCGGGGTGTCGGGGGCTCAACACGCCCGTCCGACGACGCGACGGTGCTGGGGGCTCACCACGCCCATCCAGCTCACCGGGGGCTCAGCACTCCCATGCGGGGTGTCGGGGGCTCAATACGCCCGTCCGACGACGCGACGGTGCTGGGGGCTCACCACCCCCATCCAGCTCACCGGGGGCTCAGCACTCCCATGCGGGGTGTCGGGGCTCAACACGCCCGTCCGACGACGCGACGGTGCTGGGGGCTCACCACGCCCATCCAGCTCACCGAGGGCTCAGCACTCCCATGCGGGGTGTCGGGGGCTCAACACGCCCGTCCGACGACGCGACGGTGCTGGGGGCTCACCACCCCCATCCAGCTCACCGGGGGCTCAGCACTCCCATGCGGGGTGTCGGGGGCTCAACACGCCCGTCCGACGACGGTGCTGGGGGCTCACCACGCCCATCCAGCTCACCGGGGGCTCAACACGCCCATCCGGTGGGTCGGGCCGTAAGGGCCCAACTGCCTTCCTGGTCCCTAATGTCCTCCTTATGCCCGCTGTCTCCTCCATTTGGCACCATGGTGCTCCTTTCTCCCCTCCAGTGAGAACCATGAGGTACTTGAGTATCGGGGTGCTTGTGTACCATAGGGTGTTCGATCGGGTACCTTAGGGTGTTCTGAGTTTCCCCTGCTACCGAGCACTAATTTAAGTGTTGTGAACATTCTTTGAGGATTTTTACCTGATTGAACCCCTGAACCTAGCTGAGTCATACTCAGTACCTTGAGAAGGACACTCTTGGACTTGGTTGCAGTGGAATCCTCTTGGTATGAGCAAATGGAAGCAAATGGTATGAGTTAGCAAATGGTATTAGTTTTTTGTTGCAATGCGGAGAATGGCATGTGAAACAGGGTATAAAACAAAAAAAGACACTAAGGACGGATTTTCGACTTAACATCAATCTGAATCTACCCCTTGTTAATAGACCGGAAACTCTAAGAAAAGTAGACAGTGAATTTATTGGCCAGAATCTATTTCCCCAAAATTCTCATTCACATTTAAAATTAGGTTATTCATTTAGTTGATAAAGGCAAAAATGTATTATACAGGGTGTCTTGCAACCCTATGAACAAACACATATAGCATTATTCCTTGGGTCAAGACAAACACATTTTACTATATAAACATGGGTCTATCGTGCCTAGTTTTCCGTCTGTCTGTCTGTATGTGTTTTACACACAAACATTCATAACTCCTAAACGGTTTGAGGCACAGCGTTGAAATTTTGCATAAATGTTTATCTTATTAAGGTCTATGTTTGTTCAAAATTATACTAAAATACCATTAACCGTTTCAAAATGGCGGCCATTTTAATTTTTTGATGCCAAATTTCACGAAAATTATTAATTTAAACAAAGAAATACATGAGTAACTTTTTTTAGTAAATTTTATGACAAATCCAACGACGCTTAAATTATTAAAAACGAGTAAATATTAATCGAGATATCGTAACTTTAGTCCGACCGGCCAAGGCTCATAGTGCATTTTATCCACTGAGAGCTACAAGTTCCATTGTTGCATTGTTGGCGGCAGTTCAAAATATTCAAAGGTAAATAAATAATAAACTAAAAATTGTATCAACAAAAGTTAAGACTAAAAAAGCTAGACAATTTCTAGGAAATAAAATTATGTATCATTTATTCTTATTGACTAAATTAATTACATTGACTACATCTGAATTAATTACATTAATTAATTGATTTGACTAAGAAAATTACATTTTGGTTAACATAGGCTTCCATGGTTATTAAAACGTCCATGAGAAAAGACCAAACAACAAAACAGCTGATTACAAGTTTCATCATCTTAAGTGACTCATTTAACAGAGGGTTATTAGAGTTTTAATAGTTGCTCAAAATGTTGTCCTCGAACTTGGTTGCAGAGTCGAAAGCGCTTTAAGGATGACTCTCTGGCTTTTTCGAAAACATCACTTTCTTGAATGGTTGCAGCAGCTTCAACGATTCTTGCCACAAGATCCATATCATCAGTTACAGGAGTTGCATATACCAACTGTTTCATATGTCCCCACAGAAAAAAATCAATAGGTGTGAGATCGGGCGATCGTGGAGGCCATGGGATCGGACCACCACGTCCAATCCAACGGTTTCTGAACACTACATCCAGATGTTCTCTGACAATATTGGAGAAATGGGCTGGTGCTCCGTCGTGTTGAAACCACATCCTTCGTCGTAATTGAATTGGAACATTTTCTAAAAGTCCAGGTAAGATATCCCTCAAAAAAACTAAATACGTTGGTCCATTTAGTCTACCTGGTAATATGTAAGGCCCAATTAAATGCCCATCAATTATTCCAGCCCAAACATTGACAGAGAATTTGTTTTGAAACTGACGTTGAACAATCGCATGAGGATTCTCAAAATCCCATACATGATTATTTCGTGCATTAAAAATCCCTTCTCGAGTAAAAGAAGCTTCATCTGTAAAGAATACTTTCCGTAAGAAGTTTGGAGATTCAACATCTTTATGTAAGAACCAACGAGCACAGTCCACCCTAAGGGGAAAATCGCCAGGTTCTAGGGCTTGTACTTTCTGCAATTTGAAAGGATACAATAGATCTTCATGTAATACCTTCCATACCGTGGTTTTATCTGCATTCAGACGATGAGCAATACATCGAACACTAACTGAGGGATTTTCTTCTACTGCGTGCAGTACTTGTTCTTCAAAATCAACGGTACGTACAGTTTTCTCCCGTTCTACAAAGTCTTTTAAAAACTTACCATTTTCTGCAAGATTGGTATGAATTGCACTGAAAATTTGGTGATATGGAGGCCGTCTATGAGGGAAACGTTCTGCATACAGTCTACTAGCTAATCTTGAATTACCGTCAGCAACTCCATACATAAAATGTATGTCAGCATACTCTCGATATGTAAATCGGTTCATTATGTTAACCCTACAAACAGAGAGCACTACTCAAGATGTTGTACAACAATGAGTAAGTTGATTACTTAGTATCAGCTGTTTACTATTAACCGGCTGTTTTTTTTAAATAAACTGATTGGTTGAAATCAGCTGTTTTGTTGTTTGTTCTTTTCTAATGGACGTCTTGCTAACCATGGTAGCCCATGTTAACAAAAATGTAATTAAAATAAAAATTTTCTAGCTTTTTTAGTCTTAACTTTTGTTGATAAAATTTTTAGTTTATTATTTATTTACCTTTGAATATTTTGAACTGCCGCCAACAATGCAACAATGGAACTTGTAGCTCTCAGTGGATAAAATGCACTATGAGCCTTGGCCGGTCGGACTAAAGTTACGATATCTCGATTAATATTTACTCGATTTTAATAATTTAAGCGTCGTTGGATTTGTCATAAAATTTACTAAAAAAAGTTACTCATGTATTTCTTTGTTTAAATCAATAATTTTCGTGAAATTTGGCATCAAAAAATTAAAATGGCCGCCATTTTGAAACGGTTAATGGTATTTTAGTATAATTTTGGACAAACATAGACCTTAATAAGATAAACATTTGTGCAAAATTTCAACGCTGTGCCTCAAACCGTTTAGGAGTTATGAATGTTTGTGTGTAAAACACATACAGACAGACAGACGGAAAACTAGGCACGATAGACCCATGTTTATATAGTAAAATGTGTTTGTCTTGACCCAAGGAATAATGCTATATATGTTTGTTCATAGGGTTGCAAGACACCCTGTAGAAGTAGCATATTTCGTGAAATTAAAATTACAATAACATACACAAACCCTCCTAAAATTTTTAATTTTGAATCCCCGGTTTTAGTGGATAGATATACTGAAAATTGAATGGCCATACCTGGTTTCACGATTCTAGTTTCACCACTAATTTATTTATTAATTAGACGTACAACCCTTTAAAAAGTCGGAACAGTAAGTTAACCGGGCTGTCTGCTTGACGAAAGTAGCCTGATGTGACTTATGTGTGGTTATCTAATATATATACAAACGCTGGTGTAACTCAGGTATACGAACTGTTTTCCACTTCCCGATGACCTACAGACTTGAAATTTTGCACGCACTTCCCTTTTTGCCTGAACATATGGGGAAAATTATCAGAACTCACAATTTTTAATTTTAACTCCCTCAAAAAAGTTATTAAAAAATCGCTAAAAAAGCTTTTTGAAATAAAGTTATTTGGAGCTCTAGTGGCCGAACGGATGGTCCTATCGAAAAACAGACTGCACCATGTGCCACGGATTTTTCACGATCTACAACTTTGGTCCTATGACTTTTTGCCCTATCTCGTCTCCTTCACCCTTAGATAGCTCTAGAATTTGAAATTTTCGAAGATTTCCCTTCGTTTTTCCAGCTCCAGTTGGCTTAATATTAAATGCAGAGGCCTGAAATATGCTACACATCATCTCTACAGCATATATATTACAAATCACCAATAAAATAACTAGTTTTTAGCTTGAAAATGCATATAAAGTTAAAAATCTTCGAAATTTTCCTATGTCTCCAATTTTGATTCTTTAATCTAGCCTTATAGGTTCTTGGTAATCTTCCTTACCATCATACTGTATCTTACAGTAGAATCTATAACTTCTGAATCTTCGAACTAAGTCGGTAATGCAGTATTAGCAGTCTAGCAATATAGGCATTGTTAAATTAAATACTTTATTATTATACTTTTTGAATTATCCTGCTATAATTTTATAAAATATGTAACCAAAACAATCTAGAACTACAATTCTTTTCATTCTTGCCTTAAAGTGTAGTTTATTCTTATGGAGCTTACTGTAACATGTAAAATCTCGCTATGTTGGATTGAATATGTTGTTTTGCATTTGAAATTCGCCGAGTATGCAGGTCTGCTGCAACAGGGGCATTTCAAAATCGAATTGCTCAATGTCTTACTACCTGATATAAAAATGTAGCCTTGTATAAACCCTGAAAAAAAGACGTTCAGCGGTACTCGCAGCGTAATCCTGACGCCTCCCTTGAGAGGGTTAAGATTTTTCGTTTGAAAACCCGAAACTCTCTGAAGTTAAGCATTTGCCAAATTCGCTTAACAGGAAATGTATAACAATAAATCATAAATAAAATATGAATGTTTTGGGTTTCTCCAAATCGGACCGAGCGATACTACCTTCGTGTCCTACTTATGTTTGTTCCTTGTCGTGGTTATCTCGATCTTCTGTTACTTGGTGGTCCCAACTGTCCGCACATTCCAGGAACTCACACGGAAACTCGGTTTGGTCTAAGACAAAGATGAGTACGACTACGCGTTGCAAGATGCTGCGCAATTCATGACAGGCCCGAGACTCCGCTCTTTCTTTGTCCTCCTTTGTAACATGGGGGCTCCTGGAGCCATCTTGTGGGACAAGTTCAGAGACCTCGTTTGCGAGGATCACATTGAAAGGAATCCCCATGATCCAAAGCTGGCCTACCATCTTGCCCTCGTCGAAATTGATCGTAATTTACGCCGTCAGGGTTCCTGTTTATCCAATTACGATCTCCCTGATATGGAAGAAGACACTACTGAGTTGGCTAGGGAACTGCTCATCTATGGTGAAAATCAACAAAGAGCGTTGGTTGAGGAGTGGGTAGTCAAACTGTCTGATGATCAGAGGCAGGTTTTTGATTACATTCGTTCACTTCTTAATAGCCGCGGGGTTTGTAGGTCATACAAAATGATCTTTCTGGATGGGCCAGTTCCCACTGATGATGGCCTATTGTATGACCGGTTACAAGAGCCAAGGTCAGACGATAGAATCAGTCGGTGTTGAACTACGCACGGATTGCTTCACGCATGGTCAGCTCTACGTTTTGCTGAGTAGAGCTAGGCACCGAAATTGCGCCGCAAACCAATCTGACAAGAAAGGTTCACTAATCCCCAACCGATATTGCGTCGTGAGGGTGGCAGTTACCTGTAGACTGCAACACCACGCAATGATTTAGGAATGTTACCCTCGTCCCCCCGCCTGACCAGTTGACGAACCACAAAATATTTGCACTCCAAAAATGATTTGTCAGTTTTGCATAAGACACATTTTGCGATCCTCATTACAAAAATTATAAATGAATGATATCAATACAGAAATAGACCTTCAGAAAACATTTTATGAGTTGCTATATTCCAGCACCATATAAAATAAATCGAACGATATAGTTGATAAATTAATTAGTTACCGGAAATAGAAATCAAACAGTACGGCGATTAATCAAGTGAAATCAAGTGTTAGTACGTTGGGTTACGTAAAAACCTTGCACTTTTTGATACAGCTTATATCCACTTGGCAGGTGTAAAGAAGATACCAGTAGAAGCATTTTTGTCCGAAGAACCAATCTTGAATTCTTGTATAACACCTCCATATCAGACATTAAAGCTAACCATCTGTATGAATTTTCAAATTTAGCCTGACTCTGTTGCTCACTCGCCACTTCCCTCCAAGGGGCGATAACGAAGGGTTTTTAAGGAATTCCTGTGTTCCGACTTCGAAGGCGAGGCGAGGAGTCAGTGCTTGCCTCCCTCATGTGATTCTAGGAAGGGCTGCGGCGCAATATCGGTCCACCCCTGGGACAAGATTTAGAGTCAAGGCGCAATTTCGGTGTCTACCTGGATTTTGCGGCGCAATTTCGGTGCGCCCATGTGAAGAACATAGTCTTTAACGACCTCCTTCTTTAATACTGATAAATACGTCCTCAGTAGGCTAGGGGATCTGCGAGATGATGAAAACTCCTCGTTGTAATTAGACTATTCACGCAGTACGATAGGGAGTCTTCTTAAAAAAAGTCCCCGGTGTTGTACATAGTTGTTTAAAATTATGTTAATGATTCTGTTTTAATTGTTTACGGCAGAGGCAAGGGAGAGGGCAACAATTAAGGCTTCGTCAAACTCCCCATTATTTTTTTTCGTTGGTGTAAATAGATCTGATTTTTAACCTTTTCACAGGCAGAGGCAAGGGGGCCTGCCTTAAAACAAACTCCCCATTTATTTTATATCTATTTTGTTTTTATAGTGTTGTAAATACATGGTTTCTACGTTCCTGACCTCCCCTTTTGGCGAAACTGGATACGCCTACTATAAACTATTGCTAGGTAAACTGACAAGGCAATAAAATTGCATTAATTCTTCCTTAATACAAAAGTTATTCGTTATTGAAATCCAACTTTCCTAAATCATTTCATCTAAACAATATATTTCAAAAATAATTTCAAAAACCCATCTGCATTCCTCAAAATTCATCCCAATAAAAACATAATCAAAATCTTTAATCACCGACAGCACTAAGTAAAAACACATACATAGGCTCTCTTCTCACATCCAACTTAACTAATTCTCATCGATAACATTCGAATATGAATATACCTTCATACACATAATTTTCACCAACCCTTACAATATCCGTTGAAAATTCATAACTTTATAAGTTATTCATCAGTTTTCTTTGAAGTACGTACACAAAATCTCCAGCTTAAAATTATCTCAACACTGGCAATTAACGCCCTATTGGGGTCCTTCAATATAGGGTATTGTTCAACTGCAGGGAACACAAACGGGGGCCTGGGGGCGGAGCCCCCAGCGAGCGAAGCGAGTTACAAGTATATAGCCGGTGGCCGTAATAGATATTACATTTATTCTTTTAGTATATTGGATATCGTACCTTTCCTATTCCTCAAAAGTATTCTATGGGCCTCCCATCCATAGTTTTGAAATCAGAAATAGCCGCCATTTTGAAATTTATAATATACTCTGTTAACCGTTTGAAAAAGAATATTCTAAAAAACTTACTTAGTATGTATGCATCTAGAGCCCATAAAGAATATTTTCATGACCAATGAAGCCCTCATTAATTTTTAAAACTAAATCATGGCCACTGCATTTTTAATTTTAACTTACCCCCTTAAAGCCTTTTGAGATCAAATAATTTAAAAATACTTTTCTAGTACGCATCTAGAGCTTATAACAAATTCTATCGGCAATTTTCATGGTCCAAGGACTTATAGTTTTTGAAAAACTGTGATCGGTAATCGAGCGAGTCAGTCAGTCAGTCAACCATTTTGGCTTATACTGGGTGTCCGGAAATTATGGTAAAATATATTAGTATATGATAGTACAGGTAAAAATAAGAAAAAAGTTCATATAAACATAGGTCCAAAAGTGCTTCATGTTCCGTCTGTGTGTCGTTTGTGATTTTTATACATTTAACCTCTTAACGTACAAACTTCAAACTTGGAATGTAGATGACCACTATTAAGTCCTATTTTTGTATGAAGTATCAAATTTCTACTTTGTACCATTTAAAAATGGCGACTGTTTTTTGTTTTCAAAGCTAAATATCTTAAAAACCGTAAATTTTAGAAAAACTTTACAAAAAAAGGTGTGGAATTTAATCCAATTAACGCTGATTTTAAGATTATGATGATCGGACTACTATGAACGGAGAAATTTTAACTTTTCCGAATAAAAACATGCAAATTTCTGACAATATGTTCTAAAGGACCATGTTTTTATTCAGAAAAGTTAAAATATATCCGTTAGTAGTAGTCCGATCATCATAATCTTAATATCAGCGTTAATTGTATTAAATTTCGCAAATTTGTTCTCTCTTGTATAATTTTAGCGAATTTCCTTAAAGGAATAAGCTATTACGGTAGTACTCATGGTAAGACCTAAGTCCGAGACCATGTTAACTTTTCATTTTGGGGTCCCCAGAAGCAAAAAACACCATTCGTTCGAATTTATATATATATATCTATATATATATATCTATATATATGTCTGTTAACACGATTGCGGCTGTAAATATAGTCCGATCTTAATGAAATTTGGTACAGACATGTAAAGTGGTAATCACTCGGACGAGTTCGTGATCAAGCCCAATCGGAGCACCGGAAGGGGGGGTAAAGGGGGATAAACCCCCCCAAAAATGGGTTTTTTGAGTTTTTCACATAGAAAAATAAAATTTATCAAATTTTTGTTGGCACTATTGAATTCAGCTCAAAAAAATAAACAATTTAGTATCTTGAATTACTGCTCTATATCCATTGGTTACCGAGATATTGAAAGTGGTAAACACAGTACGTTGTCTTAATGTTAACCTTATGGGAAATAAGTAAAATTCTATATTTCGCTTATTTCTCAACATATCTTGATAAAACTTGGTAAATGGCTTCTTCTAGTTCAGATCTACTAAATATTGAATTAAAACCAACCAGTTTAAACATACCTGTAGCAGCAAACCTGCATACTCATTCCCCATGTTATTCTTATGGACCTTACAAAAACATGTCAAATCTCGCTATGTTGGATTGAAATATGTGGTTTTGCACTTGAAATTCGCTGAGTATGCAGGTCTGCTGCAACGGGGGTATTTCTAAAATTTACGGTTTTAAGATATTTAGCTTTGAAAACAAAAATCAATCGCCATTTTTAAATGGTACAAAGTAGAAATTTGACACTTCTTTCAAAAATAGGTCTTAATAGTGGTCATCCATATACAAGTTTGAAGTTTGTACGTTAAGAGGTTCGTGAGATATGATTAAATATGTAAAAATAAACAAACAGACACACAGACGGAAAACGAAGCACTTTTGGACCTGTTTTTATGAACTTTTTTCTTATTTTTACCTGTAATATCATATACTAAAATAGTTTACCATAATTTCCGGACGCCCTGTATATACTTAACAGAGGGTATCCAACTTAACTGAGCCACCACTGGTATATCAGAAACTATTGTATTTAGAGAAAACTTTCAATGGGGGACTTAACCTACTTTTTTAAGACATTTAAAAATATGAATTCAATTTTCTTCTAAATGGCCGCCATTTTCCAGTATGGCGGTCAACTTTGATTTTCCTTATGGAACATTCTGTATTTTTTGGCATATTTAAATTTTACGCTTAATTTTAAGAACTTTTTGTTCTTCAACCCTTTTTCCTAAACCCAATAGTTAAGTAGATATGAGCCGTTAAAGTTTAATTTTTCCCCATGAGAAATGCATTGCGTAATTGTTGGTACTCGGTATCGATAATGGTTAGGTTAAATAAAAAATACTAAAGAACAAAAGTGCCTAAAATATGATTTTAGTTTAGATTCAATCATATAAGCTGTTTTTAGTCGATATTCACTCATGGAAATGAATAATTTTTAATAGTTTTGTACTCCATAAGGATTGCAGGGGATGGCACAGTTAAAATGGACACAATGCATTTAAATGGGGAAAAATTTAACTTTCACTGCTTTTATCTCCTTAAATATTGGGTTTCGGAAAAAATGTCAAAGAGTAAACATTTCTTAAAACTAAGCGTAGAATCCAAATATGCCATAAAGTACAGGGTGTTCCATAAGGAAAATCAAAGTTGTCCGCTATATTGGGAAATGGCGGCCATTTAGAAGAAAAATGGAAATCATATTTTTTTATGTCTTAAAAAAGTAGGTGAAGTCCTCCGTTTAAAGTTTTCTCTAAATCCTATTTTTTCTGATATACCAATGGTAGCACAGTTAAGTTTGACACCCTGTATATACATGGTGTTTCGAAACTCTCTCCCGAAATTCCGTGGGCACGTTCCTTAGGTCAAAAGAAACAAAAATGTCATATAAGTATAGGGTCTATCTCGCTCCGTTTTCCGTCTGTGAGTCAGTTTGTGTTTTTCAAATAAAACTCTATAACTTTGAAACGGCTTAAGATAGATTATTGAAACCTGGTACGTAAACTATAGTTAGTATGACCAAACCTTTCACCAATTCTAAATTTTTTATCTTTTGTAATTTCAAAATGGCGGCCTTTTAAAGATTTAATTCATTAATATCTAAAACTTTTGTAAGGTTAACACTAACCCTTTTATCAAACGTTTTATTTGTCATCTCATTACAAATATAACGACAGTCAATTTATTGAAATCGGGTAATAAATAAGCAAGATACAGCGATTTAAGAAAAGCATGTCATGGCATATTCCATCCCGAGGCCGGCCCGCGAGACGTGGCGCCCCACGCCGGCGCCGCGTTGCAACAATGACGGTCTCGCGCTAGTCGCGTGGAATATGCCATGACATGCTTTACTTAAATCGCTGCATCTTGCTTATTTATTATCCGATTTAAAAAAATAAAGTATCGTTATGTTTATAATGAAATGGCGAATAAAATGTATGATAAAAATGTTAGTTTTAACCTGTCAACTTTGTTAGATATTAAAGAATTAAATTTTTAAAAGGCCGCCATTTTGGAATTCCAAAAGATAAAAAATTGAAAAATGGTGAAAATTTTGGTCATACTAACTATAGTTTTCTTACCAGGTTTCAATAATTTATTTTAAACCGTTTCAAAGTTATAGAGTTTTAATTGAAAAACACAAACTTGCAGACGGAAAACGGAGCGAGATAGACCCTATACTTATATGACATTTTAGTTTGTTATGACCTAAGGAACGTGCCCACGGAGTTTCGGGAGAGAGGTTCGAAACACCCTGTATATACGTCTAAAAGCATATTATGTTGTTTATCTTAATAAGGCCAAAACTTCAAAACCAAACTTACGAACCTACCAAACTTACTAACTTTAAAACTATAGTCTAACTTTTTTATTATTTTAGTAATAAACATGTAGCAATTTAGTTTTGCCTCTAAATAAGCGCTAACAACAGTAAATTAATTATACTAATGGGTACCGTTAGATCACTCACTATGGATATACAAATAACTTACAGATTATTTGGGAAATGCCATTTTTTAATTCATAGCTATAATACAACAAACGCTAGACGGTAGTTGTAGTTAAAAAAGTTGAAAGCTAGTTGATTGTCTCTACCCTTCACATTATTTTAATGGTTGTTTTTACTTAAAAGGTTAGGTTACTTGGACTTTGTAAGTATAAATGTCTGGAAAATGATGTCAAGTGACAATTCATCGTATGCGTTTATTAGGCTTTAGAAATGTGAATGAGAACTGAAGAATGTGTCTTATCAAATAAATAAAAGTTTTTAAATGTTAGCAGCCTGTAACAGACAACCTAACCACTTAAGACAGCTTGCCTTCACTGAAACAGAGTCTTTGTTGGCTTTCAAATAACTCATGTTAAGCAACAGGATTTTATTGAGTTAATCCAAAGCCAACAAATGAGTATTTTTGCCATTTGTCTTGAATTTTTGGAATATCTCGTATGTTTAGTTTAGCTAATTCGAGTTTAAGATTTTTGTTAGTTTTAAGACAACGAAGTGGCAACTCTTCAGCCCAGTCAAATTGTATATATCTAAGGACTTCTAAAGCCGATTTAAACAAATAAAATTTATGTTTATTTAAACATGTATGTTTTATGTTTGTTTAGATAAATAAATATGTATTTGTATTAATTGGATACAGCGATTGTGTTTTTGTCGATACATTCAGGTAGGTTCGGTAAATAAACGATTTACTAATTATTATAACAGTTATTGTCGTATGACATGAATCAAAGTCAAGAATTTATATGAGTATTGAATATTTGGAACAGGATTTGAACATTTGCTTCATTTGAAGAGCAAAAGTATTAAACATAAAGTGTTATATAAAAGTCTTTGGCTAATTGTCATAAATACTAGCAACTGGCTTATACATCTCTTTTGTATACGTAAAGCAGCAAACAACAATGTTTCAATATTGTGCAAAGCATAGTTTTAATAGACCTACACACATTGCTCCCAAACTTTCATTAATCACGGAACACTATGTTAACACGGTGGTAAACCCAGTCTGGCATACAACCCAGGAGGATAAAACATCATTTATCAAGGTTCCATATTACATGTTTATGATAATGCAATTAAGTGTTCTGGTTTCTCTTAGTAGTTACAGATACAGTCAAATCAAAAATAATAACCCCAGATAATTTAAATTACAACCATATATATATATATATATATATATATATATACATATATATATTAACTTAATCAAGCAAACAGTAATATAGAAAATGGAGGGTTAAAAATATTATTTTTCCTTCTAATATTTGTATTTTATATTTGAACAATCTTACGACTGTTGAGACTTAAGGAGACGTTTACTCATTTGCTATGTAATAAACAGGAGGAGGAGTTTATTTATGTTTTATACTTTTTATACTTGAAAGAAAGAAAGAAAAGAAAGAAAGAAATGTTTTATTTCCAACCGTGAATTATACAATATAGATTATCTCACAAACCTTGTTTGGAAAAACATGCCATCTTATCAGGTACTGATGGCAGTTACATATCACAACAAAAATACCAGTCGCAGTCCAATAATTATCACTGATACCGGGTGGCTCCTGTGGCGAATTTCCTTTTTATTTAAATTCCAATCTTGGGGCTAGAACCTATAGTTACCACCAACGTATTACTTAATCTTAAATATACTTTTTTTCTTTTAACATACTACTACTTCAATATTTTAATAATTTCTTGAATATTGTCTACCGTAAACAGCCATTCTTTTAAACGAAATGAAAATGTTTTGAGGTTATTAGGCCTACTATTGTTTATATTAAAAGGTAAATCATTGAAACATTTTGGACCCAAATATACAAAAGATTTTTCAAAAAAGGCTCTTTTGATTTTTGGTCGCCGATACGCTCCTAAAGTATAATTTAGAGTATCATACTCATGTCGATATCGATGTTCATTGTCAAATTGCCCACTTTTTGATAAAAAATATTTTAAATCTTAAACACAAACAGATGTTGTAATGAAAAAGTTTTTAGTTCTCTAAGCAACGGCATCGATGCATCTCGTCTTCTCTTAAATAAAATAGCCCGAAGTTCTTTTTGTGTTTTTTTCCAATTTACCTATAATGTTTTGAAAGGTGTTTCCCCAACAATTAATTGCATATTGTAACCGAGAGTGAACCAAAGCAAAATACAGAGATCTTAACAGTTGCTTATCACACTTACTTTATATACTTCATATATTATGTTCAAGAACTTTCTATTAGGTTTAATATGTCAAATATTAATAGTTAAACACCTTTTCAATAACAACTAAACAATTATTTTAAATTAAAATTAGTTTGCTTATTAATTTATTTCAACCCGAAACCTTAATTTAAAAAATCTGATAATACGTTTTTTCTCTAGTGTTTTACACGTTTTTTACATTCGCTGTTTAGACCTATATTTGTATAATAACCCGCACATATTAACTAAATGATTACTACTTTGTAGTTTCCAATCCAATTCATGACGAAATTTTACTTTATTTCACTTCGCTTGCACGTAATAATCAAGGAACTTCAGTTATAAGTCACTGGACTAACTTGTCTCACAGGTTGGGTGGCATAATTTGTCAATGGAATTAGCATTTTGGATAGCTTGAAAACACTTGCAAGGTTAGCACTTCTTGTCTATGTTCTTTGAACTTTCAATTAAGGAATTTACAGATGTTTGGATTTTTAAACCTAATTTTCTATTTACATTATTCTAAAATATGAAGACTTTGGTCGTCTAGGGGGCGCGAGGGGACGAGTAGGCCTGAGTTGAACGGGTTCAAGACCTCCGATTGTGTAAAACTTCAACGCATTAGATTCAGTATTTTTTTCCGGAATAGGGGACATAGAGATACACATGTGTGAGGTATTCATTGTAGTAGTAGAGGCAGGAGTGTTTTTTCTATAGGTATATTAGCGGTAGAATCAATACTTACTAATGTAAAATAAAAGATCACTAATGTTGGTGTTAAAGTTTTTTTCTTTAATATCATCAGACTTTTATAAACAAGCAAATTATATACCATTCTATCAGGAACTTTGGTCATGTTGTTAATTATTATAGCCGTGCTGTGGCTTCATGAATGACTTTAATAAATCACAAAGTTCATATAAGCCAGTGACTTTCGCAGTTGAAATGGTAGGGTTTAAAATTGTAAAATAAACAGCATATCACTTATCATTGAATACTTTTAAATTACTCTAAAATAATTTTTAATCAAATGTAACCCCTTAAACGTTTTATCATGAGTAATGCAGCTTACAAAATATGTAAAGTATCAGTATCCAGCTAAATTCATACCTAAATTGAATTAACCGATTAAATGATAAATATACTTAAATATTAGACCTAAATAATACCTAATTTTATTTGTGTTTGATTTACATTAATGTAAAAAAATGTTAATGCTGCATCCAGTTTTTAAGAATAACTTAAAATTCACACTTTTCTGGCAAAAGAAGATCAATTTATCGTTCCGAACACGCCGAATAAAAAAATAATTTCTTGGTTAACCCAGACTTAGATTTGTTTGCGTTTGAAAGATTCGAGAGGCAGGCGAGGTTGCGAGGCACTTCGATGGCACGCTCTAGAAATAAGTTATTGCCCATGATAAAGGCAATTGCTCCAAATATTGAAATATGTATTTAATTTCTGACTAGTTGAAGTTATAAACCGACTAAACTATTCAACTACAAACATAAGATTAAATATTTCTCCCAACTACTATTTTTAAACTTTTTTTCTAATTATAATGGGTAAAAAAAATAATACTTTGCCTTCTAACGAGAGTAAAGTGATTAATTTGTCTCTTGGCGCGAGTAGGCCTTAAATTTTAAATTTAAGTCAATGATTCAAACATCGAGCGCTTAGAAATTTCCAGACAGTCATTCAAATACGTTGCAGCTCAACGACTGTAGGGATTTAAAGCTGATTAGAGGTATTGGCCAACAGTGGAACTCTCAGAACCTGACAATTAAGATGTTACGAAACTAAGATTTTTTAAAGGTTTTTACGGAATTAGATGGATTACGATGTACCCATTTGTATATATAATAATACCCCAGCTGCAGCAGACCTGCATACTCAGCGAATTCGAAATGATTAAGTAAATCATTTAGACGGAGCTTCAAATCGAGTAAAATCATCTCAAATTCTTAATTGAGCATACAACAATTTTCTCATTAACAAATAACATGGGAAATGAGTATGCAGGTTTCTTGCCATAGACGTGTGAAATTTAAAATTGTTTGCAATAATCCAGTACATATCAACTAGATAAAAACAAGTTCCATTCGGATATGTTGAGAAGTAAGCGTGATATAGAATTTTATTTATTTCTCATAAGGTTAAAATTGTGACAACGTCCTGTGTTTACCACTAGGCCCTACCAATATCTCGGTAGCCCATGAACACAAAGTAAAAATTTAAAAAAATACAAAATTATATGTTTTTTTCAAGCAGAAATCAATGATCTAAACAAGAATTTTATAATTTTTGTATGTACAAAATAAATAAAAAAAGCCATTTTGAGGGGTTTACCCCCCTCATAAACCCCTTTCCAATTGTCCGATAATGCTGGTTTTCGAACTCGTCTGAATAATGACTCCTTAACAAGTCTGTGCCAAATTTAATTAATATCGGACCATTTGTATGCGAGTTATCGTGCTTAAACACACACACACACACACACACACACACACACAAATATGTGTATATATATGTATATAATATATATATTATATTATATTTTATATATATATATATATATATATATATATATATATATATATAAAACCTTCTAATCTTGGGCCAAGGTCCCAAGATCCCATGGCATCTTTGGACCTCAAAACGAAGTTACGGCTTATGGCTTAAGTCTTAACATAAAACCTATGGTTAAAGTTCATGTACATTAGATGTACAGGATTTAAAGACTATCCAATCATTGCACATATGATGCATCAGATAATTGCCTCATTAGCAACTAATTATCCTACACACACTCACATATTGAGTGAATGGTGTTTTTGCCATCTGGGGATCTCTAAACGAAAAGTTATAATGGTCTCGGGCTTAGGGCTCAAATGATTCAGTTTTCCCTATTTCTTGGTTTTTAATTTAATCAGTATAATGTTGAACTATATAAATTATTAATCTTTCAATTAAGCCACTTTCTTAAACTTAAATCACTCATTTTCTCATATACTTGTAATTATATTTCCCTTCAATAAAATCTCGTTGTTGCATTTTCTTATTAACATGTCTTAACTCCATATCTTGTTTGTCATGTGATAATTATTTTTCTCCGTAAATTTTGGGATTAATACAGTGCCACTATTCCTTAATGTAATACAAGTAAGATCAAGTCTTATTAAATTTTGTTGACATAACTTTAAAATTATCGGGATTACATGTATAATATTAGAAAACTTATTTCCATAGCCTATTTTAGATTTGAATAGATAGCAACATAACATTACATAAAGAAGTGAAGTTTAATAGAACAAAAATGGAAACTATTCTATCTTACCTACTAAATCAGAAATTGTATGTGAAATCTAAGATTTCTTTTTAATAAATTGAAATTTCAAATGCCTTATTTTTGTATATTATTGAATCAGGAAATAATGCAATTTTACTTTACTTCACAGCGTTCGACTTGCTAATCAAATTTTTGTTTAGTTTAGACGTTTTAATTTAAAATACTAGGCAGAACTTTGATACTGCAAAATATTATCGAGTAAGTCTTCTATCATCTAGGTATTCGTCTATCCTCTAGGCACTATGAAAAAGTAGTAGCGAGATACACTATTGAGAGGTATAGAGTTACTGCAGAAGGGGTCTGACGATCAAGAATATTGGGAAGATTATTTTATGTGAAAGCGCCTCGAGATGTTTACCTTATTAATGCAGCCTTCTGTAAACCACCAAACTCCCTCGCCTTCATTCCAATAAAATATTGATTTGAAATATAGAGTGATTTTGACTGGAGATACAGGCTGCTTTGAAACTCTCAGGTTTTCTTGAAAGTTTGTTCTTTGTATCGAGTCTGTTATGCCGTATAAAACCTTAAAGAGAAAAAGAATAATCTGTACAATTCCAAATACTAAATTATATGTTTCCCATATAAATACAAATTGACAAACGTTTCAGCTTAAAATACAAGCATACACCGAAACCAACTATAGGGATCAAACTGTGACCTTCTGAGGGAAAATTTATGTTTCATAAAAATAGTGAAGAGTTGGTCTTTGCATAATCGAGAACATATGTTTGATGTGCGATATTAACCGATCATTTCATACGGTTAGGAATATACAAACCATTATCACTCGTGATTTGAACGATTGGTACTTCGCTAAAACAATAACAGATTTTTTTAAATTCAAACAATAACAGATTTTCTTAGCGAAACAATGAAATGGTAAATTTTCAGGTGGTTAAAACATAACGAGAACAAGAGATTTCACAGGCGTGTAGCGAAAAGGACATATTCCTCCAAAGATATTTTTTTTACTCTCAATTTTATCACCACTGTTCGAAATATAATCTTTATAAAATGAAATGTTTCAATCTGCTTACAACATTCTCGATACTTTCATCCCTTGGATTATTAGAAATCGTATCTTATCGGTTAGCGGTAACCGGACCGTGCACTCAGTGACTGTTAATTGATCGGTCTCGTAAGAATCGATCAAAAATAAATGTTTTAACTGACTTAATTGAATCTAAACTAACATAACCTAACTAAACAAAAATACCCAAATTTCAAATGCGAAAGAAAATATTTTTATCAGTTCCTTAAGAATAAAATGGGAAATGAGTATGCAGGTTTGCTGCAACAGGTATGTTCAAACTAGGTGGTTTTATTCAATATTTAGTAGATCTGAACTAGAAAAAGCCATATAGCAAGTTTTATTACTAATATTTATTAAGTTAGTTGATAAATCAGCCAGATATAGAATTTTATTTATTTCCCATAAGGTTAACATTGGGACAACGTACAGTGTTCACCACTGTCAATATCTCGGTTACCAATGGACATAGAGCAATGATTCAAGATACTAAATTGTTTGTTTTTCGAGCTGAATTCAATTGTGCTAAAAAAATTGGATTATTTTTATTTTGATATCAGAAAACCTCAAAACCCCGTTTTTGGGAGGGTTTATCTCCCTTTACCCCTTCTTCTGGTAGTTCGATCGGGCTGGTTTACGAACTCGTCCGAGTTTGTAGCACTTTAGATGTCTGTACCAAATTTCATTAAGATCGGACCGTATTTACGGGCGCTATCGTGTTAACAGAGAGAAAGACAGACTCACACACACACACACACACACACACACACACACACACACACACACACACACACACACACACACACACACACACACACACACAAACACACACACACACACACACACAAATATATATATATAAATATATATATATATATTAATATATATATATATATTAATATATATATATATATTAATATATATATATTAATATATATATATTAATATATATATATATATTCGTTCGAATATTAATTCGAACGAATATTGTTTTTTGCTTTTGGGGGCCCCAAAACAAAGATTCACCATAGTCTAGGGCTTAGGTGCACATGTCATGACACCTACGGTAATAGCTTATTCCTTTAAGAAAATTCGCTAAAACGAAACCTAAATAACGTAATCAAACTACCATAACCTAATCTGTCCAGACCTAACCTATCCTTTGTATCTAAGTTTTGTGCTTTGGTTTTTAATTTTCATTTGTAACGGACTTTTAATACCTGGGATGAGGCATAAACTTTCATAGGTCCAGACTACTATCTCTATATACTCGTACCCCTGTCTACGAAATATTTCATGGTTATTGGATGGATATTTGAAACTGTCAGAAGGACAAACAGAAATGAATCTGTTATACTAGGTTGTACTCAAAATAAACAAAAATACTGTATTTGAATTTTAGTAAAATTATTTTTTTATCACCAGAATATTAACTATCGGAAATTTTGTACGTACGTAAATGACCGTCCCTACTGGGTATTTATTATTAATTCGTGTATACCTAACTAAGAATTAAATTTATAGAATATTTGTTTTGTAGGTAGTGTATGTATATGGTATGTAAAACCAATACTTATGAACATCACAAGTGACTTTGCATTTTCCGAAAGAGTACATGCATTATAATTTAAATATTTACGAAATCACTTCTAAAGCAAAACGCCAATATCTACTTTAAAACAACATTTACTACACTTTTGTCCTTTTCCTAGTGAGAAACATCTTCACGATCTTCACGAATTCGGTTATTGTGAAGGTATCGACGATTAATTAAAAAGTAATAATTGCAGCCATAGCTTTAGTTAAAAGTACGATCGTGAATAATCATAAGCGTGACTTCCTCATATATTAAAACATTAAAACGATAATGAATAAAACAAGAACAGTTAGATATACAGGGTGGATTTTTATAGCAACCCATTTTTACGTTTGAATAATGCACATATAAAGATGAAATGAGAATTGTTCTCACTAAGGTTTGTTATAACTTCTTTGTTTGACCATAACCGTTTCAAGGTTGAAGCTAGTTAAATTGTCTTTATGTAAAATTTCATGGAACGTGTTATTTCTGATTGAATTATCAGAGAAATAAAAAAGATTAATGCTAATTTTCTTGAATTTACAACCACTATAACTTTTAGTTTTTAAAATGGTAAAATTATCAACAGCACTGTTCATACTTATGGTATGTTTGTTTTTAGTTTCTTTTTCATAACTTTGTACACCGCATTGATATTTTAAATACCAAAATTTACATATAGAATTATGTACTTACTAGAAGACATAGAGCATAATTATTTGAAATTTAAAATGACAACTTTATTTCAGTTCACAATACATTATTCTATTCGTAATTTCATTTTACCTGATCGGAAAAATATGCAGGTACTGGTAAATAATTGATAAATTTGATTTCAATTAAATACATCGTCCTACAAGTAGCTAATGAACAAGAACAAGAAAGCTAATGAAATGGGATCAGTCTTTGTATGAATCGTGAATAACTGCTGATGCAGGTAGATGGACCTACACTTTACTTTTTTTCCTTTCCTTCTTTATTTGTAATTGAGTATAGATGTCAAAGTCTAGCTAGGCATATATAAATGTGGCAAAAATATTTTCTTTTCAATCTTAATTAATTCTTCATAAGAATTTCCCTCAATTAAGGGCTTGGTTTAACATAGTTTTTAAGTTCTTAGTATGTATCATAGAACAATATTTTTGAAAATCAATTATGACACTATGACTAAAGGTGTTTAATTTTTCATAGCAATTACTACTTCGACAAACCATAGACTAAGAAGAGGATTACTTCGTATGAAAATAATGTTAGTAGACGGAATGATATAACGTCCTTTGTCGCATTGCAGCATAACCGGTGGCACTTGCGACGATATGCTCTGTCCCCGAGCTCTCAGGAAATAACACGTTTTTGCTTAAAAAATGACAACACAGCATTTACATTGTTGATAGGAAAAGGGCCTTAGTTGTAATGGAATATTTTTATTGCTAGTATATTTTAATTATTTGTTTATCAATAGTGTCACTTCAAAACGATGTTTTAGAACTGTTTGCAATTAAATCAAAACTTTAAAACAATATCATAAATACATTTTAAATAGAAATACATAATAAAATTAATACTCATTACTCAAACTGTATTTAATTGACTTATTGTAGAAATCATGTTGATACTTTAATATAATATAACAGCGTACCATATAATCAAATTAACAAAGCTATAAGAAAAACATTTGAAAAATCAAACTATTATTTAAGCTACAAAACAAAAAACAATACTTTTCAAATGATTAATAAGCGAGCAGCTGAAACAAGAAACAATACTCCAGACTACAACAAACCCGGTATATATAAACTAAAATGTTCAGAATGTGACGCAATATACATCGGCCAAACCGGAAGAACTTTTAAAGATCGATTCCGAGAACACATTCAAGCGCTTAGGATAAATAACAATACGTCCATGAAGTCCAGTTTCGCTGAACATTTTCTCCAATCCAACCATTCATACAGAAATATAGAAGAAAATATGGAGATTTTATCTTATGAAACTAAAGGAGAAAAAATGAACTCGCAAGAAATGTTTCATATATAAATGAACAGTTTAACTGAACCAGACAAAGTACTGAATTCTCAAGTAAAAATCAAAAACCCAATATACGATAAAATAAAAAAATGAAAAATGAATTAACTAAGAAAAACAACTGAAACAAAAGAATACTAAGAAATCAGATGATATAATCAATTTTGATATTTTAAAAATAATATTAGATAGGTTAAGTTCATTTTATTTCAGATCTTGAAAATGACCTAAGTGTCGAAACTAGTTGATCGAATAAATTGATACTAAATGAAAGGATACTCAGTTATTTATTTATTATTATTAATAATATTAGTAGTCCTACCGTGCGAACACAATCATACAATATATATATATATATATATAGATATAGATATATATGCGTGTATATATGTACTAGTAGATATACCCACGGCTTTGCTCGCTGAAAGGATAACAAATGTTTGGTTCAATTATACCTCATTTGTAATGTGAAATTTTTATAAATTTCCCAATAGACTGATTTTTTTCCAATCTATCTGAATTGTGCGTTTTTAAGCTCTTAATAAAGGTTGCAATCTCCATCCCAGATTGACATTTGAAGATGAAACGTTTCCACGATGAATTTTCCTTTTTCCCTTAAATGGTATGGATTGGCTACCATGTGCTAACACATTCTAATTTTTCAGTCATATTGGAGATTAGATTACTCGTTTAGCAGCGTGAGGCAAAAATTTACGGTTGAAATAGTATGTTTGTTTGAACTTACATTCAACTTACTACATTTTGACTTACATTCAAATTTTAAATTACATTCAACATTTGAACTTACTAAATCGCTTTCGGCCAGCCCGCAAACCCTCCTAAAATTTTTATTGCAGAAAACCCCCTATTCTATAAAAATGACGAATGATATGTCCATACAGAGTTTCAAGATTCTACTTCTATTACTTCGGGTGATCCGCAAAACGCATGTAGTCTATGTATAGAGCCTATCAAGTGTGGCCTTGGGCCTGTGGTGTCTGACAAATGTATATTATAATATACCCTTAATAGTTTTGTACAATTCATTCTTTTAGTAAATGGAATTTCTATTTTTCTGTCTCCTTAAAATATTCTAGAGACCTTCTATTGATATTTTATGATAATAGTTCTTATTAAAACTGATAAGGCCGCCATTTTGAATTTTTATTTACCTTTTAATAGGCTATCTAGAGAAAACATTTTAAAATTCTTCATTTGTATGCATCGAGAGCCTATAAAGAGTATTTGAGTCCAGAATATTGGTCCGAAGCCCTACATTGTTTTAGAAATTAAGCATTGAAAACTAAATGGCCGACATTTTGAATTCTATAAAATATAGTATTTTAGTCTTTTGAGAGAATATATTTTAAAATCCTTTCTTTGTACGCATCTAGAGCCTATAAAGATTATTTGTGCCAAGTTTCATGGCCCAAAACCTTATGTTTTTTGTGAAACTGTGATCAGTGAGTGAGTGAGAGAGTCAGTCAGTCAGTCAGTTAATCAGTCAGTCAGTCAACCGTTTTGGCTTACATATATATAGATATATGTCAAAAATACATAATATAACGTTAAACAATATGTATATATATATATATATATATATATATATATGTTTGTGTGTGTGTGTGAGTGTGTGTGTGTGTGTGTGTGTGTGTGTGTGTGTGTGTGTGTGTGTGAGTGTGTGTGTGTGTGTGTGTGTTCATTAAATTTTAGAGAAGAGTAGGAAAAGTATTAAATTTTTTAAAATATAAATATAAAATATTCTATTTACATGTTTACCACACTCTACACTGAACTATATTTGTTTACCTATTTACTACTAATAATATTACAACGTTTTGCTGCCAAATCAACACTCATATCAGACCAACTACCTAGCACTAAGTTACATTATAGAATCTGTAGCTTAATGGTTATTTAATGTCCCTTTTATATCATATATTTAATTTCGTAAGGCGATTCTTTGCGTCAAAATTGTGAACGTCTGGTAAGTCGTAGAAAGATGGGAGAGGGCTCAAATTAAAGGTCTCTGTTCCGAGATGGCGGGAAAAATACTGAAATTGCTTGAAATTCACCAGAAAACGAGAAATAACGTAAAATAACTGCCATTTAAAAAGCATTGGGATCTAAAAACGTCTGTTTTGTTGACATTCAAACATGTGGTGCTGATGCTTGATTCTTGATTCAAAGCCATATGATAGATGTTGATATATGGGGTTTTTTCAAAAGGCATCTAACTATGTTCAATGTACTATAACGAATAAATATTTTAATTTTAAGATTTCAGACTTTATAATTACGCGTTTGAGTATATATTTACAATATAAAATTATAAAGAGTTAAGTGTTTCTTTTACGTTATAACGATGCCGATTTAATGCCAAATGATCGATATAAATATATTATGTAGGCGAAATGTTTGCGCCGAAATTATGGGCATTTGGCAAGTCACAGGCCTTGCACTTGCAAGATAATGGGAAAGGGCTCAAATAGAAGGTCTTGGTGCCAGGGACTCAGGAAAAATACAAGAATGTCTTTAATTTTATCAAGAAATAAGATATTACGTTAAATATCTGCCATCTAAAATCATTTTAATCTAAAAACGTCTAACAGTGTAGATCAGCTCAGTGTAACATCAGCTTTAAATTTGATTCCACCAAAAAGGTTCACCTTTAAATTTGGCCAATCAAAAGTATATTCAATCTTGAATCTACCAAGACAAAGTAGTATTTATTCACGGGCAACCATAAAAAAGTGTTGAACGTAGGGTACCAGAGGCTGAAACGTGGAGTGTGGAGTCGTTAATGGGAGACCATTTTCTGATTTAATCCTTATTTATTCGCTTAGTGTGGACAATGTAGCCTCAAACGGAGAATTCCATAACAAGTACCCTTTAACTGTCCAATATAATATTCTTTTGAACTAGGTGGAGGCTATAGACATTTGTTTACATTTTTGAGTTAAATGTCACGACTTTCTTTGGCAAATAAATTAAGTTTCACAGTCTGTGGTTAACCTTAAGAATTGTTTTAAATCATGTCCATATGTTTAAAATTGTAAACAATGTGAACTGAGTTGTTTTGAGAACGACATCCATAGCGCCATTGTTTCAAAAATTTAGCCGTTTACTACTGAAGTAGGCTAACGCCCTTTCTTAAAATTCTGATACGCACTAACAAATGTCAAAGTATAATTAACATTTCACTTTACACATTTAATTCCGACAAACAGTTACCGAGTTGTGAGTATGAAGGAAACATTAAATATATATTTTATTAAGCATTTGTATTTTATTTATAGGGGCTTTTGCCCCTACAAGCCACTAGTATATATATATATATATATAATACTTACATCATATTATATATATATATATATAATACTTATATAAATTATATATATAATACTTATATTACACTACGATCATAAGACCGTCCTCATAATTAGACCAGTGCGTAAATCGTAAACCAGGCAAAATTGCGGTTCGGATCCCACGTTAAAATGTAGGTCCCTTAGTTGCCATTGGCCGTTGGACTATTAATTAACAGTCCTGTCTAAGGAACATGTCGGCCTTAGTCAGTAACAAGACCACAAGATCGCGCCACAATTATCCTTCACTCATCTGTCATTCATACTTGGATTAAGGCCTTGTTTGCACGACGACCAGACAGTAGGACAGTAGAAAAAGATTCTTTTGTTCTCTTTTATTTAAAGGTGTTACTGTCCACTGTACTGGGCGTCGTGCAAACAGGCCCTAAAATACCTTCCTGGGTAGGTCACCATTTCAAGTATTGTATCTAATATATTCTGTTGATATATCAAGTTTACTGAGATTAGTAATTAATTTTAATATTCATAAGCATATGTTATATCAAATTTTTGATTTAACCATTCCAACCGGTGCAAAAAAGGTTTTAAATAGGATAAACATTGGCTTAGCTCAGAAGGTGAATCAAGTTCCAAAAAAAATGCAAGAAAGCGTATGAAAAGCGGAAAATATGAGATTTAATTTAGTTTGTATCGTAGAGCTAAATAATTCTTAAAAAACACAATACTCGTGTTCTGAATGAAACGCAAGCATTTTAATATTATCGGGGTTGAAAGCGTTTATTGAATTTCTAAAATGTGTGGTTTTCCTTTTTGGTACTGAAACTGGGATTTGTGGCTGTTGTAATAAGTCAATGCCTTATGAGTAGACCTTTTTAATCATAATATATTTAATTTCGTAAGGCGATTATTTGCGTCAAAATTGTGGACGTCTGACAAGTCGTAGAAAGATGGGAGAGGGCTCAAATTTAAGGTATCTATTCCGTGATGGCGGGAAAAGTACTGAAATTGTTTGAAATTTACCAGAAAACAAGAAAAATATCTGTCACGTAAACGTAAAATATCTGTCATTTTAAAAGCATTGGGATCTAAAAATGTCTGCTTTGTTTACATTAAAACATGTGTTGCTGATGCTTGATTCAAAGCCATATGCTAGATGTTGATATATGTTTTTTTTTCGTTCAAAAGGTCTGTACAATGTACTATAACAAATAAATATTTCAACTTTAAGATTTTTAAATATTATTATTACAGGTTTGAGTATTTTGTTTCGTTTACGTTATAACGATGCCACTTCAATTCCAAATGATCGATATAAATATATATGTAGGCGACATTTTTGTGCCGAAATTGTGGACGATTGGCAAGTCACAGGATAATGGGAGAGGGCTCAAATAGAAGGTCTTGATGCCAGAGACTCGGAAAAAATACTGAAATTTCTTAAAGTTTATCAGAAACTTGCTTTGTTTACTTTTAAACATGTGTTGGTTATAATTGATTTAAAACCAAATGCTAGATTTTGATATATGGTTTATTTAGAATCTTAGGTTGAACGTACTATAAAACATAATGGTTTTTACTTTTAATTTTTCGTTTTTATAATAATTAAGGGACCTTAACCTTAAGCCCCTAAGCTCTTTAATAAACTACCCGAAACTGTACGAAACATCAAAACACTACGTAGGTTTTCAATCGCAGTCTACAACTAGCTTTTAACAGTATCAAACATGGACATTTTTCGTTAATAATTTCTCTTCCTCATTATGATTGCTCCATCCCTCCCATAGTGAAAGTTATTATTTTATAAAACGGCAAAAATTATTATTCTTTTGTTATACAATGTTAATTTTTGTTATTGTAAATTTTATTTATATCCACTCGCCACTGTCTTTTGTTCAATTGGTACCCCAATACAGGATTTTCCTAAGGGGCTACCTAATTTCAGGGAAGTCAATTTTAATGTAATGTTTCTTTTTTAATACAGTCAGTAAACTTGTGTTGTAAATGTTTTTAGTCAGTTTTGCATTTTTTCAATTTAAGTTATGTAATAACTAAAGTTACCAGTTTGTTTGTACATATATATCAGTGAAGTAGAATAATTTACTTTTACATTTTTATACTTATTAATGATTCTTTAATATTTATCTATATGCACAGTATGTATGTATGTATGTATGTATGAGTGTCATAATTTGAGACAGTTAAATATTACTCAAGTAAATATAGGTACCAAAGTACTGTATTGTATGCAATGCTGTAAGCAACACAAGTAATCAATCTGTATTGTTGTATAAGATCTTGTACTTTTCTGAAATAAAATATTTATTTATTTATTTATTTTATTTAAAAAGCTAGAGGAATTAAATAAGACTGTTACTTTTACATTGCATCATGTAGTAGTAGCTGATGCTGATTTGAATCCAAGCAATATGTAACATTTACACAAGCGAATAAGCGCAGGCTATAGGTAGACTTCATTAATCATTTTTGAGGCCCAGCTCTACCAGTTTTATGTGCGGTCGGAAATGGTCATAGTTTTGACTGAGGAACAACAGCTATTGAGTGCAATATCAGTTTTAAATTTTATCCACCAAAAAGGTTCACCTTTAAATTTGGCCAATAAGAAGTATATTTAATCTTAGATCTACCAAGACAAGCAGTATTTACTCACGGGTAACCATAAAAAAGTATTGAACGAAGGGTAAAATCCTCAATATTAACTATTTATCAAGCTCGTGGTCTCGAAACACGGTAGGTTTCGTTTTTTTTCCTTATGAAGTGGAGCCATAGGCTCCAACGTGGAGCGTGGAATCATCAACGGGAGACCATTTTCTGATTTCATCCTTATTTATTTGCTTATTGGGTTAAATGTAGCCTCAATTGGAGATTTTCAATTTAAGTAGATGTTGTAAAGTAAAATCTAAAGGTCTGTAAATTAAATGTAACACATGTTATGAAACAACATGTGATAATTAATCAATATAGATGAAGGAAGTTTTTGTTTTGTTTAAGGAATGAGATTTTTAAAAGTTATATGTTTCTATCAGTTCCTAATTAAATGTTAATAAAATAATTAAAAGTATTAATTTGTGTGATTATGAAAACTTGGCGACGAAATGGTGATAACCATATTGAGAGAAATTGTAAACCAGTGATGTAAAATATTGAGTAAATACAAGTTTATTTCTTGGTAAACAAAAAAAAAGAATTATGGCTGCCAAAACAATAATAGGTAAGTTGTCTGAGTTTGACCCGGAGGTTGAATCATTCGAAAACTTTTCTGAAAGACTTGAGAATTTCTTTATGGTCAATGCTATTAATGACACTGATAAAAAGGGCTATTTCATATCATTAATGGGTCCTAAAATGTACGGAACATTAAAGAATCTGTTAATTCCTGCTGTTCCTAAAGATAAAAGTTTTAATGAATTGTTGACTGTTCTGAAATCACATTATGCTCCCAGGAAAAATGTTATTTACGAAAGGTTTGTATTTAATAAAAGGAATCAGAAGGAGAATGAATCAATTTCTGATTATACACGCTAAAATCGAAAGAGTGAATACTCACTCTTTGTGAGTGACTCATTCACTCTTTGGGGTAGAGAAAATTGAGCCACTCTGAAAGAGTGAAGGTTCACTCTTTGAAAAAGTGAATCGTTTTCACTCATGAAAAGAGTGGAATATCCCCACTCAATGAAAGAGTGGGTCTTGTTATTTTCAGAGTGGAATTTCAGTCTTTAAAAGAGTGAAGTTCAACTTTAAAAGAGTGAAATCAACTAACCTCACTAACCTAACCTCTCATTGGCATTTATGAACTACAATTCTGACTCTTTACCGACACTTGTTGTGGACAACTGGTACCTAAACTTGATGATTGAAACTAAAACCCCTAAAATGTAATGGCGAAGGCGGAAGGCATATTCAACGAGTGACACAGAACCTTTGCTGAGACTAAATTGAATTTCCCCTCCACCCTAACCTTGATGCTGCAGACTATTGTTAATCTTTATATTGCGTTAGCTACCTTAACACTAACCAAGTAAGTGGTTAAAGCAATGTTTTCTGCTTACCTGTATGTAAACCGGTAATATCCATGTGCATGTAAATCAATGACCAAAATGGCGACTCAGTAGCGTCGTCGCGTCGCCGGAAGCGATCCTTCTTTTCGCTCTTTCTCCCCACCACTTTCAAAAACTCACTCAATTGCGAGTGAATTCTCACTCTTTCCTTGTATGGTTTCAAAACAATATAATGAATGAGTGAAAATTTCACTTTTTTATGAGAGAAATCATCATTCAACCAAAAGATTGGATATTTTTCACTAATTTAGAGTGAATATTAACTCTTTCGGAGTGAAAACATATTCACTCCGACAAATAAATGACTTTTTCACTCTTTCGATTTTAGCGTGTAGCGTTGAACTCAGGAAGTTGGCTACAACTTGTAAATTTGATTCATTTTTGGATCAAGCACTCAGAGACAGATTTTTGTGTGGGTTAAGATCTACTCATATTCAAAGTAAACTTTTATCAGAGGGGGAAAAATTGACGTTTGATAAAGCCATTGAGGGTGCCTTGTTAATAGAAAATGCTGATCATAATATAAGGTCTCTACATACTGAAAGTTTCCAGCATTCTGGTGATATTAGTTTAGTAAGGGGGAAGCCTAAGAAGTTCATGTCGAATACTAGATCCAAATCTTGTTTTCGTTGTGGTAAGGATCATGACGGTAGAAGCTGCCCTTACAAAGAATATAGTTGTAATTTATGTAAGCGCAAGGGACATTTGTTTGTGATGTGTTCTCAAAACAAAAATAGGCAAGGTCAAGTAAATCATAGACATGATTCCAGAGTGAATTTCTGTGGAGGAGAGGGTGATCAAGAAGAGGATCGCTCACCAGAGGATGATAAGTTTATTACGAAGGATTTGGAGTTGTTTACTATAGCTTATTCGAATGATAAAAGTAGGTCTAATAATTTTGTTGCAAATATGGTTATAAATGATGTTCCATTACAGATGGTAATAGACACAGGTGCTGTTGTTAGTGTTTTACCGGACACAGTTTATTTTGAAAAATTTCAGAAATCTGTTCCGCAGCTGGAAAAAAGTAAGTTATGTTTAAAAACATATACTGGTGAAAAGATAAACGTTTTGGGAGAGTTTCAGGCCAGTGTATACAACATCGATGGAAAAAGAAAATGTTTGCCTTTAGTAGTCGTTCAAAGCTCAACGGCTAATCAACCAGCACTCATGGGAAGAAACTGGATGGAAGCTATAAAGCTTGATTGGAATAAGGTTACGAAAGGAGGATACAATTCTACTCTCAATGAAGTAAACGGTAAGACGGTTCAGAATTCTAGTCTAAGCGTAGAAGAGTTGAAGAAACAATATTCTAGTATATTTGAAACATCTTTTGGGGAAATTAAAAACGTAGAAGTTGAATTAGTACTTAAGGAAAATGTGACTCCTGTGTTCTGCAAACCGCATAGTGTGCCATTTTCGTTACGTCCAGCAGTGGAAAGAGAATTGAATAATTTAGTAAATAATGGTGTTATCTACCCTGTGACACAAACTGAATGGAGCACACCTATTGTTGTAGTTCCAAAAAAGGACAATTCAGTAAGAATTTGTGGTAATTATAAAATCACACTGAATCAGGTAATCAGAACGGACCACTATCCATTGCCTAACCCGGATGAAATTTTTGCTCAAATTTCAGGTGCAAAATATTTTTGTAAGCTTGATTTGGCTTCAGCTTACAATCAGGTTAAGGTTAAAAAATCTTCACAGCCCTTGTTGACTATAAATACTTTCAAGGGATTATATCGATATACACGTTTACCTTTTGGGATTTCAAGTGCGGGTCCATTGTTTCAATCTGTGATGGACAAAATTCTGTCAGGAATACATAACACTTTTTGCTACCTTGATGACATTCTGTTAGTTGCTCGAACTCAAGAAGAAATGGTAAGCTTGGTTCATAGGGTGTTGACTAGGCTAAGTGAATTTGGGGTTAAATTGAATGAAGCAAAAAGTGAGTTTTTCAAGACAAAAGTTTCATTTTTGGGACATCTTCTGGATGGAAGTGGAATTCATCCTAGTCCAGATTTGACTAAAGCTATTGTTACGGCTCCTAGGCCTAAAGACATCACACAGTTGCGTTCTTTCCTTGGGTTATTGAACTATTATGGTAAATTTTTACCAAATTTGTCGTCTTTACTATATCCTCTTCATCGGTTGCTTAATAAAGGAGTAAAATGGGTATGGGATACTCAGTGTGAGGAATCTTTTAAGTAGAGTAAAAATCTGTTAGTGCAAAACAATGTGTTGATGCCTTTTGACCAAAATTTGGAACTTTTGGTGACTTGTGATAGTTCACAATATGGAGTTGGAGCCGTAATGGCTCATGTGTTGCCAGATGGTTCAGAAAGGCCTATCGCCTTTGCGTCCAGAACTTTGTCAAAATGTGAAATGAAGTATGCACAAGTAGAAAGAGAAGCTCTGGCAATAATTTTTGCAGTAAAAAAATTTCATATATTTCTATATGGTCGTAGATTTAAGTTAGTGACTGACCACAAAGCTTTAACTTTTATATTAGGTCCCACTAAAGCAGTACCTACGTTATCAGCTGCTCGCATACAAAGATGGGCGCTGATTCTTGCGGCTTATCAATACGATCTTGTCTATCGAAAAGGGTCGGATATATCAAATGCTGATGCACTTTCCCGTTTGCCCTGTAATGAAGTAACAGCTGAAGATGCTGATGCAATTTCCCGTTTGCCCTGTGATGATGTAACAGCTGAAGCTGAAGAAATAAATTTCTTCTCTAGCACATACAGTTTACCTATTACCTACAAAGAGATAGGTTTAGCAACAAAATGTGATCCAGTTTTATCAAGGGCCCTTGAATATACGCTATATGGGTGGCCTAGTCATGTAAGTGATGATTTAAAGCCATTTTCAGATAAAGTTCATCAGCTGTCTGTTGAACAAGACTGCCTCTTGTGGGGTACGAGGGTAGTCATCCCGCCGACACATCGAAAAGAAGTATTATTACTTCTACATTCAGAACATCCAGGTGAATCACGCATGAAATCGCTGGGCAGAAGTTACGTGTGGTGGCCTAACATGGACAAAGACATTGAAAAATTTGTTTCAGAATGTAATATCTGTCAATCGACTCGGAAGTCTATGCCAGTAGTGCCATTACAGCCTTGGGTGTGGCCTAGTCAAAATTGGCAACGGTTACATTTAGATTTTGCACACTTTGAAGGAAATGATTTTCTCATCCTAGTTGATAGCCGTTCAAAATGGGTGGAATTGTTTCACATGACCAATACGACTTCTCTGAAAACTATCGAGAAGTTAAGATCCTGTTTTGCTGCATATGGCCTTCCACAAACAATTGTAACTGATGGGGGACCGCAGTTCACTTCAAGTGAATTTGATGAATTTTTGACTGCCAACGGAGTACATCATGTTCTAACTCCACCATATCATCCGGCTTCGAATGGTCTGGCAGAGAGGATGGTTCAGACGGTGAAAGATATTTTCCTTAAACAGCTTCTTCATGACAAGAAAAACCAACATAGGCGGACACTTCAACACAAAATAGACAGTTTCCTGTTTGCTTATAGGAACACGCCACATACTTTCACTGGATGTACCCCTTCTGAAATGTTTTTAAAGATGAAGCCCCGGACTTTAATGAGTCTTTTGAAACCGAATTTGTCAAGGGAGATGGAAATGAAACAACAAGATATCAAAAGGAAGGTTGACGTTCACAGAGGTTCCCCCAGAGTTTTTCAAACTGGAGATAAGATTTTTGTTCGTTCTGTCAGACAAGAAAAGGTAAATTGGTTGCCTGGAACTGTAGTTAAGGTAGTAAGTCCAGTGACTTATTTGATTAAAGAAGGAAACCGGACTAGGTTCGTTCATGCTGATCATTTAAAACAAAATAAATCATGTATTGAAGATGATGGTGAAGTACAAATATCTAGACCAAATATGATGGAGCAAGAACCATTGTTAGGGCCAGAATTAACCATGACATCTCCATCAAGAACCAAACAACAATCACCAGGCATAGGTATACCCACACCTGAACGGATTTCAAATAATTTGCCAAATCAAGAAATTGGTATTCATGAAGGACAACTGCAAAGAAATGGAGGACAAGAAAATCAAGAAACAATTCTCAGACGTTCTCAAAGGACAAGAAGGGCGCCTGAAAAATTGTGTTTGTAAACAAGAATTCTCCACTTTTCATGAAGGCATTTGTTTCTAAAAAAAAAATTTTTTTATTTTTGGAAGAGAGAGAGTAAATAAGAGAAAGAGTTAAAATGTTAAATTTGTAAAAAAAAAGTGTTTAAGAAGAATTTGTTTTATATAAGTCGAAGGGAGATGTTGTAAAGTAAAATCTAAAGGTCTGTAAATTAAATGTAACACATGTTATGAAACAACATGTGATAATTAATCAATATAGATGAAGGAAGTTTTTGTTTTGTTTAAGGAATGAGATTTTTAAAAGTTATATGTTTCTATCAGTTCCTAATTAAATGTTAATAAAATAATTAAAAGTATTAATTTGTGTGATTATGAAAGTACCCTTTAACTAACCAATATGTTCTTTTGAACCAGGCGGATGCTACACACGACATTTTTATGTTAAATGTCACTTTCTTTTGGAAATAAATTAAGTGCTGCCGTCTGTGGTTAACCTTAAGCATTTCTTCAAACCATGATCATATGTTTAACTGTAAACAAAGTGAACTGAGTTTGTTTTGAGAACGACGGATAGCGCTACTGTAAAAAAAAAACAAAAAAACAGCCCTTTACTGTATTGAAGCAACACCCTTTCTTAAAATTCTGATTCGTACTAGCAAATTTCAAAACATTTTTAACATTACACTTGAAAGGTTTAATTACGTCAAACTGTTATCAAGTTATGAGTGTGAGGAAAACATTAAATATCCAGCATTGGTATTTTATTTTTAGGGGCTTTTGCCCCTACAAGCCACCAGTAATACTTAATTTCATATTTTACTTGACAATGACAACGCTGAAGAATGCACTAAGCCTGTAATTGTCACTCGACTTGTCTGACGCAAGCTTTTCTTTACAAAGGATGTAGGATTGGAATACCTTTGTCAAGTTGAAATCTGTAGGAAGTAATTTATCTCAAAATTTAAAGGAAAAACAATATATATTAAATATAAATTTAATGGTATGGACGTATGGCCCTCTTCTTCTTGATTAGTTATTTAGTTGCAGTCAAAACATTCCTACTGACTTAATCTCTAGTCAATAACCGACCTGCTCTATCATACGATTAGTGACTTTAAAAGCTATGTACAGAATACAACAAACTTCAAATAACTTGTTTTATTTGTTTATAATATTATATTATATATTCAGTATGATATTTTTGCAACTGATTCCAAGGGCTTGAGTTCTCAAAACATTCAATAAACTGATATGAGCAACGCAATGAATGCAGCAACTTCCTTTTAAGTAATAAACATTAAATATTTTTTTATTAGACTAATGTTTAAGTTTATTATAATCAGTTTTATTTGAAATATAACATAAGATAAATTACCCAAAAGTAAAAATCAGACAGAATAGCTGATTAGACAATTAGTGAAATTCTGTTTGCCGGTAGCATAGGTATAATCCTTATACCCTTATTTATTTGTTATGCCTTGCTAAACGAGTTTAATCCTTTCTTCTCATCCTTGTTTGATTTTTCTCTCAAATAAGATTTTACTTGACAATGACAGTTCTGGAGAATTCTCTAAGCCTGGATTGTCGCCTTGTCTGGAACAAGCTTTTCTTTACAAAGGATGTAGAATTGGAATGTCTTTGCCAAAGAGACCGACATCGAAGGAGTATTTCATCCTCCGTCTGAGGCAGACAAAGAAGGCTACGACAGACAATGTTCGCGACATACCTGAGTCATCATCAGGTCTTAAAATCGGCCATCTGCGGGTGGTGTATTTGAGATGCACGATGCGCCTGCCTACTGTGGTCATAAGATGCATTAGGTGCCTTGGCTACAGGTACCGGCGACGCAGCGAATGCACGGGGGCAGATAGGTCTGCTCTCTGCTATAAATATAGAGAGTCGAGACACCATCACAAGGTATGCGACTAGAATCCTCACTGCTTCTTTTTTAATGGGTTTTGCCCGAAGTAGAATTTTTTCCACATTTCTGTTTCTGGGTCTTGCCGTGGAAAATGCCAACAAGGCCGAACACCAAGAGGCAAACCGGCTAGAAGAGCTTTCCCTCTTCTGACAAACCGTGGTCTCCAGCATGCGGGTTTCTGTTACGGAACCACCCCCTGAAGTAATGTGCTGATCTGTCCTGAGGGAAGATTCGTCCGGAACCTGGAGGTGGTTTAGTGGGGAGTTTGGAGAAATGGATTTCACTTGCCTTTCACAAAAATATTAAACATAAAGTAAATACCTTAAAAAGTAAATTAACGGTTAAGATTACTTATAAGCCCTATTAAATCTTTTAATATTACATGAATGATGCAAATAGTATTTAAATTTGCAAAATGTAAATATTTTAATGCTTAAATTAATAAATGAATGAATACATCAAGCTCACTTGTATGTCAGCAACTGGCGGTAATTCATCCCCATCTGTTGTTGATTAATTATTGCATTCCATCTCATGGCAATCCATTAGAATAAACATGGCTTTGTTGCACAGTAATTTACTATATTTTATTGATTTTTTTTATAAATTTATGTTATATATACCAGATAATAAGGGATTGCAAATTCTGATCCAAAAGAAACCTTCAAATATAAATGCTTAGCATAAATTATTTAATAAATTATTTAGAAATTTCTTAAGTTCATCTTGTTTACGATAGTAAACATTTACAACAGTCCTTATTTTTCCTTTAAAGTTTACATAAAAAAATCTAACGTTTGTTTAGTTTTTTGTGTGTAGATATGGAAGAATTTAGGGTTTTATTTACTGCTTCCGATATCATAAAAATTCTTGATTTAGGAGTTGCTTATTTTGCTGTCTCAGAAAATTTTATTGATGAGAATACAAATTGCGACAGTAATTTTATAAATAAAATATGGATGTGAGGTCGTCGTCAGCGGGTGAGAATCCAATGATGCTGGCGACATTAGTTTCTACTCTATACCATTTATCTTGAAAAAAGAATAAGTAAACTTTTTCTTTTATTTAGATTAGATTACTTTGTTCTTTATTAGTTTACAATATTTAGTATACAGATTGATTGTGTTTACAACGATCTACGCAGACAGAACAAAGTGTTCTAAATATACATAGACGTGGTTTGAATGTATAATTTTGAATGTTACTACGTTAAGATTTAGAATCTATAATCTTCGTTCCATATTTTTAAAATAATATAAAAATATTTCAAATATATTATTTTTTAAATAATACGGTATATTTTAAAAACATTTTCTGTTCCCCAACACCCCGCGGTTCCGTTTCAATAAACTGTATATATATTTCTGTTGAAAATATCAATTTGAACTATCCCTCTTAAAATGGAGGACGAGTAATGTCAGTTCACACTCTCTGCGCATTAAGGAAAGTCAGCGGAGTGAATCCATTCTTCATTTACCCTACATGAGCTGAGAGCACCTCGAAACCCAAGTGAGCATTGATTTTTGGTAGCCTTACAAGATTAAATTGCTTCCAATTTTACAAGTCAGATCACTTCTAAATTATAAAAAATTAATCGTTTCAATATGTAATAAAATGGAATCACAATCTTAAACACGGTAACCAACTGTAACGAAACTTAAAGTATAGGTTTGTTCTAAAGTAAAATTCGTCAAAGTTAAATATTTGTAAGGATCTCATAAAAATTTGACAATGACTAGAAAACAACGATAAGTAATAATGCCACAAACATTTTACCAAATAAAAAGTGATAAAAAATGAACATCTAACATTAACATGATCAACCAAACACTAATAGGCAAAATAAAAAATCAAAGCAGCAAGAAATACATTCAAAAGTAGTTTCTGTATTTACATTTCTAAAAACGCTAAATAAATTTCAAAAATATTAGAAACTTGATCATTAACATAAATTACTCACAAACAATTCAAAGAATAATTATTACAATTCTTTTAAGGACTTACTTCACAATTCTATTATAAAGTGTCGGACGATAACACCAAACAAAAACAAGAAGTTGGCTGCATAGCAAGCAAAGAGAAAAAAATCGCAGCCGACACACTCTCACACATGACGATTCACATTGTGACAATAACACCAAAAACAAATTTTCATATATTACTTCAAAGAGTAGTTTAGTTAAAATAATTGAAATATAAAGCTCTCTCTCTCTCTCTCTCTCTATATATATATATATATATATATATATATATATATATATATATATATATATAATACATATGCAATTCAATTAAATATGGTTATATTATTATATCTTCTACTGTTATGTTCTATTTTGCAATATAATGACTTTGATAAAAATTAACTCTGTTAATTCATTTTTCTATTTTCTAAGTGTTTCCAGTGATATTTTTTTACCTATGTCAAAGTGATGATATAATAAACACTGTTATTCCTGTGATATAATATGTATGTATAATATGTTGGTTTTTTTATCCGAATAATAATTGGGACTATTTTAATAGCCATTGACAAAAATCAAAAGAATGTTACTATACCAAAATTAAACACACATTTTTAATTTGTTATATTTTGGCTTTGTTACGCTGGCCTAAATTTGTATCACGATATACAAAAACAAACTAAAACTGCATCGCTGTATTACCGATACACTGATAATAACACCAATGATACTTTTCTAAGAGTAATAATAGCTAAAACATATTGTAATAAAATTGATTTCCAAACTGCAATAAAACAATCTGTAAGCTATAACCCAGAATAATACTACAAAATAATCTTGTTAAAAAAATGTTTTGATCTTTTGTTTTACGATATTTGAGAGCGAGTGATACACGTTTTGTAGAGAACTTAAGGGTAATCTTTACTCCGACAACATTTCCTACACAACAATCTGGTGTTGCTTCCGCCTACTTTGTTAGGTTGAGAAGCAAAACAGTGTCTGGTTTAAATTATTAGCCAAGTTGCTAAGCAAACTGTTGTCCTAAATGTAAGCGCGTTTTAAAAGCAATATAAAATTAAAATTAGTATACAGGTTTTAATGTACTCGTCACTGGCTAAAAACACGCGTATGTCAATATTAATGAACTGATTGTAATTTAATAGAAATTAATAAATATATATATATTTATTTATTTATATATATATATATGTTGTACACTAAACTCTATGCTCTCCCCACCTGCCTTCTGTGCAAAAACCCGTCCGTTTGTCGACCTTTCAAACCGATTTAATTACTCCGAACTCATAATATCAAGTTTGAGAAAAATGTCAACACAAATAAACCTATTTTAAACCCCACCACTTTCATAGGTGCATTGTATATTGTATATGAAGACTACTTAGAGGCAATATTACTATAACAACCTTAAATGGATCAGGTGTATCTATCTTATGCCTATAAAAGGCAAAGCCCTCACTTACTGACTCACACACTCATCACTAATTCTCCAACTTCACAATAACCCAGAAGGCTGAAATTTTGTACTCTCATTCCTCAGGAACTAAATAGGACAACTAAATGGTTTTCATCCTGATCCAACCCTCGGACTCCGCCACAGACCCTCTCAAAGATACTATATTATCCTTATAGCAGAATAACAATTGATGAAATGTTTATTATATTTATACAGATGTAAAAAGTAAGAATTAGTAGAACGTCAAACCAGCTGTCAGCAACAGAACATAAAATAAATCACTGAGTAGAGATATTAAAAGACCGTCCTTCCTTATAACAGCTGTTATTGAGAAAGCTATTACAAACCATTTATTTTATCTACCGCATTTTCAAATTTGCCGAGACGGATTTGCCTTTTTTCAAGATAGACTCTAAAAACCTAAGAATATTTTTGGAATTACATCATGTACATATACATGTACTTTCATGAAACAGAAAATTGCTTTAGGATTTTCAAAGTACGCAAGTTCTGCTGACGGGGGTATTTATATTCCTGCTTATGAGCCACCATTGATTTTACACATCTAGATCGGACGAGGTATTGTTGGCATTGAACGAGCCACAACTGGCGCGCTCCAGCGTGAAGGACATGGAACTAGCCGCTCTTGGCGACGTGACAGGTGGCGCGGCTGCGGCAAGGTTGAGAACTAATGGCGGATTCGTACGTTAGACGGCTGAGTCATTATGGCGACTGGGCTCTCGACTCCTTCCCCTCCCCGCACCCGCCCCGCATCAACGTCCCGCCCCGCCGCTCATGCTGGCCGTGCCGCCGACGCCGCAAATCCGAGTTTTGGTGAATTATAAGCGATAAACAATTTTGTAATATTGTAATTCATAATTACTAACGTACAATAAAATTATATTTACCTATACAATCTATTTTCAAATGTACATTATTTCCCAGTTACATTCAAGCGAGATTTTTTACATAGATTTGAAGAGGTCATAACGCTATTAAGCTATTTCCGTACAATGCTGTTTTTATATTGAATATGAAAACACGCTGTTGAGATAATTGGAATATTTCGATAATTTCATACAAAGCTTAGTTACCTAAAGGAAAATGTTGTAAAGAAAAATCCTATACTGTTATATTTTAAATTCACTATATATTACTCATACAAAATCATTTATTGTTAATAATTAATCTTTAATCATTCTTACTATTAAAAACTTACAATTTAGGTTACAATAATTTAAGGCGAATTAATTTGTCTTCGAACGCTTGTCGAGGAAATTTTTTCAACGATATGGCCGGGTTTTTTTCCACATCAGGCCACCTGCGAGGCTTGTAGGCCTAATCTTAGCCCAACGTTGCCAAAAAACACTCTCATTGCTCAGACTGCGTTTGATATCCATCCATTGATCTGCTTATTTATACAAGGGTTTTGACTCCTTATGTGGTTTCTTAATATCATTCCCTTTATTTTACATTTTAAAAATCAGTAAACTAAAGACATCTGTCCAGAGGCGGATTTGGAAATTTGCCGCCCCTGGGCTATCCAGATTTTGCCCCCCCCCCCATGAACTCTTGCCATATGTTGCAGCCCATTGTATTATCATCAAAACTAAATTTTGGGCAGACTCCGCAAGGCATGATAGCGCTTATGAAAAGAGGGATTTGTTTCCTTGACTTTTAGCAAGCCGCGCGGCAAGTCTGTCTCACTCCCTCAGTCCTTTTAGCTTGTTTAGATTGGGCGGGTTGCTCGCGCGGGCGATCAGGTGTTGCGAGGAAGCCGCGAGTGACCGCTTAGTGCGAACATTAAATTCGTCGCTGATACAGACACTAACACATTGTTGTTTCTGCAGCTCTACTGCAAGTTATTAAAGTTATTAGACATTATTAAGCTATTAAAATTAAGATTAAAAAAAATGCCAAAGGAAAAATGCCAGGTACCTGAGAATTGGCACATATGTTTGTTAGACCCATCTGGAACGTCATACAAAAAGTCCCGGGAGATGGAGACTATGCTTGAGGAAAGGTACAGGGTGTTCCATAAATATAGGTTTTTGGTTTGAATCTTAGAATTCTCCAAATAAACCAATAGCCAAACCCTCGGGTACTTTAAAAATGAGGTTCAGATGAGTTTGATAAGAATCCGTGCCGTCTTTCGGATTTTTTTATCCTTACATTTGTCTACCTCATATGGGCTAATCACATCAATAAAAGTAATTGTTTAAAAAATTGGGTGTTTTTGCACAAAACCCTATAAATCTTATAAATTTTACAAAAAAGGTGTAGGCCTATGTTTTTCTTTTTTATCCTATAGGTGACAAAACTCAGTGCTTCCGCAGTAGATAACATCAAAAAATATTTTTCTCCGGCTGGATTAGGCAAATACCCCACTGTGCGGCGGCCGCGGAGCAGAGCGCGCGGTTGGTCTGGAAAGGGTAGCAACCCAGCAAGCTCACCTGACGGCGCCAGCGGGTGCGGCAACTTCAAACGATACCGTCATCTGCTACGAACGCCACTAACCCCAGAGCTGACGACTGACAACTTGGGGGAAAATTCGATCGCGTCTCGAAATCCCGCAATCTGTTTTCGGGAGTACTTGTGAAAAAAATATATATTTTACAAACACTAATGACAGTGCAAAAATAATTTTGTGCAGATAATAAATACTCTATCTGCTTTTGTCTGAAGAATTAATCAATCATTAACTTTGGAGCTATTTCCATATAAAACAAGCCATATCTAAAAATTAATTGAAAAATATGTAAATCCAGCCCTGCATCTGTCCGGCTACTCTTCCATTAATTGTTAAGTATTTATTTATTTTTCAACCTCAAAATTTTCCCGCCCCCAACATCTTTTATGGCTCAATTTGCACCATGGCCCTCCTTGTGAGCACCCCTGTTCTGAAGGACAAATCTTTAAAAGTACTCCTAAACTGTCAGAAAAACAAATTTAAATATTTAGTGGATCTTATCTAGAAAAAGCCATATACCAAGTTTTATCAAGATAAATTCAGAAATAATGAAGATATGGATTTTTTTTATTGCCCATGAGGATAACATGGGGAATGAGTATGCAGGTTTGCCGCCACAAAAATGGAAATTGCGGTGATTTTAGACTAAAATACATTAAATCTAAAAAAAAGTTATAATGGTCTCGGGCTTAGGTCTTACTATGAGACCTACGGTAATAGCTTCTTTCCTATAGGGGAAATTCGCTAAAACTAAAATTTTGTATTGTTAAAAATGAACAGCTATAAGAATAAAATAATATAGCATATTCCGCCCATAAGACAGTTGTAATTTTTAGTATTGTACCTATGAACGGCCTCGGGCACTTTATTTGCCTCAGACTATAACTTCTAACATTCTTCCCAGATATTATATTTTAAGGAAAAAACATGACGGAGTTTATTGACGATACCTAAATCATTTATTTTGTTTTTTGCAGTAGGCTGTCAGAGGAAAAACACCGCTCATTGTAAATACTGTAAATAACACTTTAGCTAAGAAACATTATTAAATAAATGACATTTAAGAAGTATTGAGAAATGTTAAAGGAGGTAAGTTATTTTTTTATCCTTCTATCTGTATAATTATTGGCTTATTAAAATTACAACTTATTAAATCATGGTAGCGTAATATGGTAACGGTAGTAGAATAAGTAAATTCCTCGCAAGGTTAAGAATACAACACATCGAGTACGGTCAGCGTTATTTTTACACGTTCGTAACCATCACAGGATTAGATCAGTCGATATCCCACGAAGTATGCAGCAGTAGGTTTGCCGTACGCCGCCGCCGCCGCGCGTTTGAAGTAGCTAGCGCTAGCAAATGAACGACGACGCCATGATTGAATCTCTCAGAGTCGCCAACCGAACAGGGAGTGAGATGCGGGATGCGGGGAGCAGAAGGGGGAATGGGGGGGGCTGATCAGCGACGCCTAGCGGCAAGGACATGAACCCGGTGCAGTCGCCATTTTCAAGGACAACAATGCCTCGTCCGATCTAACTAGGTCCATATTCAATGGAGCCACTCTCTACTATTCATGCAAGGATATTCGACGTTATTGGGCATAAGCCTTCTTAAGGCAGTGGCACCTTGGGGGCTTTGTCAGCGGGGCGCTGAATCTGCTCCTATGTATAGTATAGGGAGGCCAAATAGAAATACCGGGGGGCAGCAATAGAAATACTCCCGTCGCAGCAGACCTGCAGACTTAGCGGATTCCTAAAAACATATTTCTGGTTCATGAAAGTTTTAATTGAATTTTCAATTGCAGTGTAAAATACCACTGCCCTGTCATCGCACAACTCAAACTACTTGACTGAGAACCAATCTTGAAACTTTGCATGGACGTTCCTTTTAGGGCTTAAGAATCTGCTATTGGAACGTTTTTTTTCTGAAATTTTAATTTCTCTATACAAATCCAATGTATGACTGTTTTGTTTCAATTTTCAATGTTATTTCAATCAAGCAGATGGTTCAAGCTTCACATACGTTTTTTCAGCAGACTTATAATTAATTTTTTCCTCTCATAATGGTTAGGTGATTTTTTAGGTTATATGTACTACATAAAATTTAAATTTTGTTTAGAAATCTAAATTTAGTTTAGTCAGTTAAATTAAAGACATCACTAGTTTTTGTACATTTATTTGTTCGATCAGAAACTCAAAATGTGGCGCTATCTACATTTAGGCAGTGAGAGTTATATTTTTTAAAGTGAGCAAAGCCACGGGCAACTGCTAGTTCTTTATGAAGCAAAATTTTAAAGCAAAGAAAAGTTGAATCACAAAATAAATAAGCTTTTGCAACAAAAAGAAAACCATCGCTAGTTAGTATTCAAGTAGAATTTTGAATCCTTCACAATCTGACTAGTACAAAGATTAGTTTTGAATTCAGGATAAAAAATTACATAATAAAATTGTCTAAAAAATACATGAAATTACACACCGAAATACTTTAGTTCTGTAGTTGAGTAATAAACAGTACAGAACCCTGGTATTAAGACCTTCAAGGGGATTCGGAAAACAGTCTTCTTATCGAGGGGCTCTCACTCACCTTTCGGTATGTCAGCTTGTACATATTTTTTATCTGTTTAATCATAACCTTAGCCACTTAACTACTAATATTAAAATTAACAATAATATTAATATTAAAACAGAGAAAAAAATATTAAAATTGTTATAAGAATCATAAAAAATACCGGAAAACTTTGATTGTCTGTTATTACGTGGAAACATTTGAAAGTTTCTTTGGACAATTTGGGACTTCCCTAGATATTTTTGGTACCCCTCATCAAATTTTTTTGTTAAGTAAATAAATTTCACGAATCTTTTCAATTTTTCCCAACATTTGTAGTTTTTGAGATACCCTAAATCGTGAAAAAATAGTTAGCATTCATTAAAAATAAAATGTGGAACATTGATGTGGCAATCAATAAGTCCTATTTTTCATTTTCAATGTACCAGGTTTGAGGCTGGTAAAACCTTAAAACATTTTTTCGGAGTAAGTTAAAAATTACGTATTTTTCATTTCAATCAATCATTTGTAATATTTTTAGTGTTTGAGATATATTGAAGGTTGAAAAAAGAAACTGCGATTCGGATATCGTAAAATGTGGTTTCTTGATACTCTGCATTAAATAGGTCATATTACTTACCACCTATGTACAATGTTTGAAGCTGGTACCTCGGGTAATTCATTTGGCTATGATTAATTTTGTACAAGATTCGTACGGGCCGTAAAAAAGAACATTTACTAAACTATACCTTATAAGCCTTATTTATACCTTATACCTTATTTATAACTATACCTTGATTTGACCTGTTGATTAACTTTAAGAAGTTTCGAACAGCCGAGGGTGGAAAAACTGCTTATTTTACATACTCTTAGTGATATCTTTATATTCTACAATAGTCATTGCAAATAACTGAAAAAATCCAATATAACACTAAACACATTCTTCCTCCTCGACTCGGCGTGCTTTGAACATTTTAAGTGACAACGGTGGCACTATTGATTGGTTCGTGACAAGACTGATAATGAGGGTAAGATCGTATAGTGGGGCGAGTGTTAGTTAAAATTTGTACCGAAATATTTCACATCTGACAACAACTTCGACCCTATGTATTTTGATAGTACATGGGTAAAAGGGACTAAAAAGCCTAGGATACAATTTTTTCTGGCCCTGTAGCGGTGTTGATGACATAATCATTATGGCCGCCAAAGTTTTGTGACACGTTTCTACATTTCTCTCTATAACTCGAATTTGTATTTTTTACCACCCTTTATTGATAGTGATTATTACAAAGAAGAATATGAGCTTTCAAATGGCATAATTATACATATTTTATTGAATTCATAATAATAACAACATTAATACTTTTATTGACTTTTTTAGTTTAGAAACATAGGAATCAATTCTTGAAAGAGAAAAGTAGTCTAGGCTGCTACTTAGAACCGGAAACAAGATGGCGGCCGTTTCCCGCCAAAATGTGACGTCACCGGAAACAAGATGGCGGCGTCTTTTCCCGCCAAAATGGCGGACATAACCTCACTTCTATTTCCCGCCAAAACACATAACCTCACTTTTTCCCGCCAAAACTCATAACCTCACTTTTGTTTCCCGCCAAAATGGCGGACATAACCTATACCCATAGAGTATAACCTCACAGTACATAGAGTGCTATAATATTATGTCACGCTACCCCTATTACATACGTATTTACATACGTACTTACTACGTCACGCTACCGTATATTATACATTTATATATGTATAATGGTATATTATAACGGTTTATGGGCGGACATAACCTCACTTTTGGTTCCCGCCAAAATGCGGCGGGAAACAAGCAAGATGGCGGGTGACCCGCCAAAACTCATAACCTCACTTTTGTTTCCCGCCAAAATGGCGGACATAACCTATACCTATAGAGTATAACCTCACAGTACATAGAGTGCTATAATATTATGTATGTTGGTTTTGCGCGCCAAAATGGAAAAAACCTATACCCATAGAGTATAACCCCACAGTATATAGAGTGTTATAATATTATGTCACGGTATGCTTACAAGTAAGATTAAGTTGTGTGGTTGTCGCGGTTACTGTGGCTGATGCGGTCGAGTAATTATCATGGTTGAGATAGTCTTGCAGTTGTCACGAATTCAGATTCAGTTATAAACCAGAGTCACACCATGGTAGTCTGTAAAAAGCATATACTATAACAGGTATAGTACATATAACATACTACGTCACGCTACCCCTATTACATACGTATTTACATACGTACTTCCTATGTCACGCTACCGTATATTATACATTTATATATGTATAATGGTATATTATAATGGTTTATGTCATACTACCTCCTATCATTGAATGGTATATTATAATAACGGTGTATATTATGTTATAATATAATATATATATATATATAATACTACATACAAATAAGATAAAACAGAGTAATACGTACTAATGGATGTATTACAATACCTTGCTCTTTCCCTCGCTCGTTCTTTTCCCGCCTCCTGTAACAAGAAGAACAAAATCAAGGTGACAGCTGTCGCGCATGCGCGGGAGGGTAAGAAAGAATGAAATCTGCTCCTTTCGCCTGTTGCAACATGAAAATTTCAAGCTCTCTCATTGGTCGAAATTTCCTGCTCTCTCATTGGTCGTGAGAATCAGCGTCCTTTTGGATTCTTCCCCCGGCTCATTCTCTTACTTGCTTCTGTGCCGGTAAGACGTCCCTGTGTTACTTTGCTCTTTGATATTGCATAACCTAACTTTTATTAAATATAACCTTACTTTTTGTAACATAACCTCACTTTTATTAAATATAATCTTACTTTAGTGTAACATAACCTCACTTTTGTATAATATTACCTAATTACCTTTGTATATTATTCTCGATTTAGCTTTTTTATATATCTAGTTTCCTCTTTGGTCCTTTGATTATTATTATTTTGTGAGAAATGGCTGTTGTTAACTCTGACGAGGAACAAATCGATATTGTTGAGTCTGCACCCATATGTCCTAATGATGAGGAAGAAGTAAAGGTTGAACCTGTTTATTTGTTTTCTAGAGACGATTCCTATGTCAAAAAATTTAGATTGTACGGATCTAGAATTACTTTTAAATTTTCCAACCCTCCTCCTGAAACTAATGAAATTGATTGGCTGAGACAGGGGTTTGGGCAGATTGTAACCATGATGAAAGAAGAAGCTTCAGACAGTGACTACCTTGGATTTACTTTAAACAGTCTAAATTTAAAATCTAAAGAACCTGGCTTTGTTACTTTTCGACCTGCAACCGAAATTAATGAAGACATCCTTTGGCAAATTTTTGGGGGGGTTGTGCAATCTAACAGTGAATCGATCAAATCAACAGATACGTTCTCAGTCGAGTGCACCCGGGTAAATCTCCCTGTAGGCACAGGTGGTACCCGTAGGCGCCCCGGCCTCTACAACAGTTTTGATGAGGAATGTAAGGCTAGGAAAGGGATTGTAGTTATTAATAATAAAGATAACTTGTGCCTCCCTCGTGCTTTAGCTGTGGCTATAGCAAAACTAAATAATAACCCCCAGTACAATCTCATTAGAATGGATAAAGGTAAAAGACAAACTATAATGGCCCAAGAACTTTGCCGTAGAGCTAGGGTAGAGATCCTAGAGAGCGGGGCCGGCATGCCTGAGCTTGAAAAATTTCAAGATTTGTTGAAAGACTATAAAATCACCGTGTATAACTACGATAATAAAGGCCGTGAAGTCTACTTTGAGGGTCGGGTAGACAACCCAAAATTCAAAATTAACCTGTTGTTTCACAATCGGCACTACAATGTAATCAACTCATTGACTGCGGCATTTGCCTGTAAATATTTTTGCGAGGCATGCCATGTCCCCTATGATCACAAAGATAGACATAGGTGCTCTAACATTTGCCCCTACTGCCAAACCATCTCACCTCCCTGTAAAGAGGAGCATGGGGGAATAACTTGCCCTGACTGTAACATGACTATGAGAAACCAGCACTGTTTTCTTGCTCACAAAGTAGATAGATGCAAAAAAGTAAAAAAATGTCTTGACTGTGGAAAACTTATTCAAATCAGTGAAAGATCAACTCCTCACAAGTGCGGAGAAGTCTTTTGTAAAATTTGTAGCGAATTTAAAGATACCAACCACAAATGTTACATGAAGGTAAATAAAGGCAAGCCGAAAACTAAAGATTTCTTGTATATTTTCTTTGATTTGGAAACACGTCAAGACGAGACTTTGGCTTTTGATTCTAGTAAAAATGTTCACAAAGTGAACTTGTGTGTTTCACAACAGTTTTGTTATCAATGCATTGAAGGAAAATTCTGTATGGCTTGCCAGAACCGAACAAGAGTCTTCAACTCTGACCCGGTTCACCAATTCATGGACTATGTCATGTCAGTCAGAAAACAGTTCAAAAATGTCTGTGTGATTGCTCACAACGGTCAGGGCTTTGATTTTCGGTTTTTGGTAAAGTATTTGTTAGAGGAAACTAAATTCACACCGGAGCTAATCATGAGGGGAACCAAAACTATTTTGATGGAAATTGACAATGTAAGGTTTGTGGACTCTTTGAGCTATTTCCCCATGGCCCTCTCTGCACTCCCTAAAGCCTTCGATCTGCCTCCCGAGAAAAAGAAGGGCTACTTCCCACACTTGTCCAACACATTGGCAAATCAAAATTATGTGGGCCCTATGCCAGACAAACAGTACTATTGCCCAGAGGCGATGTTCGAGAAAAATCACAACGCCTTTGAGAAATGGTACAGTGAACGAGTAGCTGAAAACTATGTGTTTGACTTTAAAAAATAAATTTTGGAGTATTGTATTTCTGATGTAGAAATCCTGGCTCAAGCCTGTTTGAAATTTAGAAAGATTTTCCTAGAGGAATGTAATGTTGACCCGTTCCTTGAAGCAGTCACTATTGCTAGTGCCTGTAACCTGGCCTTCCGCCGAAACTTTCTAAAACCAAACACAATGGGTCTAATTCCAAAGGACGGGTACAGATTGACCGATAATCAATCAAAAGTAGCCCTTCAGTGGTTGTCTTGGGAAGAGGAAAAGCGAGGTGTGAGGATAGAGCATGCAGGCAGGGGAAAAGAAGTCAAAATTAATGGGCTGAAAGTCGATGGGTTCGACGGGGAGAATGTGTATGAGTTTCATGGGTGTTATTGGCACGGGTGTCCAAAATGCTTTCACTACAGCAGAGAGGCTCCTCTGAAGGAGGATCCCTCTGATTCACTTCATTTGAGGTACGAGAGGACTTTGAAAAAGATGTAAAAAATCAGCGAGTATGAAGTTGTTCAGATGTGGGAGTGCGAGTTCAGAGCCTTGAAAAAACAAAACAATTTGAAACATTCGGACAGTTTGCCTATCCTCAACACCCTTCCCCTCGACCCACGCCAGTCATTCTTTGGAGGTAGAACTGTAAATTGTAAAACATACTACAAATGTAAGGAGGAGGGAGAAACCATACAGTATGTGGATGTATGTTCTCTCTACCCGTATGTTTGTAAGTATGGGAAATATCCAATTGGTCACCCTACAATCTACGTTGGTGATAGAGAGTGTAGACAGAGAGGTATGGAAGTAGATGGTTTGCTAAAATGTAAAGTCCTGCCCCCTCTGGATCTCTACCACCCCGTACTCTCTGCAAAGATGAACGATAAATTAATGTTTGTTTTATGCCGAACTTGTGGTGAGGAAATGAGCCATCGTCCATGCCTCCACAACAGCGATGAAAGGGCTTTAGTGGGAACATGGGCCATGGATGAGATTAGAAAAGCAGTAGAGAAGGGTTATGTGGTGTTGGACATGTATGAGCTGTGGGAGTACGAGGTAGCCACGTACGAGAAAGGAGGCCTGTATACTGATTTCATCAATAAATTTTTGAAAATGAAACAGGAAGCATCGGGGTACCCAGAATGGTGTAAGACTGAGGAGGACAAAGACAAGTACATTGTAGACTATTTTCAACATGAAGGGATTCGATTGGAAAAGGACAAAATTGCTAAGAATGGGGGTTTGCGATCATTGGCCAAGTTGATATTGAACAGTTTTTGGGGAAAATTTGGGCAGCGGGAGAATCAGACTAAAGCGACAATCATCAGAGAATCCAAAATTTTGTTCGACATGATTATTAGTCCGGAAATTGAAGTTAACCGAGTCCAAATTGTAAATGAAGAAGTGGTCATTGTAAATTGGCAGTATAATGAATAGGTCGGGGAGCCCCTGAGCAATGTCAATGTCTTAGTAGCAGCCTTTACCACTGCCCAAGCGAGGTTAAAATTGTACGAACATCTGGATGCTTTGGGGTGTCAGGTGTGCTACTACGACACTGACAGTGTGGTCTACTACTTCCGGGGAGGACTTTAGAGAGTGCATACAGGGGATTACCTGGGTGAAATGACTGATGAGCTTGCAGAGTATGGACCAGGTTCGTATATTGTAGAGTTTGTCTCTGGGGGGCCAAAGACTTATGCCTACATAGTTTGGTCAACTAACAAGCAAGCCCTTGTCTCAGTATGTAAAATTAAAGGATTGACATTAAATTGTAAAACTTCCAAGACCTTAAACTTTGAAAAGTTGAAAGAAATGGTTTTAAGTGAAACATTGGAAATTGAAGAGAAACGAATCAGGAGGACTAAAGACAGAGACATTGTAACTATCCGTGAAACAAAAATATTTAAAATCACTGGACCTAAGAGGAAAATAGTTGAAGACAACGATACAGTGCCGTTTGGTTATAAATTACAAAAACTCACTACCTAATCCCACCACTCAATCATCCTACCACTCAATTTTATACAATTGTTTTTTTATAGCTTCAATTGTCGCTTATACGAAAACTATAAAAAACTCATCACTGTAGAGGCTACCGTTGCTCTCCCATTGGCTCCCCCCACTCTACAGCGGGCGGGGCCAGGAGGCGTAGCCCCTACCTATCTTATCTTACTGCTTTGGTTCAGCCATTTGTAGCTGTATTTGTAACTTTAAAAAAATGTTTTTATCAACTTTGTGAATATTGTTGAAAAATGTAAAAGAAAAAATCACCCCACTGTGTGTGTGTGTGTGTGTGTGTGTGTGTGTGTGTATGTGAGAAGTTAGTAAGGCTTAGTCTTGAAAGCTTCTGTTCTGTAGACAGACACCCACATTTTGGCTGGGCTAACCCCTGGTAAGTCCATATGTGGATGGCAAGTTGGCTTAATTGCCGTAGAAAATGATTTCTTACGTCTGCCTTAGACAAGGACTTGACGTCCGGTGTGAATGAAGGTCACTGGCGAGGTGTAAAAACCCGTAAACCTTGAATGATGGTCACTGGCGCGGTGTAAAAACCCGTAAACCTTGAATGGTAGGGCAAAGTTAATAGTCTGGCTCAAAACGTGGCTGGGTCATTCAATTAATATGCCCGGTGGGGTGATTAAAAAAACTTAAAAATACGGAGGAAGCAACTAGTTTGTTTGTGGAAGGCCTCCACCAGCCTTGGCGGTGGTGGGGCCATTGGCTACATAAAAATAACAAAAAAACCTCTGTCCTTTGTTTGCTAAAAGGGAGAGGACATTAGTTCATACTGGGTGAAAGCGGAAAAACTGAGTGAAGTTTTTCTGGACTCCCCATGTGTGAAATAATGTTTAACCTGGGTGTGTAAACACGAGTGGTCTCAAACCCCACTCAAGCAAACAGAAATAACTGTAACTTACTTATTCAGAGTAACCGGGATTCATGACAGCATTGACCGGGTTCCGATGAGGTAACGGTGGGGGCCTATCGATTATTTCCGCGTACTCTGGCTCCTGTGAGGTTGGTGGTGGTGGCGAGTCTCTAAAACAAGCGAGCGAAAAACCGAAACACTGCACTAAACACCACATTGCGTTCAAGACTGACTCAGCATCGATTCAGCTATCGACAGGAAGCACGGTATCCTGTTTGGTGATTTTGTTGACTGATAAGCTATTTGTTCTTGCTGTACTTTTAGCTTGCATGATATTTATTTAATGTGATACAGATGTAAGTGCATTGAATAACTCTATAAAACTAATGTTAAAGGATTAAAACCCATCATTTTTAAAATGGATGGAAAGAGGGCAATAGCTGAAGAGCTACACAGACCCGCGAGGAAACATTATCCTAGACGTAAGGTGACACTAAAAGGAATTAATGACCTTTATCAGGCAGATCTCGTAGAAATGCAGCATTATGCCAAGATTAATAAGGGTTTTCGGTATATTCTTACTATGATCAATTGTTTGACGAAATTTGCTTTTGCTATTCCCTTAAAAGACAAGTCAGGGCCTGAAGTAGCCAAGGCGTTAGAACCAATCTTAGCTAAACATAAAATGAAAAACTTTCACACCGATCAAGGTACTGAATGGTTCAATAAACATATAAATGGCCTTATGAAAAAGTACAAAATCAATCACTATCATACATTTTCCGAACTTAAAGCGAGTATAGTAGAAAGGTTCAACAGAACTTTGAAGACACGTATGTGGAAAGAGTTTACAGCTAGAGGTAGTTATGAATGGTTGAGTATATTGCCAGATATTGTAAAGTCCTACAACAACACTAAACATAGAACTATTGGAATGAAACCAAAAGATGTCAAACACAAACATGTTAAAGATATTTTGAAAAAAATTTATAAAGTCAAGAAAAGTAAAAAAGTTAAAAAGCAAAGGTTTAATTTGGGGGACAGTGTTAGGATTAGTAAGGCTAAAATGGTTTTTAAAAAGGGTTACCTCCCCAATTGGACTGAAGAGACTTTTAAAATATACGCGATTAAACCTACACGACCCGTGACATATATACTACAAGACTCTAAAGGTGAAATTCTTAAAGGGGGTTTTTATGCTGAAGAAATTAGCAAGTCCAAGACAGGTGATTTATTCTTGGTTGAAAAAGTGTTACGAAGAAAAGGTTCCAAATTACTTGTAAGGTGGAAGGGGTATGATAGTAGTCATGACTCTTGGATTGACAGAAAGGACTTGGCTTGATTCTACAGAGGAAAAACTACAACGTCCAGGGAAAGTATATATCACGTTGTAGATTAGATATTGTAATCATTAACGATGCGGATCGAGAAGCAGGAAGTTGAATTCCCTGTTAGAAACTTTGTTAGAGTATATTGGGGCAGGTGGCATGGTTAAAAAGAATAAACATGGTAATTTATTACCCGACTCTATACGTTGTATTATTTGTGGGCCAAGTTCTTCAGGCAAAACAAATGTACTGTTTAATTTATTATTTGACCCTAACGGTTTGTGGTTTGAGAATATTTATGTATTTTCAAAATCACTATACCAGCCTAAATATGAGTTTTTAAAGAAGGTATTACCAAAAGAAGTCGGTTATTTCGCCTATGACGACAGCAGTCTAGTTATCCATCCAAATAAAGCTAAACCCAATTCTATAATGATATTCGATGACATATCTTGTGAAAAGCATAATTGTATTAGGAGTTATTTCACTATGGGTAGACATAAACATATTGACACCTTTTATCTAGGGCAGATATATAGCACTATTCCCAAGCAGCTAATCAGGGATAATTCAAACTTTGTCATTTTATTCAAACAAGATGAAATGAATTTAAAACACATATACAACGACCATGTCACAACTGACATGTCTTTTGATAAATTTAAACAACTGTGTGCCAAAGCCTGGCAGGATAACTTTGGGTTCTTGGTTATTGACAAAACCTCTGACCCATATAAGGGAAGATATAGGATCGGTTTATACAGTTTTGTGACGGAGGCATAATGGTTAGGATCTATGCATATAACGACTTGAGAGGCTATAACACCAAACTATATAATGTAAAATCAAACCTATGTTCGTATTATTACAAAGACAAGAAAAGGTTTTGCGGGAATTACTGTAGTAGAAAACCTGCTCACGGCCATCAATTTAATAAGAGATGCTGGCGACATGAAAAGCCAAAACCATCTGCTATGCTCCCATCAGTTGTACTTTTAATGATTTCTGCGAGTGAGAGAACGTACAACCGTGAAACATGGTTGACGTTTCTCAATAAATGTGAAAAAGAGGTATACCCTAGGAGCTTGTAATTTATCACGAGGACATGGGAAATTGTACCGTGAGAGACCCCCAAAATATGTTGTCAAGATTCAGACCTCTCCCCGACTTGTTTGGCAAAGTGTTACCATTACGTAACCTTCATGGAAGTGTAAACTTTACACAAATATGCAATGAAATGTTGGAATATGGCTGTAAAATACCCTATGCATCAAAATGTATACTGCTAACTGAGCGAACTATACCCATAAGAGACCCATTAAAGATTTATAAAAAGGCAATAAAATCCAAGTGTTATATCGATATTAGTTATAACATTGGATATTCAAAAGTGCCAGATGGTGTTCCTAAATGTCGTAGAAATAAACCGTATAACGGAGTTAATAACCTCTGTCAAGGATTATACACTGTAGAATTCCTTAAAGAAGCCCTACCATGCTTGCCAAGGCAGTGTGAAAAGTTTGGTATTTCTCTAAATAATGGAGTATATAGTATAACTAACAGAGGCCTATTTGAGCAGTGGCGATCGTTTACAGGAGCCAATCCGAGTGAATTTTGGCTTCTAAATTCATACCTTTTAGAAATTATAAATGAACCTAGATCTATGGAGCTATTAAAGAGATTTATGGAAAAAACTGTTGAAAACGACAAGTATACAGTGGCTGAGATACCAGAGTGGAGAGATGGTTGGAAGAGAACTTTTGTATTCAAGAGTTTAACAAAACGTTATGTGATCCCGAGGTTTGACAGGAGAGAGGAAAGTTACTATAGAGAGTTGGATTTTAGGACCGGTGTTTCACTGTTAGACATAATAGACTATGTTAAAAGATATAAAAAGCATGCTCTCTTTTTTAGACAAGTGGAAATGCTTTAAATCGGCGAGTATAATAATTAACACTATCATTTGCAATTATGGAGCGAAACAGTAAACAGCTCAAGTCAAAGCTCATCGAGCTGAGAAATGCTATCAAGCGCAAGTATCAAATGTTTAAAGACGGTGTGGAGGAAAGCGATATTATGCTTGAAAAACAGTATAAACCTTTATTAAAAGAACTTAGACAAAAATCCAATACACCAGGTGCATTGAATAATATTAAAACCGAGCAAAAGAGTATTAAAAAAGAGGAGGTAAAGGAGGAGGAGGAAGAACCTATGAATTATGATACAGCAGACTCTGAAGAGGAGGAGGAGGAGGAGGAGGAATTTGAAGAATCGTTTGAAACAACAGCAAGAGCAAGAGACAGATTTGAACCATCAGTGGTTTCAACACCTAATTCCAGGGACTTGTCACAACTAGTATCCACTGAAAAAGACTTGGCCTCAACTACCCAGTTTATTGATAAATATTTCCAAAACCCTACTACCAAAGAGTATATGACTTTATTTATTAGAGATGCCGGAAAAAGAGGAATGACTGACAATACTTTTGGGCCACGTTATGAAAACGACACACTTATGATTGGTGACAAAGTCTTGGACTTTGATAATGACGGAAATATAATTATCGGTGGTACAAAGTATGGAAAATCCCTTGGTCTATACGAACTTATTTTCAAAAGAGTCCCCGATAGTACAGTGTTCAATGGTGATGATTTAAATACTTATAAAAGTATATTGATTAATACTAATGCTCACAGGGACGGGCATACGTTTAATGGTAAAATAAAATCAAGTAGGGCCACAAAGTACATGAACATTATTAAAAACCTGTTTCCTTCAGCAAAGGGGTCGGGATTACTTTGGAAAAAGGCAAAGTCCTACGACATTATACACTGGGACAATCCAAATGAGTTGGTTGAGAGACTAAGACACATTGCCATGTCCACCGAGAGTGGTAACAGAGGAGTACATACCAATGAAATATTGAGTATAATTGAAGAATTGAGGGAATCTGGATACGTTAGAGGAGCGGGAAACAGTAGATTTAAAGCATTCCTACGTTGAAATCGCAGCCGCAGCCGCAGCCGCGGATATATTGAGCGTGATATAAGAAGAATTAACATACATAAAAGGAGCGGGGAACAGTAGATATAAAGCATTACTACGATGACTATTGACAAGTTTGGACGTAGCTTAACATCCCACTCCAAAAGCCTTAAAGGCCCCAAGGGTGAAGGTTTCAATTTAACACCCGATGGTAACTATGATATGCAAACTAAAAGACTTTGTAACTTGGCTATACCTTCGGAACCACTGATGCAGCAACAAAGAGCTATGTGGATGAAAACTGTATACCTTATACAAAATATAAATACAATATGAGAAAGAAGAGAGTTTCTAATATCGGTGACCCAGTAGACACTATGGATGCTGTAAACCTGCAAAGCCTGAATAAACTAAGTATGATACTTAGTAATGAGCACTATGATGCTCAGAACAAGCAAATAAAAAACACTGCGATACCCACTGAATCAACTGATGTAACTAACAAAGGATATGTTGACCAAACCTGTAGTGACAATATTTTACTATTAACTACTAACCTTGCAAATGTAGTGTCTGGTATTACTCAAATTAATACTAGACTGGCTAAATGCGAAGGGTTAATCAGTAGCAATAAGGACTATCACGATAAGCAACTGAAAACGTTTGGAGTATATGTATACAATTATATCAATCAAAAACAAACCGGTAGAACAGCTATTTTACCGCAAGCTGGCGTAAATGATTACTTAAATTGGGAAGAATTGTTTAAGTTACCCAATCCACAACCACCAGCTCAAAATAGAGGTGGTGTACTACCACTTGATGTACATCTCCCAGTAGAGGAAGGTGATGATACAGACTATTACAGAGATAGAAGACTCTGTAAAAGACTCTGTAGAAGACTCTGTTTTTTTAAATAGAGGTAAAATACACAAAGTTTGACATAAACCAACCAACATTCAAAGATGCTGGTTATACTACTAATCATTTTACCGGTTGCACTATGCAACAACAAGTCCATAGAATATCTATTGCACTATGGATATATTAATAATGCATCATTGACACAAGATATAACACCTGCAGTCTTACAATTTCAAGAGACCTTTAGTCTTGAGCCCACTGGGCTTTTGGATAATGCAACTCTTGAACTCATGGCTTTACCTAGATGTGGTGTTAAGGATAATATGAAACCATTCTCTGCTTTACCGGGTAGACGTTGGAACAATTCAGTTATTACATGGTATCAATATGGTAGGCCACAGTACAGTGAACTAATACAAAAAGCATTTAATGTGTGGGGAAAACATGCAAATCTTACTTTTAAAAAAGACTTTAAAAACCCAACAATAATCATTTCATTTGCTGATGATAGAAAACACATGGTTACTCTAGAAATGACATGTGTTATTATGATTTCGATGGTCCAGGAGGAGTGTTGGCACATGCTTTTCTGCCAACGAATAGGTATAACCAAACCGATATTCATTTAGACTCTGAAGAACCCTGGGATTTTACAATGAACCTAACAAGAGGTAATAACATATCATTCTTTCAAACCTTAGTGCATGAAATTGGTCATGCCTTGGGCTTGGACCATTCTAGTGATGAAAATTCAGTCATGTATCCCTACCCAATAACACCCAAGGGTATTGTTAACTTGACCGAGTTTGATCTTGGTAAAGACGATATATTGGCAATACAGTTTTTGTATGGTAGACCTCAGACAACCAGTACCTCAACCACCTCAACTACCACTAGTACCACTAGCACTACCACTACTACAACCTCCACAACACCTAAAACCGATTTAGTTGAATTAAAAGAAGAGAAAGATATTTGCGAGTTTAAAAATAACCAAATTACCAAGTATGTAATTGTAAACCGTAAGATATTTGCTTTTTATAAGGAGTATGTATGGGTTATAAGTTTAAATCCTACTGAAAGAACTCCTGATCAATTTACAGAGGTAAGAAAAATCACCGATTGGCTTGGATTTCTTCCTGGGGATTTCACAGAAATTTCAGCTATTTATCAGAGACCAGATGGGAGTATTGCCTTATTTGCCGGAAATGATGTATACGTATTTACATACCCAGCACTATCACTTAGATATAAATATAATATCGACTTGGCTGCCGGTAGAAAGATTAATAAAGTTAATGCTGTATTTTCCACAAACCAAGCAAAAACATTTATGATATATAATGATTATTATTTGGTTGAAATTTACGAGTGTAACTTTTCCGGGTCTTTTATGGGTATGGTCCCCAGTGTATTGAGTGGTATCTCGGGCAAAGTTTACGGTGCTTTCAAATATATAAATGGCATTTTTTACTTTATGACTGACAGTGGTGTTTTGGAGTTTAACGAGTTCACAAATTCTGTGGTTCGGACTGTACCTTCTACATTCGATGTGTTGGGGATTGGGTGTATCAGGGAAACACTGTTAAACAAACTGTACGAGGTGATCAAGTACTTACAATAAAATGCCAAAGACTAAGAGGAAATCAATCAGACATAAAGGAGCACTGAAAGTGGGTGGAGGTATAGTTTCGTCGGTCCTGAACAAGGCGATTGACATATTACCTGTGGAATTTCATTTACCCGGAGGTTATCAGTATTGTGGACCTGGAACTGGGTTAAGGGAGAGATTAGCCAGAGGAGACCCGGGAATCAATAAATTGGACCAAGCCTGTAAGGTACACGACATTGCCTACTCGCGGTATAAGGATTCAGAGAGAAGGAGACAAGCTGACAAAGAGCTAGCTGAACGTGCTTGGCAAAGGTTTAAAGCCTCAGACTCATCTATAGGAGAACGAGCCGCGGCTTGGGCGGTGACAACAGCTATGAAGGCAAAGACAAAATTTGGTGGTGGCCGTAAGAAAAAACGCCAAGTAAGACGTCCAAAAGGCAAAGGCTTGTATCTCAGACCATATACAAAACGAGGTTCTGGCGGCGGACAGAAAAGGAAGAAAAGAAAGTGTTGTAAGAAGAAAAAAAAGCTTATCAATACCGATAAAACCGCTTACAAACTTTGATTTAATCAAGTATGCAAAGTTGTTGAATATCCCAAATTTCAGAGGAGTTTTCATGAGGGATTCATTACCCAAAAAGCCTAAAGAATACGAAACTATAATTGTTAACCTGGATACATCAAGTGGTCCAGGGACCCACTGGGTCTGTTATAAAAAGTTAAAGGAAAAGGTTTACTATTATGATAGCTTTGGCAATCTCAAACCACCCTATGAATTGTTAAAGTATTTCAACGGATGTGAAATTTACTATAATTACGAGAGACAACAGAGTTTCGAACCAGTTATTTGCGGGCACTTGTGTTTAAAGTTTCTGTGCAATCATGTTTTGTCTAACGGGAATAACTAGTGAACTATCATACGACTTGCCTTTTCCGATTGATGTTAGCAATGGTGACTGGGAGCTGGGGTTAATTGAACTCTCAACATATAACTCTATACCGAATATAGAAAAAAATAAAAATGACAAGTTTTACTATGGTGACCAGCAGGAAATAACTATTCCTGAAGGGTCTTATGAAATCGAGGACATTGAAAAATATCTGGTATCCCAGTTACCGAAAAATATAAAATTTACATTAAAACCCAATAATATTACTTTAAAGTCTGAATTGTTTTGTTCGGAAAAGGTTGATTTTAAAAAAGATCATTCTTTGTGAAAACTGTTGGGGTTCAAAGATAAAGTATACAAGGCGAATAAAACACATTTTTCGGAACTGCCTGTTGCGATGATCAAAGTTAATTCAATACGTGTAGAGTGTAACATTACACGCGGATCTTACCAAAACGGCATCGAGGGGCATGTAATACACAAGTTTTACCCGTCCGATCCTCCAGGCTATAAAATTATAGAGACACCTAGGAATGTAATTTATTTGCCGGTAATCAGTCAGAGGATAAACAACCTGACAGTCAGTTTAAAAGATCAAGACGGGGAACTTGTAAATTTTCGCGGAGAAAAAATCTCAGTGAGACTACATCTCAGACGCAGTAATGGGACTGGTATATAGGGATACACCCCTGGAGGGTAAATTCAGTGGTGTTCAGAAGGTCATCGGGTTAAGTTATAAAAATATTAAGTTTCTCCGCTCTCTCGGTTTCAAAGTCTATCAAAATGGCCATGTTAGCAATAGACAGCAAGGCCTTGTACGATGATTTGATAACTAGTATGGAATATCATACGCACAACCCTTACGCTTCAACAACCTATAAATCAAATGATGAGATCCGCATTCCCATCCTACAACAAGATATAATTACGGCTCCGTTTGAAAGCTATATTGTTATACATGGAAAAGTTAGTGGGAAAAAAGCTGACGATACCGCCCAAGATGTTTCATTTATTAACAATGCGATCGCGTTTCTCTTTGATGAAATCAGATATGAAATATGTGGGAAGGAGATCGATAGGGTGAGAAACGTCGGTATCACTACAACTTTAAAGAATATAGTATCTATTCGGGAAGAGGAGAAAAACTATTTGAAAAATTCTTGTTGGTTAGGACCGGGCAAGACTGAAACAGTTACAGATTTTATTTACTCTATCCCGCCTAAACATTTACTGGGTTTTGCAGAGGATTACAGAAAAGTACTGGTCAATATTAAGCAGGAATTGGTTATTTTACGTTCAGCCACAGACATTAATGCCGTAAAAACAGCGGTAGCCGGCACAATTAACCTAGTTATTGAAAAAATATATTGGCGCATACCGCACATAACAGTAAATGATGCTCAAAAGCTAAGACTTTATAAATTAATCGAAAAAGACCCTGCTATCCATATACCATTCAGGCAATGGGAACTTATAGAGTACCCTAATTTGCCGAGTACAAAGAATTTCAGCTGGACTTTGAGAACAAGTAATCAGACTGAAAAGCCACGCTATGTCATCTTGGCATTCCAAACTGGGAGAAAAGGTGATTTGACTAAAAATATGAGTGAGTTTGATGCGTGCGATCTATTGGATGTAAAACTATTTCTTAATTCTTCATTTTACCCCTATGATAATTTACGGGGGAATACTTGCTTGTTCTATGACATGTTTGCTAATTTTCAAAGTTCTTACTATGGGAGAGCGGGATCCCCCGTACTAGACTTTTTACGAATATAAAACAAAGTGTCCGATTTATGTTATTGATTGTTCAAAGCAAGACGATAGCATTAAATCGGGACCGGTGGATGTGAGGTTAGAGATTGAAACTAAAACCGCCTTCCCGGAACATACTTGGGGATATTGCCTTTTAATTCACGACACTCACTTCACTTACACACCCATCACCGGGGATGTTAGAAAAATTTCAAAATGAGTAAAAAAGTGAGTTTTTCAGACCCTATCGTTACAAGTGTACATGTTTTACCCATGGAAGATAGAAAATCAGAGTGGGAAAAATAGCTGCAGACAGGTTTAGGTTTTTAAGAAAAATTAAATTGATTGAAAACAAACTAAGACATTCAGTTGAAGGTGCGACACAAAAACATGCCCCACCACAGGAGGTGGAGGGGGAAATTTAAGGGAGGTAAAAACAATTAAAATTTTGTTCATTCGGGGAGATGGAACCGACCAAAGAGGTTGCTCCTATGCCGATTCCTAAAATGGTAGAACCTATAAATATTCAGACTAGCATCTTTTTAAAGTCAGTCTATTTTCTCAACTGTGAGGGGACAAAGTCAATCATCACGGGTATTTTCAAAAACAGAGACAACAGTCTCGGTATTTTGATTAAAGGAAGGAGAGGTTGGGTTTGGTGGTCTTACGATACTTTTTGCCAATTCTTTGAAAAATTCCACGATATATCATTGGCATTACACTATGAAAAAGATTGTATAGTTGAGAAAGAAAATCATAGCGAAGACAAGATCAAAGTTGCATGCATTCTTAACAGAAAACATGCTTATTTAACTGATGGGGAGCATACTTTGTCTTTGAATAAAGACGAGTGGGTTTGGTTTATTTTCAATTTGCATCTAATCAGTCGGGACCTCTTGGAATTGTTTTATATAGAAGACCTTGTCAAGGATTATATTGAAAATATTGTAATAAACAATATTTTCAAAAATTATCTTGAACTCTTACCTGGGCACATAATAGAAAGGTTAAACAGAGAGGTTTTGTTTTTTCTGGACCAGTCAGATGGAAGCAGTAGTAGAGTTCCAGGGGTTCAAGGATAATAAAAATAATTTTATCATCAAGGAACTCGCTATTGTCGGGAGGTCGTATAAAACACAAATAGTGTTCCGACCCCCCTTTCACTATGACAATTTAAATAGTAAAATGAAACGAACAGCCCGCTGGTTGACTCGCCACTATCACCACCTTAGGTGGGATGATGGCAATGTAAAATATAACAAAGAGCTTATACGCTCTTTGTTTCAACCTTTCTTAACTATATACACTAAAGGGCTGGAGAAGGCACAGTTCCTTCGCCAGTTTCACTATAATGTCTAGGAAATAGATGAAAGTTTGTATATAGATGATAATGATATTACAGTAGACTGCATTATTAATCAACATAAAGTAAATAGCGAGAATTGTGCCTTAAAATCGGCGCAATTCTATGCTGAGAAAATATTATAGGTCTCTTACATATATTTTTGGTATATCCGAGATGGGAATAAATGTGTGAATGTGGGGCTTAGTAAACTGTGGCGCCTAGAACCGAGGAGGGTCTAGGCTACACCTTTGAACAGCCCAGTGTGTGTGTGTGTGTGTGGGAGATTGCGACTTGCTCAACAGGCTGGTGTAAAAACCTGTAAGACCAGGGGCAAGTAAAAGAGGTTTGGATAACACCTAGAAAACGTGAAATGGTTCCCTCTAGCAATTCTCCAAGTATGAATGTTTTAAGGTACAGTGTTCACCATCAGGCTGGCGTAAAACCTGTAAGTCCACGGGTGAACATAATAAGGGTTTGGATAACACCTAGAAAACGTGAAATGTTTCCCCTTGTACCTACTGCCCATCTTTAGGATTACCTTAGTATTTGTAAGAGACCAAAAAAATATAAAATTTTAAAAAATCCTGTGTCTCAGTAAATGGAGAGAGATACGGGTAGAGGACAAAGTCTCTACCTTAAACCTCATACACAATGAACGGACCAACAGAGGGCAAAAAAAATATAAAAATATAAAATACAAAAAATATTTCGGAGGCAGCAAATTGTTATGGAATGGCTGCCACGAACCACTGCGTTGGTTGGGGCAGTGTTTTTTTTTTTAAAAAGTGAGACTAGGCCTACTGGGGAACTCACTATAATAAAAAACGCGCCGGCGTCCATACGGCCTGGTTACGACCTACCGTGGTGTGGAAACTGGACGTTCAAAATTTTTAACGTATCATATGGTCTAAATATACTGGCCTACCAAAGCCTACAGGGACATTACTAGTATCCCCTAAAAATTGTTTAAATATCATGACTACCCACCTCAGGTGTTAGCTTTCTCGCCCTGCCTCCTTACTCTGGTCTGCAGATAAGTTTCCTGGAAATGCCACATTTCCTGGAAATGCCGCATGGGTAGAGTAGTGTTGCTCAGCAAAGGCCCTGAATTCCACCTGTAAAAGGTTTTGTTTCAATAAACTGTATACAGATATAGGCTAAGTACAGAGGGGGGGCTTAATATTGTTTATTTATTAATAATTGTGTTATTTATTAAGTAATAATAATTGTTGTATGTGTAGTAATAATTGTGTTATATGTAATATTAATTTTTGTATGTAGTAAAATCGTAAATCGTTTACTCAACTGGGGACTTTGAAAAACACATGCTAACTCATACTAGGTAAATGAAGAAGTATTGGTTGTAAGCTGGGAGTACTTGGAAGAAGTTGGTGAACCTTTGAGAAATGTAAATGTTGTCATAGCAGCCTATACTACAGCACAGGCAAGACTTAAATTGTATGAGCACTTTGATGCTCTTGGAGGTCAGGTCCTTTACTACAACACAGGGGCGTTGGCTTCTCACCCTAATATAATTCTTCTGAAAATGAAAGGACTACCCTGAAAATCTACTCAAATATGCTATGAAGTTTTCTCAACAATTTAGTGAATTAAGTTTGAAAGAAACCAGTCAAGAAAATAAACTCAGGGCTACTCAATCCACCCAGAGGTTTATAGATATCTATCACAGCAACAGAACATTTTACAACAAATCATCACACATTTAAAAAGGTTTATCGCCATAAAAAACCAAAACCATCACCTCGGCTTTGGATGGGCTCTCAAAGATATAGGGTATCGAAAAATATCCAAGACCATAAAGAAAAACCAAATATGATGACAAGCGAGCCAAACATTGCAACATGCGAGCATTGCTCTAACATTTCATTAGTAATTCCTTAACCATACAGGATAAACGAGTATTATATGTCCAAATAGAAAGGAACTGACCTATATCTATTTACAAACATATTGAGTAAGTGAAAATACTTACATTATATTCCTAGATTAAATTAAGCACAACTGGAGCGGTGTTGCTGGATGCAGGCACATGACAGAGAGTGTGAGAGATGTGGTGAGTGCTCCCGCCTCCTCTCCCCACCGCCGCTCCCCACTCCACCATTGGCCGCATGTGGCAGCAACGGTGTCAGAGACAATTCCACTAAGTTTACCTCAACTAGAATAAAATCAACTATAAATAAATAAAGGTTTAACATTTATTTTTTCTGTCAGAGAACCAACGTCTACAGCTGTAGCCTTCTCCTTTTTTTGGTTACGATAGAACAAATTATAGCGTTTTAAAACATGGGGCATATCATATACACCCCAAAACTCCCTAACTCGTATAAAACCAGGTTTTATTTTTTCACCGAAAAATAGTTTCATTTACTTGCAGTATTTTTTACTATACTTCAACCTGACATGGGTTTTGTTAACTCTATAAATATTCCTACAAATATTATGATAAAATAATAATTAAGTTTTTTCATGTTGAAAATATATGTATATATATTATATTCATTGAAAGATGTTTTCCCCAATTGTGTAATTTATTCAGTCAGCTGACAATAATGTACAAGGTTTTGTATATTTTGTTTTTACTATGATGATAAATGTTTGTGTCAAGTTTTTGATATATTAAAGAGTTTTCTTTTTCTATTACAATGTACTGTTTTACATCTAATTAAAAGGTTTATTATAATGTTTGCTACCAAAACCAACCAATATTTAAACTCTGCTAAAATAAAAATCACAATTGGTTATGGAACACAGCACAACTTCCACTGAGCAAAACTAATAATTAGTATTTTTGAGTCTTAAGTTTTAGGTACCATTGGAGAAGATTTTCTTAATGGATTTAAAAGTCAATATTGGTTATTTGGAAGGTAAGAGCAATTGGGCTACCTGGAAATACAAAGTCCTAATCCTTCTAAGGAGCATTCCCGGAGGTGAGGATGTAGTAAAAGGAAAACTAAGCAAACCAGAGGCTGTACCAGATGGTTCAACAGAAGAACAGGTAAAACACTCCAGATACAAACCAGAACAGGTAGTCACTCTAAGATAGAATTCTTTAATAATGCTGATACAAAGGCGTTGTTAGTTTTAACCGCTAATATGACAGAGGAATCATTAACAAAAGTAATGAGATTCCATTCAGCTAGAGAAGTTTGGTTGGAACTCCACAGACTTTACGAAGGAGTAACGGAGGATAAAACCTTTTCCTTGTGCATGGAGTTTTTTAATTTTAAATACAACTCTGATGATGATATGTCCAACCATCTTTCAAAATTAAAGAATATCTGGAACAGTTTAAATATTGAACTAAATGAAGGTAACAGTGTTGACAAACTTCCAGAAATTTTGTTAATCTGTAAGATTTTGGAGACTTTACCTCCTGAATATTTTTCTTTCAAATCGAGTTGGCAGCTCATGGCCAAGTCTGAAAGAACTGTTGACCACCTAACCAGTCAACTATGTTCATATGAGAGAGCTTTGCGATCAACTCCCTCAAGTAATGATGTTAGGGATCAGGAGACTTTGAGTTTAGTCAAAAGAAAACCCAAAGTAAAGCAAGATTTTAAACTGAAATCTAAGTTTGTTTGTCACTATTGTAAAAGAGAAGGGCACGTGATAAAAAATTGTATGAAGTGGAAAAAGGACGGAAAACCTCCTAAACCACAAAACATTGAATTTGGTTCAAGTAATATGCAATTGTGTGCACCTAGTTTATTCTCTATTGAATGTGATAGTCAACATTGGTTTGTAGATAATGGTGCTACAAATCATGTTTGTAACAATGAGAGTCTTTTTAAATTTGTAAAGCCTTTTGACAGACCTCATAGTGTTACAACAGCTAATGGTCAAAGTGTCGATGCACTTGGCTATGGGGACGTAGGTCTCAGGATTTATGAAAATGGTAGTTACAGGGATGTCACTCTTTCTAATGTATGGTTTGTCCCAAGTATGAGCAAAAATTTGTTCTCTGTGCTGTCAGCTCATGACAGACAACCTGAAAGTAAATTTATTTCAAATGTTAATAAATGTAGGTTGGAAGTCAATGGTAAAGTAGTTTTTACTGGGCAAAGGGAGCGGCACAATGGTCTTTACAAATTGAATGTTGTAAATATTCCAAATCAACAATCCATTGTAAATTCTGTAACAAATCCGAGCAAAACTTTGCAAATTTATCATGAGCGCATGGCTCACCAAGACAAACGTCACGTCAAAAATGTCATTGAACGTGAGTTGGGGATTAAAGTTCCTGTGAGTTCTGAAATTTGTGAAGGGTGTATCTATGGAAAGGCACACAAACAGAAGTTTGGTACAAGGCAGAGAGCAACAACTCCCGGAGAAGTAATTCATGCGGATGTATGCGGTCCTTTTCAAAGATCGTTTGGGGGTAATCGCTACTATGTTCTATTCAAAGATGATTTACGAGATTTCGATTCATCTATTGTATAAAAGAGAAGTCTGAGGTATACGAAAAGTTTCGAATGGTTATTAAGGAGTGTGAGCGAGCTGGTCATAATATTAAAGCTTTCCAGTCTGATAATGGGGGTGAGTTTGACAATGCTCGAATGAAGAAACTGTTGGATGATCACGGTATTCAGCAAATTCTTATTCCACCTTACTGTAGTGAGCTCAACGGCTTTATCGAAAAAGATAACCGCACTGTAGTAGAAGCAGCAAGGTCACTTCTACATGCTCATGGAAACCTACCTCAAGCTTTATGGGGCGAGATGACAAACACTGCTGTGTATATTCTCAACAGAACGGGAAAATCCGGAGATCCAGATATGTCACCTTTTGAAATGTGGTTCCACAAGAAACCAAACATTAAGTATCTACGTATAATTGGAAGCGAATGCTTTGTACATCTACCGAAACAGAGGAGAAAGAAAATGGACAAGAAAGCAATCAAAGGTGTTCTAGTCGGGTATGATCGCTTCGGCTATCGAGTTTGGACTGGAGGATCCAATATAAGGAGATCACGAGATGTCATTATCAATGAAATTCCATTGAATTCAGAATCTACGACTATTTGTCTACCAAAGGAGGATACAAATGACACGAAAGAAGAGTCAGGAAAGATTTCAAATAATAATTCAGAAGAAAAAGAGGTTGACCCTCAACCGCCTCAAGATGATGGCAATCAACTGAAAATGAAGCTCAGAAACAGGGAGAGCATTCTTCGTCCTGAGCGTTATAATGAGTACGTATCACTTTTAATGACTGAAGCATCATATACTCCAACAACATATGAAGAAGCTATTCAGTCAGAGGATTCCAAACATTGGAAAGCAGCGATGGAAACTGAACTTAAAGCGCTTGAAGAAAATGAAACGTGGGAACTTCAAGAACTACCTGAAAATAAAAAAGCCTTGCCATGCAAATGGGTCTTCAAAATAAAAGAAAACCCAGATGGAACTGTCGAAAGATATAAGGCAAGACTCGTTGTGAAAGGTTTTTCTCAACAAAAAGGGATAGACTACGAAGAAACGTTTAGTCCAGTCGCAAGAATGAGTACGATTAGAACTATCTTAAGCGTCGCAGCAACTCGAAAAATGAACTTAGCTCAATTTGATGTTTCTACTGCATTTTTGTATGGGAGACTAGAAGAAAATGAAGAACTCTATGTCGAACAACCTAAAGGTTTTGAAGATGGTAGTAGAAAAGTCTGCAGATTAAAGAAAAGCTTATATGGTTTAAAGCAAGCTGCGAGATGTTGGCACAAAAGGATGGTAGATTTTATGAATAAATTAGGATTTATTCAGAGCACCGCTGATCCTTGCTTATTCATCAGAAGGGAAGGAGAGGAACAGATTTTGGTTGTTCTTTACGTTGATGATGGCTTGGTAGCATTTTCAAACAAAACTCATCGAGACGAGTTTCTTAAGAGCTTGAAAAGTGAATTCAAGATCAAAGAAAAAGAACTTTCATATTTCCTTGGTCTAGAAATCAGCCAGGAAGAAGATGGAACTTTAAAAATTCATCAGAAGAGCTATATAAAAAGAATTCTTCAAAGATTCGGGATGCACGAATGTAGACCCGTCACCACTCCAATCATAAGTGGATCATCGCTTGAAACTTGTGAAGCAGGGAGAGGTTTGAATTATCCATATCGTCAAGCAGTTGGGGCACTGATGTATGTGATGATATCTACAAGACCAGACATCGCATTTGCAGTTGGACTTGCATCGAGGAAGCTTGAGAATCCAACAAATGAGGATATCATGCGAGTGAAAAGAATTTTTCGCTACTTGAAAGGAGCTGATGATTTGTGTATCACATATCAACCAGACCATAAGTTGACATTAGAAGGATACAGTGATGCTGATCTAGGAGGAGACTCTGACACAGGAAGATCAACAACTGGGGTGATTTGTTTACATGGCGGAGGACCAATATCATGGGTTAGCCAAAGGCAACAAAGTGTAGCTTTGTCAACAACAGAAGCTGAACTTGTAGCTGCTAGCGAAGCTACAAGAGAAATCGTTTGGCTCAAGAGATTACTTGAAGAATTAATGTGTCTTGAACAAGTACCTTCATTATTTATAGACAACGAAGCAGCCATAAAACTTGCGAAGAACCCAGAATTTCACAAAAGAACCAAACACATTCGGATAAGACACTTCTTTGTTCGAGAGGTTTCTCAAGAAGGACTTATCAACATTCAACCGATTGCAACCGAACATCAGTTAGCTGATATGTTAACTAAGCCATTACACAAGAGGAAGTTAACAGACCATTTAATTAAAATTGGACTTAAAAAATGAAACATCTATTCAATGAGGGAGAGTGTTGAAAATATATGTATATATATTATATTCATTGAAAGATGTTTTCCCCAATTGTGTAATTTATTCAGTCAGCTGACAATAATGTACAAGGTTTTGTATATTTTGTTTTTACTATGATGATTAATGTTTGTGTCAAGTTTTTGATATATTAAAGAGTTTTCTTTTTCTGTTACAATGTACTGTTTTACATCTAATTAAAAGGTTTATTATAATGTTTGCTACCAAAACCAACCAATATTTAAACTCTGCTAAAATAAAAATCACAATTTTTCAAAGTATAACTATAATAATAAAAAGCACTTACGGTGGTGATTTTAACAGGTTTTTATTAACCTTGTCCTTCCCCTACTAATTATTCTCTTAAATCTTAAACATAAGTTTATCGTAAAATAGCACTGGAAATAGAGAGTCCCAAAATGAGACTCTCTATATTATAATATAAAGCATAGTATAATTATTAATAAACTCCAAATTGTTTTTAACTTTCCTAGATTTATAATTTAATTGTAAAAAATATAACTCGACTGCAAAGAAGTACAGCTCAGCTGAACGGCAGCCGCGGATGTCGCTGACGATAAGGAGACCGGATGGCCAGCCGATAACCAGCCACAGGCCGCGGACCGCGGCCCGCGGTCGCAATCCACAATCATCTGCTTCACTCACTCTAGCTTACAAAGTTAAACTATTCTCTCTCTTAATTTATTCATAATTTATATTACTTCGAATAAAATGTAATGATATACTACTTTGGGACCAAGTGTCTCAATAACCTTTTGACTGGAACGGTATTTTGCTAGCTTTATTTTTCATACAAGTTTAACTTGTACAATAGTTATTTTGACCCAATAAACCCACAATGTATTTTTTATAAGTAGAAAATAACATTTCACTCTTACCTTCAATACGCGCTCCCGCGCATAAGTCTGCGGCATAGCATAAGACACCACCTTCAGGGATACAGGTCACTTGATATATCTAGTGTGACGTAATATACACATTATTATAATATACCATTCAATAATAGGAGGTAGTATGACATAAACCATTATAATATACCATTATACATATATAAATGTATAATATACGGTAGCGTGACATAGTAAGTTCGTATGTAAATACATATGTAATAGGGGTAGCGTGACATAGTATTATAGCACTCTATGTACTGTGAGGTTATACTCTATGGGTATAGGTTATGTCAGCCATTTTGGCGGGAAACAAAAGTGAGGTTATGAGTTTTGGCGGGAAGCAGAAGTGAGGTTATGTGTTTTGGCGGGAACCAAAAGTGAGGTTATGTCCACCATTTTGGCGGGAAACAAAAGTGAGGTTATGAGTTTTAGCGGGTCACCCGCCATCTTGCTTGTTTCCCGCCACATTTTGGCGGGAACCAAAAGTGAGGTTATGTCTCCACCGGCGGGAAAACGTGAGGTTATGTCCGCCCATAAACCATTATAATATACCGTTATACATATATAAATGTATAATATATGGTAGCTGACATAGTATGTACGTATGCAAATACATATGTAATAGGGGTAGCGTGACGTAGTATTATAGCACTCTATGTACTGTGAGGTTATACTCTATGGGTATAGGTTATGTCCGCCATTTTGGCGGGAAACAAAAGTGAGGTTATGTGTTTTGGCGGGAAACAAAAGTGAGGTTATGTGTTTTGGCGGGAACCAAAATTGAGGTTATGAGTTTTGGCGGGAAAAAAGTGAGGTTATGTCCGCCGTTTTGGCGGGAAAAGACGCCGCCATCTTGTTTCCGGTGACGTCACATTTTGGCGGGAAACGGCCGCTATCTTGTTTCCGATTCTATCCTCCTGCCTAGACTACTGAGAAAATTACTAACTTCCTAACATACCTCGCTTTTCACATAGACATAAATACATCTCGTTTAGATCAAACCCCTTTTGTATTTTCCTACGTAAAATGACTGAGTGACATGGTCTTTAGTTTGTAATATACATGAAATGTCTTGGAAGGCTGTGTCTTACTTTATCGTTCTTGGATATCTTAAATCGAAACTTAAGAAATCCCCTATTTCTCAATGGTAGCACAGTTTCCCACCTTATTAACTAATGATTGCGCTATAAATAAAACCCCCCAAAAAGATAGTTGTATCAGCACATTCTAAAAGGGCATAATTCCAGATAACCTATTTCTGAGAAAACTAAAAAAAAACAGTTTCTAAGCAACATAAACATATTCTTCTTAAAATAAAATTTACCAAAACGTAGTTATTACCGTAGCTTTCCTATTTTATTTAGTTTTATTTTTTGATTCACAGTTTGACATGGTTTTATCCGGACTAAGGCCCTTTTAGCAAACTACAGGATTGTTATGATAAAACACACCAAATTTCAGTTACATTTATTTAGTAAATTTCTAATTCGAGTTTTACATGTTGCTATATATATTACATGCTGCTTGGAAACAGTTTTTTTAGTTTTCTCAAAAATGGGTTGTCTGGACTTTTAGCATGTGCTGATTTAATCACGTTTCCTTTATCGTCCACTCATTGTTGGTTATCCTAGCCTTTTTAATTACGTCCCTTTTCCACAAGTCTTTATTACATTTTCTTTTCTTCTCAACTGATTTCACGGCTATATCACGAACTACAGTGTTACCAACGGAACCGTTGCGTATGCAAAAAGGGCACAAGTCAAGGACTAAGGTCCTTTTAGCAAACTTTGAAAAAACTCTCGTGCCAGTATGTAGGCTATCTAAGCGCCGAACTGAATTCCTTTTAGCATGAATCGATGGAGCTAAACTCAAATTACCTTAAATTATTTGACTTACGTCCAACAATCCTGATTTTTATTCTGGATGTACGCGTTTCAGCCTAGGCCATCATCAGCATCCATAAAAAATATACTTGTACACTAGGTTTCCTGCATTCTTCGCTGTTGTGATGTTATAACTAGCTGCGTCAAGTTTTTAAACAGTTCACACATATTACGGCACACGAACACGACAAAAAATACACATAAAACAGACAATGAAATTTACAAACGTGCGCACGTATTCGGGAGCGGGCGCGGAACTGGATAGTTATCACGGTGGACTTCCTTGCTGAATCGACCTCTGATCTCTGACGTAGCAATTTGTCATCCTTGTCACTCTACTTGCTCTCTTTATTATGTCTTCGTAAATTGGATTGGCGTCAGATTGAATTCTTTCATTTAAAATATTCACACCGTCTTTTTTGAAACTTTGATATATAAATACTTCTTCTAACCTGTCCAGCCGCTGTCCTTTTTTCTCTCTGGCTAATATCTTTAAATTATCATTTATATTTGTAAAACTGTGATTTTTGTTAATTATCAAAAATCACATAATTAACAAAAATCACAGTTTTACAAATATAAATGATAATTTAAAGATATTAGCCAGAGAGAAAAAAGGACAGCGGCTGGACAGGTTAGAAGAAGTATTTATATATCAAAGTTTCAAAAAAGACGGTGTGAATATTTTAAATGAAAGAATTCAATCTGACGCCAATCCAATTTACGAAGACATAATAAAGAGAGCAAGTAGAGTGACAAGGATGACAAATTGCTACGTCAGAGATCAGAGGTCGATTCAGCAAGGAAGTCCACCGTGATAACTATCCAGTTCCGCGCCCGCTCCCGAATACGTGCGCACGTTTGTAAATTTCATTGTCTGTTTTATGTGTATTTTTTGTCGTGTTCGTGTGCCGTAATATGTGTGAACTGTTTAAAAACTTGACGCAGCTAGTTATAACATCACAACAGCGAAGAATGCAGGAAACCTAGTGTACAAGTATATTTTTTATGGATGCTGATGATGGCCTAGGCTGAAACGCGTACATCCAGAATAAAAATCAGGATTGTTGGACGTAAGTCAAATAATTTAAGATATTGACAAAACCAATCTGTGCTACAAATCATAAATCATCAAATTACCTGCTTTCATATTTTAACTCAATTTGACATTTTTTGTGACTGAGGCCCTTTTAAGAGGAGGCGATTCGGTGTCGCCCTCGCGGTCGAGATACGTACTAAAATTACTCCGCGATAATAATCGGGAAAAGTAGTGTGACATAGTAAAAATCCAGTTATTCTAAAATTATGGTACTAACTAGCATATAAAGTACTCTTTTCTACTTTTTAAGTCCAAAATATCCCTACAGAGGCTGATAAAATGTCGTCGCTCATTTATATAAGTGTTCAAACAGTAAAGAATGTAGTAAATATTCCTCCGCGGGGTCGACGATCAGCGCGTGTAAACGTTCACGCGGTCGCATTTTCCGGCGACATATTTTAATTTAGAGAAAATAATTTTATTGCACCTTGAAGACGAATAAATTCAACACTAGGTTCGTGATGTACATTTTTTATTTTCTTTCTACCTTCTGAGTTATTTTAGCTCAAAAAATCAACTAGCTAAAACCCACTATTTGAACTCTAACGCACATTACTCTTGAATTTGTTAAGATATCAGAAAAATAAAAAATGCATATTGAAAGGAATTTATTTGTTTTCATTTTGATATGTACGTTATTGTCGTACGTTGAAAAATAACGTCAGGATATGGTATTGTGCGATGTTGTAACCCGCGAAAATCATTAAAACACCCTTGTGTGCGGGGACGCATTCCGACTAAAGTTTTCGATCGAAAATGAAAACATTATATATCAAATTAAAGAGAAGAAAAAATCCTACAAAATATTAGCATTTGGTTCCATGATTATAAGAAAGGTAAATGAGTGATTTCACCTAAATTTCAGCCAATGATTTTCAAGCGATTGTTAATTAGGTAAATTGGACTATGCAAATTCAGAGGCTGATTTCTCCTATATTTTACTTATAATCGTAATTAAAGTGGTATATTTTTGTAGAATTTGTTTTCCTCTTCAATGTGATATATTTCCTTTTGATTTTTGATCGGAAGTTATGGACGAAAAGCGTTCCCAAACACAAGGGTTTTGTCATGATTTTCGCGGGTTTTAACATCACGCGAAACCATATCCTGACGTTATTTTTCAATGTACGACAATAAGCTACGTATCAAAACGAAAAATTCCTTTTAATATGCATTTTTTATTTTTCCGATATATTAACAAATACAAGAGTAATTTGCGTTAGAGTTCAAATAGTGAGTTTTAGCTTTTTGATATTTTGAGCTGGAATAACTCAGAATGTAAAAAGAAAATGAAAAATGTACTTCATGAACCTAGTGTTGAATTTATTTGTATTCAAGGTGCAATAAAATTAATTTCTCTAAATTAAAATATATCGCCGGGAAGTGCGACCACGTGAACGTTTACACGCGCTAATCGCCGACCCCCTCGGAGGAATATTTACTACATTCATTACTGTTTGAACACTTATTTAATGAGCGACAACATTATATCAGTCTCTGAAGCTATATTTTTGGACATAAAAGTGGAAAACAGTACTTTATATTCTAGTTATGACTATAATTTTTGAATGACTGGATATTTACTACGTCACACTACTTTTTCCGATTATCATCGCGGAGTAATTTTAATACGTATCTCGATCACGAGGGCGACACCGAATTGCCTTTAGCCTCCTCTTAAGTTACTATTAGCGTAAAGCCTCTGCACAAAACATACGTATACAGGATGGTCATTAAATGTGGGACAATAATCTACGTAGTGATTCTTTGGGTCAAAATAAGCAAAAAAGTTTATATAAACATAGGTCCTAAAGTGCTCCGTTTTCCGTCTGTGGGTCTGTTTATGATTTTTACATATTTAATCCTATCTCGCGAACCACTTAACGTATAAATTTCAAACTTGGTATATGGATAACCACTATTAAGAACTATTTTTGTAAGAAGTATCAAATTTATACTTTGTACCATTTCATAATGGCGACTGTTTTTTGTTTTCAAAGCTAAATATGTTAAAAACCATAAATTTTAGAAAAAAATTAGAAGTGACAAAAAAGATGCAAAATTTAATGCAATTTACACTGATATTAAGATTATAATAATTGGACAACTGGTAATGAAGAAACTTCTAATTTTCCGAATAAAAACATGCAAATTTCAGACCGTATGCTCTAAAGAACTATGTTTTTATTCAGTGAAATTAAAATTTTTCCGTTGTTAGTAGTCTGATCATTATAATCTTAATATTAGCATTAATTAGATTAAATTTCGCAACTTTTTTGTCTCTTGTACAATTTTTCTAAAGTTTACGGGTTTTAAGAGATTTAGCTTTGAAAACGAAAAACAGTCGCCATTTTGAAATGGTAAAAAGTAGAAATTTGATACTTCATACAAAAATAATTCTTAAAAGTGGTTATCCATATACCAAATTTGAAATTTATACGTTAAGTGGATCGTGAGATATGATTAAATATGTAAAAATCATAAACAGACACACAGACGGAAAACGGAGCACTTTAGGACCTATGTTTATATAAAATTTTGAGCTTATTTTGACCCAACGAATCGCTACGTAAATTATTGTCCCACATTTAATGAACACCCTGTATACATTTACTTATTCGTATATTTTTTCTAAATTATTTAATTAATCTTAGGCCTATATGTATAATTTTTTATTAAACTTTTATTGATCATATTGATTGAAACTATTATTTAATAAAAAAGTGTTTTACATTGTGTCTATTTGTCCTTAGCCGAAATAAACGTTTCCGAATGTAAATAAATAAATATTTGTACCAAGATTTACAAAAACATACTAAAACTGCATCGCTATATTACCGGTACATTTATACCAATGATACTTTGAGTATGAGTAAGAGTAATAATAGCTAAAAAAAATTGGCCTGAACAAAATTTTGTTGAAAGTGGATATTGTGCAATTAATTTTAGCGAATTTCCCTATAGCGAAGAAGCTGTTACCGTAGTACTCATGGTAAGAACTAAGCCCGAGACCATGATAACTTTTCGTTTTGGGGCCCCTAGAAGCAAAAAACACTATTCGTTAATTTTCATATATATATATATATATATATATATATATATATATATATATATATGTGTGTGTGTGTGTGTGTGTGTGTGTGTGTGACAAGAACTGAGTACCCTTTGTTAGATTTTATTTCCAACAAGGGTACTCAGTTCTTGTCATTTATTGCATATTAAATATAGTAGCCCTTAGCACTGAATAAAAACATCATATATATATATATATATATATGTGTGTGTGTGTGTTTTTAAGCACGATAGCGGCCGTAAAAATGGTCCAATCTGAATGAAATTTGGCACAGACGTGTAAAGTAGTGATTAATCGGACGAGTTCGAAAATCAGCCCGATCGGACTACCGGAAGGGGGGGGGGGGGTAAAGGCAGGTAAACTCCCCCAAAAATGGGTTTTTTGAGTTTGAGTTTGAGTTTTTTTGAGAAAAATAAAAATAATCGAATGTTTGTTAGCACCATTGAATTCAGCTCAAAAAAAAACAATTTAGAATTTTGAACCCCTGCTCTATGTCCATTTGTTACCGAGATATTGAAAGTGGTAAACACAGTACGTTGTCCCAATGTTAACCTTATGGGGAATAATACAAATTTTATATCTCGCTTATTTCTCAACATATCTTTATAAAACTTGGTAAATGGCTTCTTCTAGTTCAGGTCTACTAAATATTGAATTAAAACCACCCGGTTTTAATATACCCGTAGCAGCAAACCTGCATACTCATTTCCCATGTTATTCTTATGGAGCTTTCAAAAACATGTAAAATCTCGCTATTTTGGATTGAAATATGTTGTTTTGCATTTGAAATTCGCTGAGTATGCAGGTCAGCTGCAACGGGGGTATTTGTAATTGCCACAATAACAATAAAATAAAACTTGCGTTCTGAAAATCTTTCTCTAACACAGTTAGAGGTTTTGAGAGTTATGGCAGTCAGAACCTAGGCCGCAGAATACTCAAAATTACGAGTAAAATCATAGGTCTTTGAGAGATCGCCTCTAAAGGTGATAAGAACCCAAATGCTGTGGGCGTAATATCGAGGAATATTAGTCCGTTAGGCGAGGAAGAAGATACCAAATGCATTGCTTATAGTATATCTAGCCTATTTCATTATGTAAACTGGCTGTCTGGGACCATTTAAGAACATAAGTCTCGCCCATTTTTAACTGAAAAAAGAATTAAACCTTATAAATACAATGAGCCCCCAAAGCGCTCATAAATATTTCTGCCCTCGAAGCGAAAAATGCCCCTCCAACTCGGGAGTAAGTCTAATACAATATGAATTCAGTTGTTTTTAGAAAAAAATTTAAATTTTGGAATGGAATTTGAATGACCTAGTGCTCGATTAGGAGTCTTCTTTAAGCTGATGATTAGGATTTCTCTATTAGGATCAATGTGAAAGATGATAAGAATAGGCTCTTTTGGAATAACTGTGTGCTGGAAAATGTAAGTGTTGGAAGATTAAAGTAATTTATAGTCGAAACAAATAATTGAATTCAAATGTTGTGATGGCAGCTGATGGTGTATGTTTTTGTTTACTTGTTATGATTTTAATGATAGTTTTTATATAAAGAGTCTTTTAATTTCATGTAGAATAAAAAGGTTTAATTTAATCGTTTGAGTATCAATCGTTTTAAGTATCAATCAGTAAATTCAATAAACAGAAATATTAAAATGAGAACAACACTTTTTGTATAGTTTTACCAAGTTGTTTTCAGATAATGGCGACCTTAGAGACAGGACTTTACCTAATTTTCTTAGATTGGAATTGAACTGATTGAAACTGAAATAAGATGGAAATAACTAAACGAAAGAAATGTAGAGCGGCAATTCGAAGAATATTCACAAAAACAAAGAATGAAATTGAAGGTTTATTGAAAGATAAAGGAACTATTGATTGGATAAAGATAAAAGCATTATTAAAAGTATTTGATTCTCCCAACACATCACTACTGAAGGAAGACACGGCAATATACAATGGCTTGTTAGAGGATGATGGCACACCTGAAAACGAGATCGATGAAGAAATGGAAAGTCAAAGGGAATATCAAGTCACCTACCAAATGATCAAGGAAGAAGTCGAACAAATACAAATGGATCAGGAACGGGATGTAGTACGAGCGTCTGTCGTAAGTTTGCGCACACATGGGACAGAGCAGGTAGGCCCGAATTGTTCATATAAACTTCCATTGATTAAATTTAAAGAGTTTGGTGGGGATTTGAAAGATTGGTTACCATTTTGGTCCCAATTTTCCAAAATAGACGAGGATTGCTCAATTAATCCTAATGACAAATTTCAATATCTTCTCATGGCTAATTCAGTCGCAACCTAATTCAGTCGCAAGAGACGTGGTTGAAAGCTATCCAGCCACAGGTGAAATGTATCCGGAAGCAATTAATGCTTTGAAATCTCGTTTTGGTAGGGATGACCTACTTACAGAATATTACATTAGGGAAATGTTGAAAATTATAATTACTAATGCAACAACCTCAAAGAAAGTTTCTGTATCCGAGTTATATGACAAACTACAATGTCATCTAAGAAACTTAGAAAGTTTAGGTGTGTCTTCCGACACTTGCGCACCCATTTTATTACCATTAGTTTCATCTTGTTTACCAGAAGACGTTTTAAAACTTTGGGAGAGGACAAGTTCAAAATTTTCTAGTAGCCTCTCCATTGGACAAAGCAAAACTTCCGAAGACCTTCTTGAAAACTTACTAGCGTTTTTTGAAAGGGGAAATTGAGGGAGAACAAAAAGTTAAGTTAGCTCTTACGGGGTTTGGTCTCTCATCTCAAAAGTACAAAGAAAGAGAGAGGTCCCAAAAGATTTCAGATAACCCCATAAATAAGTCTGAGTCTGAAATATCCACAGCTGTAGATTTAAGTAGAACTACTGCAGTTCAAATCAGAAAACCGGTAAACTGTATATTTTGTTCCTTACCACACAAAGCGCAAGACTGTATTAAAGCTCAGTCAATGTCCTTAGAAGAAAGAAGATCTGTAGACAATAGTAAGAGAGCTTGTTTTTGTGGTTTAAAGCTAGGTCATGTAGCTAGTGAATGTAAGAACAGACCTAGGTGTATTTTGTGTAAGAAATCTCACTTTGTGATTATGTGCAATTCATCCCTTCCTGATGAAAGTAATAAAAGTAGCTCCAGTGGTAATCCAAGCCAGGATCAGGTAAAGGGGAATCAATCTCTAGCTAATTTTAACTCTTGTAATGTTCTATTACAAACTTTGAGGGTCAATGTGCGAGGACCTAAGGGTGTTCATACAGCAAGAGCTTTGATTGATACGGGTTCCCAACGGTCCTATATATTATCCAAAACAGCGTCTATGATAGGATATGAGCCCACAAGTCAAGAAACCGTGCAACATTCTCTGTTTGGTGGGAGTTTTTCTGATGTAATTTGTCACAATGTTTATAAAATATATGTTGAAACTCTAAATGAGGATTATAGTGGTTATTTTGATGCATTGGACCAATGTAAGATCTGTGGGAACGTTTCGTCTATTCCAAGGGGCGTTTGGTTAGATGAACTTGCTGCTCAAGGTATTGAACTTAGTGATCTGGACACTTGTGGACCTATTGAGATTTTAATAGGGGCTGATATTGCAGGTAAACTTTTGACAGGGGAACACAAACTACTAAATTGTGGGTTGGTTTCCGTACGAACAAAGTTAGGTTGGACCTTAATGGGTAAGATACCGGAGGAAAAACATAGAAGAACAAATTTGGCTACTTTAGTGACGACTATGTTTACAACAGAAGCTAAGATAAGTGACTTGTGGAATTTAGATTCATTAGGGATACGGGATCCGAAAGAAATGTGTTCAAAACACGATTTAGAAGTTGAGTGTCAAAAACATTTTTTAGAGACTGTAAAGGTAACAAATGAAGGACGATATGAAGTTTGCCTTCCATGGATTGACAGTCATCCTCCACTTCCAGATAACTATGAAATAGCAAGTAAAAGACTATCTTCAACATTGAAGAAATTGAAGGCTGAAGGGCTGTACGACACGTACCACTCTGTATTTGATAGTTGGTTGGAAGAAAACATAATAGAAGAAGTACCCATTTCAGAAATGGATAAACCAGCTCACTACCTACCTCATCGACACGTTGTAAAACCTGAAAGCACAACTCCTGTTCGACCAGTTTTCGACGCAAGTGCTCATGAGTATAAAAGTCCCTCACTTAATCAATGTCTAGTGAAAGGCCCAAATCTAATTGAGAAAATTCCTTCAGTAATGGCTCGTTTTCGATTGAAATAAAGTGTAGTGTCACAGAAGACAATAACATCCAAGAATGTCTACGACAATCAGCTAAGCAAGTTTCTGGACAGACATCTGATAGAACAGAGACAATTGAAGATTCAAAACCTCCATCTCAAGAGTCGAGTCCTAGAATAAAATATTCAAGAAGTGGAAGAGCGATACGTACTCCTCTCAAGTTCGAATCACAAATGTAATACGTTATATGTGAATGAAGTTCATTTCTATTTTTGTTTGGTGGGAGGATGTTGGAAGATTAAAGTAATTTATAGTCGAAACAAATAATTGAATTCAAATGTTGTGATGACAGCTGATGGTGTATGTTTTTGTTTACTTGTTATGATTTTAAAGATAGTTTTTATATAAAGAGTCTTTTAATTTCATGTAGAATAAAAAGGTTTAATTTAATCGTCTGAGTATCAATCGTTTTAAGTATCAATCAGTAAATTCAATAAACAGAAATATTAAAATGAGAACAACACTTTTTGTATAGTTTTACCAAGTTGTTTTCAGAGTAAGAGTTTCACTGATCCGTTTATTTTAGATTCATAGTTAAAATTAGTAAAATGTAATTGCAATTACGATGGAATGAAATTAAAGTCAGTCAATGTCCTTAGAAGAAAGAAGATCTGTAGACAATAGTAAGAGAGCTTGTTTTTGTGGTTTAAAGCTAGGTCATGTAGCTAGTGAATGTAAGAACAGACCTAGGTGTATTTTGTGTAAGAAATCTCACTTTGTGATTATGTGCAATTCATCCCTTCCTGATGAAAGTAATAAAAGTAGCTCCAGTGGTAATCCAAGCCAGGATCAGGTAAAGGGGAATCAATCTCTAGCTAATTTTAACTCTTGTAATGTTCTATTACAAACTTTGAGGGTCAATGTGCGAGGACCTAAGGGTGTTCATACAGCAAGAGCTTTGATTGATACGGGTTCCCAACGGTCCTATATATTATCCAAAACAGCGTCTATGATAGGATATGAGCCCACAAGTCAAGAAACCGTGCAACATTCTCTGTTTGGTGGGAGTTTTTCTGATGTAATTTGTCACAATATTTATAAAATATATGTTGAAACTCTAAATGAGGATTATAGTTGTAATTTTGATGCATTGGACCAATAAGATCTGTGGGAACGTTTCGTCTATTCCAAGGGGCGTTTGGTTAGATGAACTTGCTGCTCAAGGTATTGAACTTAGTGATCTGGACACTTGTGGACCTATTGAGATTTTAATAGGGGCTGATATTGCAGGTAAACTTTTGACAGGTGAACACAAACTACTAAATTGTGGGTTGGTTTCCGTACGAACAAAGTTAGGTTGGACCTTAATGGGTAAGATACCGGAGGAAAAACATAGAAGAACAAATTTGGCTACTTTAGTGACGACTATGTTTACAACAGAAGCTAAGATAAGTGACTTGTGGAATTTAGATTCATTAGGGATACGGGATCCGAAAGAAATGTGTTCAAAACACGATTTAGAAGTTGAGTGTCAAAAACATTTTTTAGAGACTGTAAAGGTAACAAATGAAGGACGATATGAAGTTTGCCTTCCATGGATTGACAGTCATCCTCCACTTCCAGATAACTATGAAATAGCAAGTAAAAGACTATCTTCAACATTGAAGAAATTGAAGGCTGAAGGGCTGTACGACACGTACCACTCTGTATTTGATAGTTGGTTGGAAGAAAACATAATAGAAGAAGTACCCATTTCAGAAATGGATAAACCAGCTCACTACCTACCTCATCGACACGTTGTAAAACCTGAAAGCACAACTCCTGTTCGACCAGTTTTCGACGCAAGTGCTCATGAGTATAAAAGTCCCTCTCTTAATCAATGTCTAGTGAAAGGCCCAAATCTAATTGAGAAAATTCCTTCAGTAATGGCTCGTTTTCGATTGAAATAAAGTGTAGTGTCACAGAAGACAAAAACATCCAAGAATGTCTACGACAATCAGCTAAGCAAGTTTCTGGACAGACATCTGATAGAACAGAGACAATTGAAGATTCAAAACCTCCATCTCAAGAGTCGAGTCCTAGAATAAAATATTCAAGAAGTGGAAGAGCGATACGTACTCCTCTCAAGTTCGAATCACAAATGTAATACGTTATATGTGAATGAAGTTCATTTCTATTTTTGTTTGGTGGGAGGATGTTGGAAGATTAAAGTAATTTATAGTCGAAACAAATAATTGAATTCAAATGTTGTGATGACAGCTGATGGTGTATGTTTTTGTTTACTTGTTATGATTTTAAAGATAGTTTTTATATAAAGAGTCTTTTAATTTCATGTAGAATAAAAAGGTTTAATTTAATCGTCTGAGTATCAATCGTTTTAAGTATCAATCAGTAAATTCAATAAACAGAAATATTAAAATGAGAACAACACTTTTTGTATAGTTTTACCAAGTTGTTTTCAGAGTAAGAGTTTCACTGATCCGTTTATTTTAGATTCATAGTTAAAATTAGTAAAATGTAATTGCAATTACGATGGAATGAAATTAAAGTCAGTCAATGTCCTTAGAAGAAAGAAGATCTGTAGACAATAGTAAGAGAGCTTGTTTTTGTGGTTTAAAGCTAGGTCATGTAGCTAGTGAATGTAAGAACAGACCTAGGTGTATTTTGTGTAAGAAATCTCACTTTGTGATTATGTGCAATTCATCCCTTCCTGATGAAAGTAATAAAAGTAGCTCCAGTGGTAATCCAAGCCAGGATCAGGTAAAGGGGAATCAATCTCTAGCTAATTTTAACTCTTGTAATGTTCTATTACAAACTTTGAGGGTCAATGTGCGAGGACCTAAGGGTGTTCATACAGCAAGAGCTTTGATTGATACGGGTTCCCAACGGTCCTATATATTATCCAAAACAGCGTCTATGATAGGATATGAGCCCACAAGTCAAGAAACCGTGCAACATTCTCTGTTTGGTGGGAGTTTTTCTGATGTAATTTGTCACAATATTTATAAAATATATGTTGAAACTCTAAATGAGGATTATAGTTGTAATTTTGATGCATTGGACCAATGTAAGATCTGTGGGAACGTTTCGTCTATTCCAAGGGGCGTTTGGTTAGATGAACTTGCTGCTCAAGGTATTGAACTTAGTGGTTAGGACACTTGTGGACCTATTGAGATTTTAATAGGGGCTGATATTGCAGGTAAACTTCAAATTCAAATTCAAAAGCATTTATTCCAGAAAAATATACATGAACAAAACATAATAAATATAACATGGAATGTATTCTTCCGCATAGACTATAGGTCTGTGCGCGGAAGAAGAGTTCAGTTCAGCAGTTTGTTTTGTCGATCGGACATTGAAATCCGCAATAAACACAAAACTAGTTTCACTGTTTAATTTAAATATAAACGTTACTAAAAAAACGAAAACATAGGAAAATTAAAAAATGAAACAAACTAGGTTAAACATAGGATTATTCCTAAAAGCTAGTGACCAAAACACCCACATGCACATGGCATGCCTCTCACCATGCCGTCATACTAGGCACTAGAAAATGGTTTACAAGATTAATTTGACAAGGTTCAAGTGTACGGCGACCAAATCAATGTCTCAGCAGCAGCCCACCCAGCGCGAAGGAGCCACTCGCCTATTTTCCTTTTGTACTGCGAAACACTGCCCCCCTCAGCATTAATGATTTCAGGAGGCAAGTTACGATAAAGAATATGTGCAATATAGAATGGAGAATTTTGTACAGAGCTGAATGTGGAACGAGGAACGTTATAACCAAAATGTAGCCTATTTCTAGTTGGATAATTATGACAAATGTTGGTAAAGATTTCCTCTTTGTTGGTCTTGATAAATATGAGAAGTGATTTGATGTAAAGCTGCCTAATATTCAAAACTCTAAATTCTGAAAAAAGTTGAAGAGTTGGATATCTCGGTGGTTTCTTTAGTATAATTTTGATGAGGGACCTCTGTGATACGGCTAGCGGCTCCAGTGCCGCGGCAGAGACCCCGCCCCACGCCAAGACACCGTACTGTAGCACCGACTGCACGTGGGCGAAGTATACAGTCCTACAGTGCTCCACGGTCAGAACCCTGCTAAGCTGCCAAAAAGCATATACGAGCTTTCTAAGCCTTTGCTTTAAAAGCTGAATATGTGGAGTCCAAGTGAGCCGTTTATCTATTACAACACCTAAATATTTATATTGCTCAACACGCTCTATAGCTACGCAGCCATAGGACCCCGACCGCGGACCACTACAGGAATGCAAACAGAGTTGCCCGCAATCTGGACCTTGATCAAAAGTGGAAGTAATAGGCAAACATTTGGTTTTTGAGACATTTAGGGTCAATGAGTTATGATCAAGCCAGTTTTTAATTTTACTCAAGTCCAGTGCTGCCAACTCATACGTCTCCTCCCACGTACAGCCGGTGGACACAACTGCTGTGTCATCTGCGAAGAGAAATAACTTACCGTGGAGGGGAAGATGGGAAATGTTGTTTACATAAATTAAGAACAATAACGGCCCAAGATTACTTCCCTGTACAACTCCATAGTCGATAGCCGTAATATCGCTGTCAATTCCGTTTATTGAGACTACTTGAGATCGATTGTCTAAATAACTCGTAAACCAGTTTAAAGCCGTACCATTAACACCCACGTAGCTCAACTTTGAAATCATTTTTTTCCTATCAATTGAATCAAAGGCTTTTGCCAAGTCAAGAAAAGTTATGAGAATTTTATTTTTTGAAGCAATATGAGAAGAAATATACTTAGATAAATCAAACAATGCATGAGAAGTACTTTTGATGTGTCTAAAGCCATATTGATCAGGGGATATTACTTTTTCTTTCTCTAAATAGCTACTCAGTTGAATTTTTATACATTTTTCCAAGATTTTAGAAAAAATTCCAAGTAAAGATATCGGTCTAAAGTTAGATAACAAGTTAGTTGGCCCAGTTTTTTGTATTGGAATTATCTTGGCTATTTTGAAAACGTTAGGGAACTTACCCGTACGAATACTGAGATTGATAATGAATAATAATGGTTCGACAAGGAGATTTGCATAACTTTTAACTAACTGCGAGGAAATTCCGTCCCGCCCCGCTGCGGAATTTCCCCTTATACTAGAAATTACGCCTAACAGTTCTATTTGTGTAACCGGCCGCAGATGAAACACAGCGTCAATGGCGTGGTCGGAGTCTTCAACGCCCGCAGGTCCACTGGGACACAAAGCCCCCGCCAACTGAGCCCCCACAGACGCAAAATATGTGTTAAAACTATTGCATAAATCTTTGGTTTGCTGAGGGGAGGCAGTACTGTCGCTTGTTGCAAAGGCTTCTATCGGAAACCTTCCTTTATCGGTTGGTCGACCTGCTATTTCATTGACGACGCGCCAAAATCTCCTGGGATTACCTTGAGTGTCATCGATTTGTTTCCTATAAAAACTGAATTTAGCGCGCTTAATGACAGAATGCAAAATATTTCTAAACCTATTGTAGTTAATTCGAAGTTGTGCGTTAAATGGTTCCTTCTTAAGTCTTTTGCTCATTTTGTCGCGACGGCGAATAGAATTTATTAGGCCAATGGTTATCCATGGTTTGATTTTGAAAGAGCGGGCAGGTTTCTTAGTTAAGGTAGTATGACAGCTTAGGATAGAATCAACAGAATTTATGAGTCTCTCGGAAGCGAAATCTACATCCTCACAATTAAGAATGCTGTCCCAATTTTGTTGTTCCAGGCTTTGCTGAACTTTGGCCCAATCAATTTTTTTAAATAATGTGGATGAATTACTATTTGATTTACATGAGTCGGTAAATATTCCTAAAAAAGTTAAATAATGATCTGTGACAGCAGAATGTATAACGGCAGAAGAGGCAGTGAGTTTAAAGGGTAACTTGGCAAAAAAATGATCAATACATGTATTACTGGCAGGTCTTGTGGCTTTATCGATACATGAAATGAATCCCAAGTCCGATAACAAATCAAGATAGCATTCCTCGACAGAGTTGATTTGCGGATTTAAAATGTCAATATTGATATCGCCTGCAATAATTTTTAGGGTCTTATTTGTTATATTACCAGAAAAATAGTCACCAAGACCATTAATAAATTGTGGTATCGAAGAGCTTGGACTGCGATAAATACAGAGAAGTTCGCATGACGTACCGGCCCAGTTGAAGGTCAAGGACAGGCTCGTAGCAACCCCGCCGAGCAACAGCTGGCTGCAGGACACTGATAAGGCGTTGTCAATGTAGACAACCAAACCGTCACTTTGATTAAGGTTGTTTTCTGACTTAAATATGTTGTACCCCGGGAGGGGTGTTAAAATGTGATCATTATTCAACCATGCTTCGGTTAAAATTATGCATGATACCTTGTAATCTAAGCCTTGCAAAACCAGTATAAATTCATCAAAATTCTTTTTAAAGCTTCGGATGTTTTGATGCACAATGCTTATAGAACACTGACTACAAATTTCACTATCCTTAATCCCAGTGATATGTTTAAAATCATTAATATCGTGACAATCATAACAGTTGATTATTAATTGGTCATCAACATTTGTTGTTGCCATTATAAAGGCAGCACCACCGGCATCGACCAGCAATTTTATTGAATATATTCCTAATATAAAAGTGCCTAATAATAAATAATAATAATAATAATAATCAGCGAAACGTACAATACGATAGCTGATATATAAATAATAGGTCATATAGCTGAGTTATGCAAGACTAACATATATGATAAAATATGAGAGAAAATCGGAAATGTAATAATTAAGTTATTAATATTGTCGAATTTTTGTTCTTTGTAACATGCGTTAAATATAATTTGAGCCCTTTTTACTTTAAAAATCCTGCATTATCATCTTCATAGATATAAATAACTTACGATAATTATGACCACTTTAATGTTGTTACTCATGAGAAAAAAAAGTGAGTAGGAAACTACTGATCTGATAAAAGATAATAATTACTCTCTTTAAAATTTTAAGAACACATTTCCTGTACAGAACTATTAATTCAATTTCCAGTTAACTTTTGACAGGTGAACACAAACTACTAAATTGTGGGTTGGTTTCCGTACGAACAAAGTTAGGTTGGACCTTAATGGGTAAGATACCGGAGGAAAAACATAGAAGAACAAATTTGGCTACTTTAGTGACGACTATGTTTACAACAGAAGCTAAGATAAGTGACTTGTGGAATTTAGATTCATTAGGGATACGGGATCCGAAAGAAATGTGTTCAAAACACGATTTAGAAGTTGAGTGTCAAAAACATTTTTTAGAGACTGTAAAGGTAACAAATGAAGGACGATATGAAGTTTGCCTTCCATGGATTGACAGTCATCCTCCACTTCCAGATAACTATGAAATAGCAAGTAAAAGACTATCTTCAACATTGAAGAAATTGAAGGCTGAAGGGCTGTACGACACATACCACTCTGTATTTGATAGTTGGTTGGAAGAAAACATAATAGAAGAAGTACCCATTTCAGAAATGGATAAACCTGCTCACTACCTACCTCATCGACACGTTGTAAAACCTGAAAGCACAACTCCTGTTCGACCAGTTTTCGACGCAAGTGCTCATGAGTATAAAAGTCCCTCACTTAATCAATGTCTAGTGAAAGGCCCAAATCTAATTGAGAAAATTCCTTCAGTAATGGCTCGTTTTCGATTGAAATAAAGTGTAGTGTCACAGAAGACAAAAACATCCAAGAATGTCTACGACAATCAGCTAAGCAAGTTTCTGGACAGACATCTGATAGAACAGAGACAATTGAAGATTCAAAACCTCCATCTCAAGAGTCGAGTCCTAGAATAAAATATTCAAGAAGTGGAAGAGCGATACGTACTCCTCTCAAGTTCGAATCACAAATGTAATACGTTATATGTGAATGAAGTTCATTTCTATTTTTGTTTGGTGGGAGGATGTTGGAAGATTAAAGTAATTTATAGTCGAAACAAATAATTGAATTCAAATGTTGTGATGACAGCTGATGGTGTATGTTTTTGTTTACTTGTTATGATTTTAAAGATAGTTTTTATATAAAGAGTCTTTTAATTTCATGTAGAATAAAAAGGTTTAATTTAATCGTCTGAGTATCAATCGTTTTAAGTATCAATCAGTAAATTCAATAAACAGAAATATTAAAATGAGAACAACACTTTTTGTATAGTTTTACCAAGTTGTTTTCAGAGTAAGAGTTTCACTGATCCGTTTATTTTAGATTCATAGTTAAAATTAGTAAAATGTAATTGCAATTACGATGGAATGAAATTAAAGTCAGTCAATGTCCTTAGAAGAAAGAAGATCTGTAGACAATAGTAAGAGAGCTTGTTTTTGTGGTTTAAAGCTAGGTCATGTAGCTAGTGAATGTAAGAACAGACCTAGGTGTATTTTGTGTAAGAAATCTCACTTTGTGATTATGTGCAATTCATCCCTTCCTGATGAAAGTAATAAAAGTAGCTCCAGTGGTAATCCAAGCCAGGATCAGGTAAAGGGGAATCAATCTCTAGCTAATTTTAACTCTTGTAATGTTCTATTACAAACTTTGAGGGTCAATGTGCGAGGACCTAAGGGTGTTCATACAGCAAGAGCTTTGATTGATACGGGTTCCCAACGGTCCTATATATTATCCAAAACAGCGTCTATGATAGGATATGAGCCCACAAGTCAAGAAACCGTGCAACATTCTCTGTTTGGTGGGAGTTTTTCTGATGTAATTTGTCACAATATTTATAAAATATATGTTGAAACTCTAAATGAGGATTATAGTTGTAATTTTGATGCATTGGACCAATGTAAGATCTGTGGGAACGTTTCGTCTATTCCAAGGGGCGTTTGGTTAGATGAACTTGCTGCTCAAGGTATTGAGCTTAGTGATCTGGACACTTGTGGACCTATTGAGATTTTAATAGGGGCTGATATTGCAGGTAAACTTTTGACAGGTGAACACAAACTACTAAATTGTGGGTTGGTTTCCGTACGAACAAAGTTAGGTTGGACCTTAATGGGTAAGATACCGGAGGAAAAACATAGAAGAACAAATTTGGCTACTTTAGTGACGACTATGTTTACAACAGAAGCTAAGATAAGTGACTTGTGGAATTTAGATTCATTAGGGATACGGGATCCGAAAGAAATGTGTTCAAAACACGATTTAGAAGTTGAGTGTCAAAAACATTTTTTAGAGACTGTAAAGGTAACAAATGAAGGACGATATGAAGTTTGCCTTCCATGGATTGACAGTCATCCTCCACTTCCAGATAACTATGAAATAGCAAGTAAAAGACTATCTTAAACATTGAAGAAATTGAAGGCTGAAGGGCTGTACGACACGTACCACTCTGTATTTGATAGTTGGTTGGAAGAAAACATAATAGAAGAAGTACCCATTTCAGAAATGGATAAACCTGCTCACTACCTACCTCATCGACACGTTGTAAAACCTGAAAGCACAACTCCTGTTCGACCAGTTTTCGACGCAAGTGCTCATGAGTATAAAAGTCCCTCACTTAATCAATGTCTAGTGAAAGGCCCAAATCTAATTGAGAAAATTCCTTCAGTAATGGCTCGTTTTCGATTGAAATAAAGTGTAGTGTCACAGAAGACAAAAACATCCAAGAATGTCTACGACAATCAGCTAAGCAAGTTTCTGGACAGACATCTGATAGAACAGAGACAATTGAAGATTCAAAACCTCCATCTCAAGAGTCGAGTCCTAGAATAAAATATTCAAGAAGTGGAAGAGCGATACGTACTCCTCTCAAGTTCGAATCACAAATGTAATACGTTATATGTGAATGAAGTTCATTTCTATTTTTGTTTGGTGGGAGGATGTTGGAAGATTAAAGTAATTTATAGTCGAAACAAATAATTGAATTCAAATGTTGTGATGACAGCTGATGGTGTATGTTTTTGTTTACTTGTTATGATTTTAAAGATAGTTTTTATATAAAGGGTCTTTTAATTTCATGTAGAATAAAAAGGTTTAATTTAATCGTCTGAGTATCAATCGTTTTAAGTATCAATCAGTAAATTCAATAAACAGAAATATTAAAATGAGAACAACACTTTTTGTATAGTTTTACCAAGTTGTTTTCAGAGTAAGAGTTTCACTGATCCGTTTATTTTAGATTCATAGTTAAAATTAGTAAAATGTAATTGCAATTACGATGGAATGAAATTAAAGTCAGATCTATTGGTACTCTATGGCTCATGATGCAACTTAGAGATTACTTCGTAAAAAATACAAAATTGTTCTTAAACTTAAAATGGCAGGTATTAAGATTTTTTTTACAAATTAATTACAATCTTCTTGTTTATTTGATATTCATTCAAGTATTGATGCCCAAGTTTCCCTGTAACGATAGAAAAACTTTTCATCCTGTTTCGTTTCCCAAAATGAATTGTCTTAATGCGATCCTTTGTCATGTTGACTTAGTCATTGTTCCATTGGCCCAAGTTGGGTTAACGACGTGAGACTGTAACACTAATGGAGCTCTGATATTGTAAGCGTAGAGTCCCAAAAAAGAAATGGCTGAATAATAGCATGTATTTTCCACTTTTAATGTGGCGTCGTGATATTATTTAGAAAAGATGTTACACGGGCTATAATAGTTTTAGTGGTTCATTGTAGGTCATAAGTTACTTACAATGAAACTAAATGTAATATTACCATATTACAATATGCTTATTGCATTACCTTTTATCACAGTAAACCAAACCAATAATAAATTACGGATTGAAGAATCTAAAAGTAAATGTCAAACAGCTTTAACATGGAAAAGACTATGAAAAAAGTCTATCATAATTTAGTTGTTTGAAAAAAAGTAGTTGTGATATATTAATTTTCAATAGTCAATTTGCTTTTGTTTCAATTTTGCAAATATTTAAAATCTACGTGTCTTTAAACCAAAACATTTGCTTGTTCCAAAATATTTGTTTTATTATCATAACTAAATTAATTACGTTTTATGTTATATTGTTTTTATTTTTCTAAGGGGTTTGAATCGTATTTATTTTAAAGTGTGGGCGATATTTTTTATAGTATACTAGTTCATATTTACTATCCATAAATTGAAAGTAATGAGACCTTCTCGGCTATCAAGTTTTGAATGGGCTACTTGAGTGCGGCTCAGCCCTCTGGGAGCTTTTAAATGGGAAGAGATTTATGGTTCTGAATAGAAGCGACGAGGTTTCCAAGTTACCAGGCATTAATTGCTAGCCTCATACAAGAGTAGTTGTATATGCCAAGACCTATAAGTAAGACTCATTAGACTCAACCTTTTCTTTTATATGAAGTAAAACACTTGAAATCACGGTGCCATGAAATTACTTTTTATTTAGGACTACTTAACGTACGTTACTAATAACAATAAATATTCTTTAAAAATATTAACAATCATCAATTAAAAAGTTCATGTATTTTACTAGTCGCTTCGTCTATAACTTTTAATGATCAAATTACGTCATTTCGACTTCACTTTTCAAACAAATTACGATTTATCTAATGGTCTATCGCACTCTCCTTAGGTCTATCATTCATATCCTGAACAATTATTGTGAAGTGCAAAGCAACAAACCGATGGAAGAGGGGAAAACCATCCTTACGTTTCAACGCGCTAATTTTATCATAGGCCGTTACGTCAATTACAGTTATGTAGATTGTTCTACACGACGAGGTATAGGGAAGAAGAAAAACATTTGACATCAACAGCTCATCATTGAAGCACGTGAATAAATGTTAAAAAATTACATCATCAGCGATATGGTTTCGTAGTCCAATGGTCACGTCCATGAAATACTACGCTGCAGGTTCGGGTTCAATTCTTATTGATGACATATATTTTTTTCTTTTTTATTATATATATAACTTGTTTTATTTCGGTAAAAATTTTTATTTTTAGCGAATTTCCCCTATTGGGAAGAAGCTATTACCGTAGGTCTCATGGTAAGACCTAAGCTCGGGGCCAACTTTTCGTTTTGGGGCCCCCAGAAGCAAAAAACACAATTCGTTCGAATTTATATATATATATACATATAACTATGTGTCTGTTAGCACGATAACGGCCTCAAAAATGGTCCGATCGTTATGAAATTTGGTACGGGCATGTAAAGAGGTAATCAATTGGTCTAGTTTGTGAACCAGCCCGATCGGACCACCGGAAAGGGGGGTAAAGGGGGATAAACCCCCTAAAAGTTTGTTTTCAGTTTTTTTACATAGAAAAATAAAATTTATCAAATTTTGTTTGCACCATTGAATTTAGCTCAAAAAAACAAGCAATTTAGTATCTTGAATCACTGCTCTATGTCCATTGGTTACCGAGATATTGAAAGTGGTAAACACAATACGATGTCCCAATGTTAACCTTATGGGAAATAAGTAAAATTCTATATCTCGGTTATTTCTCAACATATCTTGATAAAACTTGGTAAATGGTTTCTTCTAGTTCAGATCTACTAAATATTAAATTATAACCACCCATTTTTGATATACCTGTGGCAGCAAACCTGCATACTCATTCCCCATGTTATTCTTATGGAGCTTACCAAAACATGTCAAATCTCGCTATGTTGGATTGAAATATGTTGTTTTGCATTTGAAATTCGCTGAGTATGCAGGTCTGCTGCAACGGGGGTATTTTAATTCTAGGTCAACTGAAGAAAATATATTTAGTTCAGTTTTTACAACATTTGCTACGAAACGTCATTTTAACTTATTTGAACAAATTAATTTCATATAGCGTGTTACCCTTTAGGAAAGTATTTTCTTTAGACAGCGCTTTGTGGAGTTAGGTTAGGTTAGTATGATCTATTATAATTTTATGCTTTCAATAAATCACGGACGTATATTATTAGCTAATTCTGTATTTTTAACCAAGTGTACATTGATCTGTAACCAGGTGAATGTGTTAATATCTGTTGGTAACATGTTTAACTAAAACCAATATGTTAGTAATGTCAAATGTTCTTCTTCTTCCCTGTATCTCATTGTTTTGAACAATTTGCAATTAGCTGTCAGTCTAGATACGTCGTTACACTAAAAATAGGTGAAATAACCACGAAACAAAAAAAACAATATTTCAAAAGTATTTTTTATTAAGACAAACATATTTTGATATATTATTATCGTTCGCTGGCGCCTAAGTTTTGTTCGTACATGCATTTACTTTTTACATAACTCATTACTATTAAACAAATGGAGGTATCAACTTTAAACCTGGCACTTTAGTAGGGAGCGACAAGTAGTCTCATTTGTGTATGTAGTTTCAAGTTTCTACCTGGTAAAATTTCAAGGGTCCATTTCACTGGCCCGGTCATGTTTGAAAATCAATATTTCAAACATACCACGATACAATACTTAATTAGTACTAACTAGTACCCGAATACTAGATTTAGTACTGCAAGCATTACCGAGTTATTAACAATAGTATGATGCCGGGCCAGGGAAATGCTAGCCCGGCCATGTCAGAAAACGCGGATTACGACGGTGCCACGATTTAATACTCAATTAGTACTATTTAGTACCCAAGTATTAGATTTAGTACTCCAACCATTACCGAGTTATAAGCCATAACGTATTATGAGGGCCGGAAATGCCAACCCGGCTATGTAAGAAAATGCGGATTTGGACGGTGCCACGATTTAATACTCAATTAGTACTATTTAGTACCCAAGTATTAGATTTAGTACTCCAACCATTACCGAGTTATAAGCCATAACGTAATATAGGGGCCGGAAATGCCAACCCGGCTATGTAAGAAAATGAGGATTTCAACGGTGCCACGATTTGATACTCAATTAGTACTATTTAGTACCCAAGTATTAGATTTAGTACTCCAAGGATTACCGAGTTATAAGCCATAACGTATTATAGTGGCCGAAGTGCCAACCCGGCTATGTAAGAAAATGAGGGTTTCAACGGTGCCACGATTTAATACTCAATTAGTACTATTTAGTACCCGAGTATTAGATTTAGTACTCCACCCATTACCAAGTTATAAGCCATAACGTATTATAGAGGCCGGAAATACCAACCCGGCTATGTAGGAAAATGCGGATTTTGACTGTGCCACGATTTAATACTCAATTAGTACTATTTAGTACCCGAGTATTATATTTAGTACTCCAAACATTACTGAGTTATTAACGATAGCGTATCATAGGGGCCGGAAATGCCAACCCGGCTATGTAAAAATTGCGGATTTCAACGGTGCCACGATTTAATACTCAATTATTACTATTTAGTACCCAAGTATTAGATTTAGTACTCCACCCATTACCGAGTTATAACCCATAACGTATTATGGGGGCCGGAAATGCCAACACGGCTAAGTAAGAAAATGCGGATTTTGACGGTGCCGCGATTTAATAATTAATTAGTACTATTCAGTACCCAAGTATTAGATTTAGTACTCCAACTATTACCGAGTTATAAGCCATAACGTAATATAGGGGCCGGAAATGCCAACCCGGCTATGTAAGAAAATGAGGATTTCAACGGTGCTACGATTTAATACTCAATTAGTACTATTTAGTACCCGAGTATTAGATTTAGTATTCCATCCATTACCAAGTTATAAGCCGAGTTATTGGCGCTGTTGAAATACGCATTTTCTTACATAGGGTTGGCATTTCCGGCCCCCATAATACGTTATGGCTTATAACCCGGTAATGGTTGGAGTACTAAATCTAATACTTGGGTACTAAATAGTACTAATTGAGTATTAAATCGTGGTACCGTTGAAATCCGCATTTTCTTACATAGCCGTGTTGGCATTTCCGGCCTCCATAATACGTTATGGCTTATAACTCGATCATGGTTGGAGTACTAAATCTAATACTTGGGTACTAAATAGTACTAATTGAGTATTAAATCGTGGCACAGTCGAAATCCTCATTTTCGTACATAGCAGGGTTGTCATTTCCGGCTCCCATAATACGTTATGGCTTATAACTCGGTAATCCTTGGAGTACTAAATCTAATACTTGGGTACTAAATAGTACTAATTGAGTATTAAACCGTGGCACCGTCGAAATCCTCATTTTCTTACATAGCCGGGTTGGCATTTCCGGCCCCTATATTACGTTATGGCTTATAACTCGAAATGGTTGGAGTACTAAATCTAATACTTGGGTACTAAATAGTACTAATTGATTATTAAATCGTGACACCGTCAATATCCGCATTTTCTTACATAGCCGGGTTGGCATTTCCGGCCCCTATAATACGTTATGGCTTATAACTCGGTAATGGTTGGAGTACTAAATCTAATACTTGGGTACTAAATAGTACTAATTGAGTATTAAATCGTGGCACCGTTGAAATCCGCGTTTTCTGACATGGCCGGGCTAGCACTTCCCTGGCCCGGCATCATACTATTGTTAATAACTCGGTAATTCTTGGAGTACTAAATCTAGTATTCGGGTACTAGTTAGTACTAATTGAGTATTAAATCGTGGTATGTTTGAAATATTGATTTTCAAACATGGCCGGGCCAGCGAAATGGACCCAAATTTCAAACTTGTGGCCATTTTTACTAATCAAAGTTCTCTAAAGCTGGAAAAATCATTAAACCATTGTTTTTTTAAGTTACGAGTTATAAAATACAATACAGTTATAAATGGTTTTATCAGGTTTTAACAAACATTAATAAACTTTTTTCAATAAACGTAATTAAGAAAGTTTATTCTGAAGTTACCACATATGTAGTCAGGAAAAATTCACTCAAAGTTTTACCTTAAAAACTAACGTTAGCTAATTAAAGTTAAAATGTTGTACCTTAGCTTAGTGAGCTATTTCTGATCGAATAAATTGTTAAAAGCAACTAAACAGTTAAATTGTTTGTTGCAGCTTATTGCCATTAACATCGGTGTTAAGTGCAGGTTCCATGTGCCATAAACCTTAATTCCTTAAAACAAGCATTAGATACAGAATCCATTTCCTACAGAGGCCATTTCGTTGACTTTGAACTATCTCCTAAGAAAGATAGTAACATTCTTTTGAGAATGTACCTCATCTAGGCCTACTTTTACTTTCATTTCATTACTTTTCTTCTAGAGAAACGATGATAGTTTTAAAGCAATTAATTTTAACCATATAATTTCACTGTTATATCCAAATGGATGAAGTGCATATTAAATTAACCGTTAAAATTAATTATTTAGTCAACTTTAACGTTTAAGTAAAAAGATTTATAGACTTTTTTGTGATGCCCGCTAACATGTTTTACCAACCCCTTAATACTACAAGTTACTAATAGAAATAGTAAAATATTTGGTTCTTACAATTCTTTGATTATGTCACCACATATTTTATTGAAGCAATTTTTCTTTCACTAAAAACGGTGATTTCTGAGCTCGTTTTTTCTCAATCACGTAAACAACTCATTAAAAGAATTATTCGAAAACATTTAACGTTCTGTTTAAAACTTCTGCGAGCATGTTCTCTCGGTCATGTCCAAAAGTCACAGTGACAGTGTTTAGTGTTTCGCTACTGTGTTTGATGTAAATTTCATTGCGATACGTGTTTTGTGTGCAGTAATTAAAGAATGTGACTGTTTTTTTAATAATGTTTCCTTAACGAGAACACAGTTCTCGCATAGGAGAATCCTTCATTATCATCCTTTAGTATTATGCAAAGTATTTATACATAACTAAGAATAATTGGATGTTTCTACTCTAATTTAATTTCCAGTATCTTTAACTAATATTACTCAGTGGAAGAAAAATAACTCACTTGTAACCTGATATGTTGGGCCTTCAATATCAATTATTCTGAATTTATTTTTTTTCTAATCATATAATACTGTATTATATTTAATGTCATCTTTAAATATTTCTTTGGAGATAGGTCAAAGCCAAGGAAATGGCTTCTGTAGGAAATGGATTCTGTATCTAATGCTTGTTTTAAGGAATTAAGGTTTATGACACATGGAAGCTGCACTTAACACCGATGTTGATAGCAATAAGCTGCAACTAACAGTTATAACCTAGTTTTTTATAATTATTTGATCGGAAATAAAGGTTTTTTTTAACGCAAAATATTTTTAAGACTGAACAACGGACATATAAAAATACCCCCGTAGCAGCAGACCTGCATAATTAGCGAATTTCAAATGCAAAATAACGTGTTTCGATCCAACATAGCGAGATTTGACATGTTTTTTTAAGCTCCATAAGAATAACATGGGGAATGAGCATGCAGGTTTGCTGCCACAGGTATATCAAAAATGGGTGGTTATAATTTAATATTTAGTAGATCTGAACTAGAAGAAACCATTTACCAAGTTTTATCAAGATATGTTGAGAAATAACCAAAATAAAGAATTTTACTTATTTTTCCCATAATGTTAACATTAGGACAACGTACTGTGTTTACCACTTTCAATATCTCGGTAACCAATGGACATAAAGCAGTGATTCAGATACTAAATTGTTTGTTTTTTTGAGCTAAATTCAATGGTGCAAACAAAAATTTGATAAATTTTATTTTTCTATGTAAAAAAACTCAAAAAACACATTTTTAGGGGGTTTATCCCCCTTTACCCCTCTTCCGGTAGTCCGATCGTGCTGGTTTACGAACTCGCCCGAGTGATTACCACTTTACACGTCTGTACCAAATTTTATTAAGATCGGACCAATTTTGCGGCCGCTATCGTGCTAACAGACATATATATATATATATATATATATATATATATATATATATATATATATATATATATATATATAATTCAAACGAATGGTGTTGTTTGCTTCTGGGGGCCCCAAAAAGAAAAGTTATTATGGTCTTGGGCTTAGGTCTTACCATGAGACTTACGGTAATAGCTTCTTCCCTATAGGGGAAAGTCGCTAATAAAATGAGTACAGTATTTTTAGTTAATGTTTACATTTTATACAACCTATTATTCAAGTTTGATCACTTTTAGTTTACATTATGTGATCAAACAACCCGCCATTGGCATTTGTACAAAGTTGTGCGCTCTCCATCAAATTCCGTAACACGTGTTGCGGGTACGTATTTGAATTTCTTGACTTCAATTTATTTGTTATGTTTGTTGTTTGGTTAGAGGTGCTCAATATTCTGTGAATTGTTTTCGTAGGCCTTCCTTTTTATGTATCCCCAAAGAAAATTATACTGTGTGTCTAAAAAGTCCCGGACCGGTTTAATATCTTTTAAAGTAAGCCAGATATCAAAACTATATTCTGCTTACCTTTTAGTAATAAAAAAACTACTTTTTGATGTACATGTCATCTCTGCCCCTGTCCCCCAAAATTGGATTTTGGAGGGGTAGTTCCAAAATTTTAAATGTAAACCCCCATCGTGCGACTGCTTATTTTAAATGGCTTGTTAAAAGAAACACATTGCCACAAACTGGAGGTCGATATCATGCACCATTCTAAAATGGCGGTCATACAAACATAAAAAATGACGTCCGTAAATTAAAATTGAGCATTTTCTGTGATCGGCAATTCACATTTAAATCGATCAAGAATCACTAGAACACATTTTAACTTATTAAAAGATACAAAAATAATAATTCCTTGTTGTCATCATCAAGGCTCAACCCTCCAAATTGTTTTGGAAGGGGGGGGGGTGGTTTGTTCAACTATATTCAGTATCAAATCACATCATATGACCAGTCATTTTAATATGCTGAATGAGTAAAAAAATAAGCCATAGCTTGTTTGAATTGAATTTTAAAAAAATATGGTTTTGTGGCGAATATTTGGCACTTCCATGTATTGTGGTTTTCCTAAAAGATAACGCATAAACGACCCTCCACAGGTCGCTGAGCCAGAGGTTGCATCAAGGCAGATATCTATTTTAGTCTGTTAGTTAAATAATTTTGACACTAATAAAATTCATTATTTAGTTATTACAAGTAAGGTAAATCTTTTGGAATTTCATTGAAACAAGCTGTGGCTTATTTTTTTACTCATTCAGCATATTAAAATGAGTGGTCATTCGATGTGAGTTGATATTAAAGTTGGTTGGACAACCCCCCCCCCCCCAAAAAAAAAATTTGATGGTTAAGCCTTGATGATAACAACAAGAAATTAATTTTTGTATCATTTAAGTATTTAAAATGTGTTCAGGTGATTCGGATTTAAATGTGGATTGCCAAACACAGAAAATACTCAATTTTAATTGATGGACGTCATTTTTTTATTTTTGAATGGCCGCCATTTTGGACAGAAGCATGATATCGACCTCCGGTTTGCGGTATTGTGTTTCTTTTAACAAGCCCTTTAAAATAAGCAGTCGCACGATGGGGTTTACATTTAAGATTTTGGGACTAGCTCCCCCAAAAATCCAATTTTGGGGACAGGGGCAGAAATGGCATGTACATAAAAAGTAGTTTTTTTAGTACTAAAAGGTATGCAAAATATCGCTTTGATATCTGGCTTACTTTAAAAGATACTAAACCGGTCCGGGACTTTTGGGACACACAGTATAGTGGGGTCAAATCCGGGGATCCTGGGGAGGGGGGGGAGGGGATAATCCTCCCTTGATAAAATAAAGTTTTGGGTTGGGTTTAAAAAAACCCTGTAGCTCCCTAAGATAATGGTGTATTCTTCATGTAGCAATATGTTGTAGTTACCTGTTTTCAACTCGAATATGTTTGTTGTGGTTAGTTGATGCTAAACCTTTAATGCGTTTTCACTGTTAAATTAATTTTTCAGATTACACTCGTTGAATTTTAATGATTATAGAGGTATTGTAGAGGGACACTAAAAGCGGAAGTTAAACATAACTCCTTACATAAATTACTCCTAGCATAAATACTTAACTTTCTTTAAATTCGCTTGGAAAACCTTCACTCGAAAAACTAAATAATTTTTCTTTTTCACTTTCATATCAACTATTTCATTTTGGCCATAATCCAGTTATTTGAGTTTTGTGGTACATTGTATATTTGATTACAGACGCAAAGCAAACAACTAGCATGTTTAACAATAGTATATAATATGAGACTTTGAGCGTATTTCTCTAATAGGGAAGAAGCTGTTGCCTAAGCTTATGGTAAGTCCTAGGCTGGAGATAATGTTAAATGTTTGTTTTGGGATACCCTGCAGCAAAAACAGATTCGTTAAAATTTATATATAACACATATATATTTCTGTTAACGCGATATCAGCGGTAAATATGGTCCGATCTTCATGAATTTTACCACTTCATAATTACCACTTCACACATGTGAAGTGGTAATTACTCGGACGAGTTCCTATAAATGCCCGATCGGACACCGGAAGGGGGGCCAGCTAAGGGGAACCGACCCCTCTAAAATGTATTTTATGAGGTTTTTAGAAAAATAAAAATAACCCAATTTTTGTTTCAAACATTTAATTCAGCTCGAAAAAATTAAGTATTTTCAATCATTGCTGTATACACATTTGTTACCGAGATATTGAAAACACAGTATATTGTCCCCATGTTATCCTAACGATAAATAAGTAAAATTCTATATCTCCCTTATTTCTCACTAGCTGATCAACCCGGTTCAGCTTTATTAGGTTGCTATGACAACTTGATATAATCCTCCCTTTAGTTTAACATTGAATTTTAGGAGCACCGTAGGGTGTAGTCCTGTTTGGAAAACCCGTACTTAGCGGATGCCTACACTCTAAGAAGAACGTCCACGCAAATTTTAAAATGTCTAGGTCAAATAGTTTGGGCTGTGCGATTATAGGTAAGTGGTATATTTGACAAATATGTAATAGATTATATCTTAATAAACCTTGGTTTGTGGCTTCATCTAGGTGAGCTCTAATGAATAATAGTAAAAATGTCCCGATATTTAAGTTTTCCTGGCAGCAAACCTGCATACTCATTCCCCATGTTATCCTTGTGGTGCAAAAAGCTATAATCTCCTTATATCTTAACACACTATGACATAACGATAAACTAGTATGGCTTTTATAGTTAGTTTTGTTAAGAAATCCCATTAATGGCGGGAAACCCCCTAAAGATGATATATTAATTCATTTGTTGGTTTTTATTCAAATTGAAAAAGCCTTAATATTTAATTTAAACCCCCCGATTTCAATATACCTATTGCACAAAACTGCACACTCACTTTCTATGTTATCCTTATGGAAATTACAAAACAACATGTTAAATATCGCTAAGCTGGATTGAAATATGCTTTTAAGGATTTGAAATTCGCTGAGTATGCAGGTCAGCTGCAGAGGGGGTATTTTACATTTATTTTATCACGTTCATTGGAGTGGTGATTGGCCCTTGCAAATCCCTAAAGTTGTAAGCGCAAGAGTTGACCTGGCCCTAACAACTGCACGGAGGGTCTCCCGACGAGTCCCAACCTTTCGATTGAGTCAATGTTTTAACTGTTTGAATTTATTTATGAGTAAACATCGAAGGTCAGCTAAGGAACGCTTTTTCTTTTTTTCTATTAAGTAAATTAACATACAAAATTACATACTTGACAAAAAGGAAATGATTCCCCACAAGACCAAAGTCTGAGTGTGGAGAAGAGTTCTTAGGCACGAGCACATATATCTAGTCTTCTTCCACTAGTTGGCAGTACAAATACATACAAAACTTAAAAGAGAAACAAATTACCCCTCAAAAACAAATAAATAAATAAATAAAACAAATTGTTACTTAAGGAATTATACAAAACAATAGGAGAAAAAATCATACATCGTACAGTTATTCGAAAACAAAACAAAATGAGTTAATCCGAACAAATTAGAATTCCCACAGACAACAAACATTATGATGCGTATGGCGAACGAATCAGCAGCTCCGCCATCCTCGATCCAACACCGAGCAGCCACTTCTCAATATCTCGCTTGTAAACAGACATGCTACCACCCTTTTTATTAATTATGTTGAATGGAAGATTTCTATACAGCTGATGAGCCAAATAAAATGAATTGGACAGATCTGATTTGAATTTAGGTTTGGGAATTGAATAGTCATAGTATGGTTTATTTCTAGTTTGGTAGCCATGGGTAGTTTGGGAGAAGATTTTATTTTTAATGTCTTTGACATATACTGAAAGAGTTTTAAGATACAATTGCCTAATATTAAAAACTGAAAAAATTTCTAAAAGAAGATTTGTTGGATATCTTTGGCCGTTATTAAGAATTGCTTCTATTACAGACCTTTGGGTGACCACCAAGGCTTCGAGTACCGAGGCAGAGGTACCACCCCAAACTAGCAATCCATACTGCAGCAGAGACTGGACGTAGGCATAATACACACTCCTGCAGCGATCCACGGCCAACACCTGACTTAGCTGCTTGAACGCATAAATCATTTTTCTCAATTTTTGATTAATGTAATGAACATGTGACTCCCAAGTCAATTTGTGATCAAATATTACCCCTAGTTACTTGTATTGAGTCACCTGCTCAATCACACCACAGCGAAAGGTGAAGGACCGCGGATCGCCACAAGAGTGCATTCGAAGCACCCTCTGACCTGGACCAGAATCAGTCTTGACATATACAGGGTGAGTCTTCTAAGCCGTCCAAAACAGATTATAGGTGAACAGCTTAACATACAAAGATGAAACAAAACATTTCCCCACTAAATCATAACCAAGGAACAACGTAAAAATATTTTTAACCTTTTTAAAATACAGGGTGTTCCCAAAACCGGGGGTCACAGGTTCGAATCTCGGAATTTTTAAGTGTAAACATATGTCGTAGTATACATCATTTTAAAGCTCTAAGCAAGACAAACAATTTGGTGAAAACAGAACTCAATTATCTTCATTACTTTCAAAATGGCGGACGTTTTTGTGAAAAATATTAGTATTTACGGAATACCCTGTATCTCGAGAACTACTGAAGGTTTTTTGTTCTGTTTGAAAATTGTTAATCCTTGTTAACTGAGCTTTAATTTGATATGCAAGATGCCAACATTAAAAAAAATAAATATTTTTAGCGAATTTCCCCTATAGGGAAGTAGCTATTACCGTAGGCGGCACGGTGAGACTTAAGCCCGGGACCATGTTATTTTTTCATTTTGAGGTCCCTAGACCCCAAAAACACTGTTCGTTCATTTTCATATATATGTATATATATATATATATATATATATATATATATATATATATATATATATATACCTGTCCGTAGGCGCGATAACTTTTGTAAAAAAGGTCCGATCTTGATGAAATTTGGAACAAACGTGTAAAGCGTCATTCATGACTTCGAGTTCGAAAACCAGCAAGATTGATTTACTCTAAGAAGGTTTTTTTCACAAAATAAAATTTATTTTCAAGATTTAACACCTTTTTACTAATTATTTTTAAACTTAATTGTCAAAATTGGATTCAGCTTAAAAAAACAAACAATTTAGCATTTTGAATTATTATTCTACGTCAATCCGTTGCTTAGATATTGGATGATATTGGATGTGCTAAACACAGTACGTTGTCCAATATTGTTTTTAATTTTTCCCTCCAAAAAGTATAGACACCCTGATTTGAGATGTTTTAAAAAAATACAATTCTGAACATATGATTAAATTTGCAGGTGTAGAATATTTTATTTGTGTTTATTTTGAATAGTTAAGAGTTCATTGATCAAGATTTTGCAGAAAATATATACTATATCAAAAAATACAAATTATTTTTAAATTTAATAAAGAAAGTAAGAGCATTTGGAAAGGGGGGGGATGTCTTGGTCTAAACTGCCTGAAAATGTAGCATAATATATGATATGTTTAAAATTATGAGGATTGATAATATGTTTTATTGAAATTGGCTGGAGATGTAGGCCTGTTGCAATAGGGATGTTTTAATTGCTATAAAACTGACCATATGATTGAATTTTTTCATGAGATTAAATTATTTGTTTGTTTTGAGTGTTTTGAGTTCATTGGTTATATGTTTGTTGACATTTATATTCTATAATAAGATTACAGTTATTAAAAATTGAAAGACTAAGAATTATATAAAATACAAAAGTGTATGTATTACTAATGAAAACCAATATGGTCTCTTTGTTAATTTTCCTCATGTTTAAAGCTCATGAATGATTAAATATGTGTTTTTAGTATATTATTTACTTAATGTATTCAAATGATACTTTCCTTCAAACAAGTTAAATCCTCACATATACAAAATAAATCCTATGGAAATTCGCTGAGTACGCAGGTCTGCTGCGACGGGGGTATTTTTTGTAAATGTTGGTATTATTGAAAATCAAAAATTTTAAATGGCAAAAAATGTTAAATAGGATATCATTTCAAAGGTCTTGCAACCTAAATAAGTAACTGTTTACTTATTTAGTTTTCTGTGGTTTGACTATTAGTACCGTTAATTGTAACGTATTGCTTACGATTGTTAAAATAATTTTTAAACCAATTCAACGAATTTCCCTTAACACTAATAAGTTCTAATTGTTCTAAAAGTTTATTTCTATCTACAGAATCGAATGCCTTGGCAAGGTCCAAAAATGTAATCATTACATTAAATTTTCACCATTTTTTCCAGAATCAGTTTTGTAACGTCAAATAGTGCATCTGAAGTATTTTTACCTTTACTAAATCCATATTGCAAACCTGTTATGATTTCCTCCACAACAAGATAATTGTTCAATTGGATTTTGACACACTTTTCAAGTATTTTATCAATGACTATCAGCAAAGAAATCGGCCTAAAACTATTCATAGAAGATTTTGAACCACTTTTGAAAATCGGGACTTTTACTATTTTAAAAGCATCCGGAAATTCTCCTGTTCGAATACTAAGATTGATTAAGTGGAGCTAGGGTTATATTAGATAGCAGGAGTAGTTTTTTATCAATTTATATGGAATGTCATCCCACCCGGGGCGAGACCCACCCTTTAGGCTGTTAATTACATCAATAAGTTGGCTGCGATTGACAGGCTCCAACGCAAAGTCTGATTCAACTGGATGGTCGGCATCCTCCACCTTAGGTGGGACAGTAACAGAGCTAAATTAAATAATCTAGTATTTTGAATCATGAGTTTACGTCAACTGGTTGCGGAGATAATTGATATTTTAGTTTGGCGGTAAACGCAGTACGTTGTCCAATGTTATTCTTATGGCAAATATTTGTAAATCGATATCTCCGTTATTTACGAACCGATTTTGATAACATTTCGTATATATTTGTGTGATAATTAATTGTTAATTTGTTTTATTTCACTAAATATGTTTTCTGGTTTTAAATGACTTGAAGGGAGAAAGTATGTATCAGTTTCCTGATACCGTTTATTTTCATGTATCCTTTGTATTTATGAATTGCTATTTTGCATTTTTCGATTTGATTATTTCATAATATATTGCAAGTTATTCTAAACATTTCTATGCATTCTGTTTCTGCAATTCATGAATTATTGTTGATTTGTGAAGAATTGTTTTGGACTTTGAATATATATATATTTTGTGGAAGGTTAGTGGAATCCATTTACGGACGAAGTGTGGGACTCGCCGAAGCCCTGCTCACTAAAACACCTCCTTGTTCCGGGCAAATCTCCCCCCGGGACCGTTTACACATTACACTTTAGGGGGAGACCCCGTGCTAGGAACCGCATGCTAGAGACCGCGTTCAGTCAGAAGAGGGAACTACTTCCCTATTCTTCTAGCTGGCTTTGACTGGCGTTGATTTTCGGCCTTTTTTGCGTTTTCCAGGGCAAGCCTAAAAACGTGGCATGCCCCGGAACCAGCGATGTGGTCGCACGGATGTTGCGGCTGCAGCTCACTGCATAAAAAGCAGCGAACTGCATAAAAAGCAGCGAACTGCATTCCCGCAATCTTTGTGGAGGTGGCCCGACTCTCCGCACTTGTAGCAGAGAGTGGACTGATCCACCCCCGTACACTCGCCGCGACGGTGCCCGTAGCCCAGGCACCTGAAGCACTGGATGACTACGGTCCGCAGGCGCACCGCGCAGCTGAGATACCCCACCCGAAGGTGGCCGGCCTTCAGCACTTTGGCAGACTCTTCCTCAGAAAGGCCGAGGACTGCCAGCTTCAATTTCCGCTTCTTGGGGGGGCCCAGCGATACCCCGCGCTTCTCACTAGTACCTCCGAAGAACTTGACGAGAGCACCGACCACCTCGTTCGTCTCCGTGACGGCGTCGAGGTCCCTCACCTCGACGGACACCCGCTTTTCTTGGGAAACGATGCTTCCCGTTCACCCAACAGCGGCTTCAAGAGCCGCAGAGAATTTCTCCCTGTCCGATCCCTTCCCCAGCCGGAGGATTGTCGCACAGACAATTTTGGCTGCATAGGTGTCCGGGTTAAGATCCTTTCGGATTCTGCCTAGCACACCCGCATATGATTGGCCTGTCGCCACTCTGATAACCACAGAAGAAACGCCCGTGCTCGCTTCGGCCTGGGTTGCGGCTTTGTGGCTACAGTTTCCAAATGGGGTTCTGTAACCGTTACAGCCGGCGTCAACACCTGTTCTGCTTTCTTTTGCTTTTTCTTCTTTTTTCGCCTTCCTCCTTTGCTGCTCATCAGAGCTTTCGCTGGGGCTGTGGATCCGCTTGGGTGGGGCTGAGGAACTGGCCGCGAGGACGGCGTCCTTAAGGAGTCGTCCTTGAATCCGCGACCTGATCCTCTTCCTGGCAGTTCTGGCTACCTCGACGTCGTTGATTTTGCCGTGATAGCAGTCTTGCTCCCGCACGGCAGATCTTCGCAGAGCCTTCAGTTCGTCGAGCAACGCTTCAAGTCTGGGAATCCCATCCCTTACCATGTTGTTCACGTTCTTCTAGAGTCTACAAGCTGCAGTTATGCTGCCCAGCAGAGTTTCTACTTTCTTAAAGATTTCCTCCTCCTCCTCCCGGACTTGGAGAACCTTCGCCCATGCTCTCTCATAGTACTCGAGATCCTGAGCAGTGGCGTGAGAGAACTCACAGCCTATTCTGCTCGCCAACCTGTTCCGTCGAGTCTGTGGCACTGTCAAAAATGTCTAGTTGCCCTCCCCAAAGGGCTGCCCGAATGTATGGGGTGGGATTTTAGACCGGAGTCCTGACCCACGTGGGGTACGTTTCCGTTGTTTTGTCCAGACATCATGCTGGCTGGTCCCCTTGTAGCCGGCTTTTACGGCAAGCAGGGGATACTGTTGGAACATTCTACTCCGGCCCAATACGGAAAGAGAAGAAGGCGTGAAAAGACACTCAGGGTTTGAGGTCGAGGAAAGAAGAGGGTGAGCAGGATTAGCTCAGAAAAGGAAAAAAGACGGCGAGCCAAGACCCGAGAAAGTAAGAAAGGTCATGGCTCAAGAAGAACTGCGAGAAGGAGAGTCCCTGGGGGGGAGGACTTTGAATATATTAGTGCTGTTCCAAATTATAGTGACGACTAATTTTCTTTTGAAATATTATTATTGTTATTTCCTGGTTATTCTTCATGATCATCTGTATTTATATTCATGTTTAATTGTATTTATCAATTTGCTTTTCTTGTTATTGTAGGTTACTTGTTCTAATTATATTTTACGCTCTTTATTTCTACATTTATTTCTGTATTATTCTTCATTAGTGATGATTGTTATACTACTGTTGAACTGTCACACCATCTATTGTTTTCTCATTTATGTATTGGCATTGCCATTGGTAATCAATATATATATATATATATATATATATATATATATATAAAAGAAGAGTTGTGTGTTGGTATATTTAGTGCTACAGCCAAAACTACACGTCGTAGACCCATGATCTTGGTATCAAATTAAAGCTTGGAATGATCTGCACTATGGTGGTTGGGTTTCGATATCTTATTGGGTGTGGGCACAGGATCGTCCGAAAGGGACCTATGTCAAGGATTTTGTGAGTACTTGAGGTTTTATTTGTTTATATCGAAACACATGGTTTAATTTTAAAATGTAACTGTGGTTAAAGTGGTTGCCAACAGAATGCAGCACCTACAATTGTTTTTGTACAACAGGTGAATACTAGCAAATGTGTTTTTATTTACGTTATCAATTATTTAGTAAATTTTTACTGTTAGGTTATGTTATTAAAAAAACATGAAGTGCACTAAAATGTAGAGTTACATATTTTTTTTTGTTTTTATAAATTCAAAGATAGTATAAATAAGACGAAAAAATGTCAAAACTTAGGAGAAAATGTTTGCATTCCGTATCTTATAACGTAAATGAACGATTGCAAGAAAAAATGAAACAATGAAGAGAAAGAAACACATCTAAGAGTATCACGGGAAAATTCACAGCGACATCAAGAAACACTGTCGTAGCAGATTTGGAACAGAAAGGGAGACAGACGCACAAGGTGATGAAAGAAATAATCAGAACAGAGATATAACGGAGGACCTTTGAAAAAGGGATTAAGCAGAAGAAGCTGAATTAAATTAAACAGTTTAAAAGCTGTTTACAAAAGGACAAGGAACTATGATTTTGGCTGTAAAGTACACATTATTCCAATAAAATGTATATTGTATTGAACACCCGAATGTAGTAATTTGCAAAATGGACAGAATTTGTAGTTGTTGCATAGCACAAAGGTTAATTCAAAAAGAAAACGCATATTATGTGCTGTTTGAAAGGAAAAATAAGACTGCTACCACCAAATATGCCTCCTCCGGCTTTATCAAATATAATATGTATGGAGAAACATCATAATGTATTGAATTTTAGATTAAATTAGACGTTATAATTCTTGCTTCCAAATTACATCTTTTGGACTACTATTTAGGCCTTCGTAAGATTTTTCAACCCAGCGAAGCGGGTTAACAACAGCTAGTAAATAAATAAAAACATTTGTTGCTCTTTTTTGATTAGTGAGTACAACTCTTAATCTTAAGCGCAACTCAAAGCACAAATTAAATATTTCGTTTAGTTTTAATTACGTAGTAAAGCTATTTAATTTATTACCATTAACAATAGAAGCTATAATCAATAGTAGAGATAGTTTGTTGTCAAAAATAATTTCAGAGTAGGCTAAATGACAGTCGATTAAAATGATATAAAAATGATAAAAATAGTTTGGTCAAATTTTTACTTTTATCAGTCAAACAGTTTTCATTGGATTAAGCAATTGCGGTGTAGTCCCCAAAGTAGATGTATATTGGCATTCCCCTGATTAGTTTGTGAAATCGGTTCTGTTGTTGTCAGTTATATGCAAAGCAAAGAGCTTTATCGTTGACAAATCTAACTAACTATACAATCTAACTGCGTGTAAGCCATAATTCGTTCATACTTTGGATTAGCTGTAAATTAAATGACTCTTTCTCTTAATCATTGTATCTTACAAATGGACACTGTTAAAACTTTCAAATAATACTTTATTCATCCAAAACACAATTTAAATATCTATTTGTTCAACCTTCGTCTTCTGGCTATATTGTTTAGTATGGTTGAGTTTGGTTCATTTTAGTAGTTTTCAAAAAATCTGTATGATTATTTTGCAATCAAAAGTTCTACTTGCATTATAATTGTATTTTGTATGCAAAGCTTTCCTAATTACACTGCACCATTTTAATATGTTAATTTTCTCGTACACTAGTAAGCAACAAGCATACATATATTTGTTTATGTTATTGTTATATCGTTATTCAAATTAAATAATAATACTGTCGGTAAAAAAGACTCATTGAATACCTAACTTATTTAAAATCTTTTTTGTATTTTTAGATACATATGGTGTGAAAAATCTTTAACTCTATTACGTATGAGAGAAATTTGAAAAAAAAATCTGACTAACCAGAGGTCTAATAAGGAATAATTTTTCTTTGACCAATAATATTTGAGTAAAACTTAAAAAAAAATCACTTTTATACCTACTATATACATTCTCATATCTTATGAATTTCATTTCAGATTGACGCTGAAGAGAAAACCTCCTTTCTCCCGGTCTGTCTTGTTAATATATTATGGAGATGTTGGATAAGTTGTTAAGTTCATCCGCAGAAAGTCGCATTGTGGCGTATTTTTTAGAAAGTCCTCCTACTGTTATTTACGAAGTAATAGTGGTAGCTTTTATAAAATGAGTTTTCCTCTGTACACAGAATTATTTTAATCTTCAGTTTGTCTGGATTAGTTTTCAGACTTTTACTGAATTGAGCCCATATTAAAACTTTTGAGAGTATAAGGGAGTTTGTAAGCCTTATAAAGAAATGTACTCATGCAAAGGTCTATGTTTTTTTCAATCATACTAACTGTTCGATAAGCTTAAATGTGCAAAGCTTCTCCTACCCGGCGTTTGTATTCTATATGTTTCATTTTCATTTAATGCTACGGTTTATTTAATTGTGTAGTGGAATAGTGTTTGCACCTTGGCCGGAAGGGTTTTGCAGCTTTCGGCCGCTTCAAATTCTCTACTTTATCTCGAATTTGAAAAACGATCTCAAACGCGCAAAACCTCATTTTTGACCCTAGGTACAAAAATACTATCCTTTCTGATAGACAAAGAGAATTGGTTACATAAGTTTTTTTTACATTTAGTAAAACAATTGTATGTATTTTGATTATAACAAGTTAAAGTCAAAGTAAAATCCAATTTTTTTGGTGTCTTTTATTTTTGGGTAACAAATTTAGTATAGCTTTTTATTTCTTCCTTTTATTCGTCAGACTATACCAGTGGCGTAACCAATGGGTCACAATAATTGCCCATGATGGAAGTAAAAAAAACCTTCAAATTAAAAAAATGTCAATGATGTTCTAATTAAACTATCCAAAAGGAAAGTCATCAAAATGTGTTGACACTATTACATTCATTGTTTATGAAGAGCATTTTAAATTTTTGTTTGAACTGGCCAACATTCGTTCCCTTTTTCAGACTCCCAGGAAAGATATTAGAGAGTTTTTTTTTCAGAAAAAAGGCTCGTTTTTCATACAGAGTCGTTTTGTGAAGTAGGATGGAAAAGGAAGATTGAATGCGGAAAATATAATATGATTGATTTAAAAATTATTAAATTGCAATGTTCGATTACTAAGATGATTATCATAATATACAAAGAGGGAAAGGTCAAAATGTGTCTAGAAACAATATTCCCTTACGCAATAAAAACATGTTCATTCCACACATTACTTTTGAGGCCTTCTTTTGCTAGATTCATGCACATGATTTTCAGTTTCAGTTTCATAAATTGCCGAACCTTGAAAAAACATGAAGAAAAATACCCATAAGACACCATCAAAAAATATCCCTGTTTGAAGAAAAAGATGGACGGCGCTACGACATAATTTGTTGCAAACGTTACTAATATGTACCTAGAGATTAATCTAGATTCGGGCTCTCAGGATTGTTTCCGCTGCAAGACTCTATAGAACAATCTCTAACCTTAAAATTGCATTCTAAAAACTATTGCTTTGGGGGGGGGGGGGGTTCGTCTTCATGTCAACAAACGTTATATTTTCCGAGTAAACAAGTTTATTATCGCTGAATTACTGCAAAAGATGACTAGTCTTGATAAAATAAAAATCTCTAGGGACTCTCTTTTGTTTTGTTTTTTGACAGGTGATGAGTTCTTCATGATTTATTTTACTTGAAACTACTAAAATCTCCTTTAAATTAATAAAATAATTATAAAAAACACAAACCACATACACATCCATTAAACAATATGAGCCACTGAACATACATAATACTCGTGCACAAACAACTTGAAACGTTTCATATGTTAAATTTGTATTTTCCTTAATTTGTATAATAATACAAAATGCTAGGGTTACCGATCACTAAATTTTTGTAATTGTTTAGTTTGATAAATACTTTTTTATTGACTAAGAAAACTAGCAAAATACTGTTTGTGTCACAGCCTAATAGTTGCTTTTTGGAACTCGCTGTCTTTCTAACCTCGAATAAAAAAATTACAGTCTTGGACTAAATACACAGAGAAAAATGCATTGGTTGCCATAACCAATGCATCATTTGTTAACGATATTGGTAGGGTAGTAGAGGTTGTTGTAAACAATATAAGGGGTTAAGGTAACATACCGTGTTAGTTGTTTCAAGAATCCAGACATTGTTATTTTCAATGATTTGTTGTTACTAGTTTAAAGTGTTTGTCGTAACTCACGATAATTGTAATGTTTGCTAACATGTAACGGTAACCAACTGAAGTGGTCGTTTAAACCACTTCCTTACTTTCAATGAGTTGTTGTTACTAGGTAAAAGTGTTTGTCGTAACTCATTAGAAAATTAATGTTTGCTAACACGTAACGGTAATCAACTGAAGTGGTTGCTTAAACCACGACCCAGCGACTCCTTCCCCGACCCAGACAAGTCGACGCCATTGACAATTTTGTCTTCTCCATATGTCGTAGGGCCTTGAGCAATTATTACCATGATTTAAAGGTAAGGCGCTTGATTATTCAGTTTATGTTGAAGATAATTACTTGGCGTTATTTCAGATCTACCAAAAGGGTACCACTTTCTTAGCTGATACTCTATAGCTTACGTTAAATGTATTACTATATAACCTTTTATTATTGGATCGTTCGTTGTAGAGTACATTTACGTGAAGTCGAAGTGAACGTTACATGTGTTAAAATTATATAGAAAAGTTTAGTTACTAAAACTGACACCTAAAGAACAGAAGATCAGTGATTAAAACTGAATCCAGCATTACTAAATATCGTGGGTTTACTGTTTATGAAAGTATACGCTCTTTTTTGTCTGTTTGTCTTGATGCCCAAAGATATCATTAGCGATAAATAGGTCTTGCCAACTATTTATTACTTTTCTCTGAAAGAATTTTATAAAATACCATAATAGAAGGAGGAGTAGTAGTAGTAGTAGTAGTAAAAGAATAATAAAAATGATGATTAAAAAATACTAAAATGATTCTTGAGCACATTATGCATACTCAGTTATTATAATATCATCGCATTTCAACGCTTTTTATTTACGAATTTCGAAGTACGCTACTTTTCTGCCTCGGCAACCCTGTCCTAGCCCCGTACGCATGTTAACCTGTGAACCCTGCCAGACATTTTAAATGAATTCCCCTTTCTTTCTTCACTGAAACAGTAGGTAAATACTCTCTAGGTTGTTTTCACTTGCATTGCAATGAAAGATAAAACTTTTATATTCATAAAACTGACAATAGCTATATGCATCGGTGGTTCAGAGGTAGCGTTCTCGGCTACCACGCGGACGGCCCGGGTTCGCGTCCCGACCTCTGCACTAACTTTAAAAAAAAACGATTAAAAGTGGTTGCTTTAACCAGTTTGTTAATGCTTCCAAGAACCTTTTTATGGTTAGTTTAATCAATGTAGTAGTGGTTAAAATAACTACTAAAGAGTTAATTTAACAACTTTGGTAGTGGTTAAAGTAACTATTGGAGTTTTTGTTTTAACTTTCTTGGCGTAGGTTGTTATAAACAACAATGGTTATTAGGCCAACCACTTCAAAATTAAATGGGTTATTTTAACCCATATATATATTAGTAGACTTAACCTATAAAATTGATTGTCCCAACATATTTGGTTTAACTCACTAGGCTTAGGTTACTTTAACACATACAGGTGATCGTCCCTATATCAACCCATGACATTGATTGAACCAACTTATAAAAAAAGTTAGGCGAACCAATCATTTTTCTCTGTGTAGATTTAATATTTAATAAATAGTGATTCTAATATTTTTACTATTTTAGTTCGGTATCCTATTTAATATTAATACATTTGAATAATATTATGCTCAATTTATCATGCCAAAATGAGGTTAATGTTTTTATCACTACCGGAAGATAATGTTTTACCGGAGGGTGGTTTTTTTTTTAAATCACAAGTTATAGTGTAAATTTTTATTTCTATTACATCAACTGTTTTACTGTACCTTATAAATATAAATGGAAACTTGCTCTTTGTTTTGAAAGCTAAGCTTAGAACAATGCATTGTCTGTTAGTAGCTTGATGGCTTAGACAGCGACAAAATTGCATAATATAGCGTAATCCTTTACGGTATATTATGCATATTGTAGTTGTCTGTCCCTCTTTTGTTGTTCTCAATATCGAGATCAATCACAGTATACCATAAAATTAGTAATTTTGTTTTACAGTAACAATGACATTACAAACCAAACGTTTACGTTATTCTTCAATGAACAAAGTTAGTAAACTCATCTATTTACAATTTATTTGATTTAATATTCCAAAAGTCTGATATGGTTAAAAATGTAGTATGTTTTGTCGGCTAATAGGGGAAAGTTTATTGGTAACACGTTACAAAAGAATATTCTAATGTAAAAAAATATTAAATCTTGAAATAAATTAGCTATATGTTAAACATTAGGGATCATTTTATTTATTTTGAGTTAAAAAGATTAGTTTCAAACAGTATAACGTATTTCATTAATGTTTTTTTTGGCTTATTTTTCGTAATTAATGCAAGTGATTAACCACCAAATGGTTCCAAAACAAGAACAAGCTTATATTGTTCAAGAAATTTCCACATTCTGTAGAAACTTTTCTTTAAGATAATTTTTTACTATTGCTTGATCATGAATACATATATTTTCAACCGTTTTGTTTTCACACTCAGTGCACTTGGAGAAGACTCCGGTAAGTGCAAACCTTCATTCAGCAGGCAGGATGAGGGCACCTAATAATCAAAGTGAACTTCCCTTTGTGACATCCCTCTCAACTGCTTACACTCATCACTTCATCATGCTCTTTTCAAGCTTTTTGATGCTTTAAAAAAGTAAACTTTTGATGCATCGCTTACTATAGTGAGTTCAATATCAGGAGAAAGGGAATAAGACATTTAGGCTCTAACCACTTTAAAAGAACCTATAACATAATCTCATGTAACATAACAACATGTTTTTTTGTCGTTTTAGTGATTACCCCTGTAATATTATTAATTATAATTTTCTAATTTCTCTAATTCTCTAATTATCGTGGCCTTATTTAGATTAATTATTGAAAATACATTTTAAGAAACATTGTATCCTTTTATTTACAATATTGATTGACAGATAAACAAAATGACAAGTCATATGTTGTAAATAAATATTAAATCATCTGTAAATATTAAATGGACAGTATAGTTCTCCCTCAGTTATTCGAAATCCTCAGGACCGACTATATAGTCCTTTAAGTAGTTCGGCTTCTTAGTAATCCTTGTCGAACTTCTATTTGTCATTCTATTGAATTCATTTTCTTTACTTTTCATTTGTGTTTCCCTTAGTCGAGATAGACGAGATCTTCTTAATTGATTTATATGTCTCTTAAATATGTATCCATTATCCAGTTTGACCTTATAATGAAGTTTCCCAAGTTTCTCTAGAATAATGGCAGGTTTCCACGTGTCTTTGTTATTCGAATAATATGTGGCGTGGACTCTCTCCCCCGCTAATAACTGCCGAGTTGAGTGTTTTGGAGCTTCAATTCCTGACATTCGTTTGTGTTCGGCACTGAACGGTTTGAGAGCATCAAGAGTTATTCTTATTTGCCGGTTAAGGAAGGTTCTTCTATTAATCTTCATTAGTCGATTATGAAATTTTAGATTGTTAGGAGTTTGAGCTACTACTTGATTTATTCCATACGAACAGAACTGATCGGCTGTTGATGGTAACTGGTCGACTACACTTTGAAAATCAGATTGAATTTGATTTGTTGCTTTTGGACTGGATTTATTCTTGATCATTGAAGAGACACTTTCACTTTATTCACTTGAGTTCACTTTGTTCTTGATACAATTGAGACATGACCTCTTTTACCACATGAGAAACACTGTAACTTGTTTTTTTCTATGCCACAGACATTAGATAAGTGGTCATCTTCGCCACATCTAAGGCAGTTCCCGTCTATTCCCAACGATTGGAAGTCCAAATGGGGATTGTTGTACTTAGTTTTAGGTATGAAATTGATGGAGCTTATTCGATTAATATGTGTTACGTTAGGGCTGCTGAGATTGTGGTTTACTTGATCAAAATTTACTCTAAGATGTTTGTTTGGAACAGGTTGTGACAGGATTTGACAATTTAATTTAGATGTTTCGAGAGCGATTGCCTATTGATGTTGGTCGATTTTGATTGAAGAATGTTCTCCCTAATACTGTTGTCTTTTAAACCTCTTATGAATTGCGTACGGAGAAATACATCTGCCATTGACTTCTTGCAGGGGCCAGGACAAAAGAAATTACAATTTGCAGCCTCTTGTTTCATTGTTAAGACATAAGAGGTCAAAGATGGCCAGCTTGTTGATACGTTAGAAAAAACTTATGTTGAGCAATTAAATAGTTTTTCTTCGGTCATAAGTGGTCCTCTATTAATTTCAAAAGTATGTCATATTCTATTTCAGTCGGTTTGATAGGTGATGTCAATGTGCAAATTAGATCAAAGTTTGTTGCACCGATAGAATTAAGTAAAAGTTTGGAACAAAATAGTTTATTATTAAAAAGGTTGTTAATGTCTAGAAAATTTTCAAAACGTAGTTTGTAATTAGAAAACGATTCTTTGCTTGGATCTAAAGGTTCGAAGTTTGATAGAAATGGGAAGTTAGTGGTACCTTCAGTTTGTGTTGTTGAAGTGGCAGATTCTTTTAGTTGCTTTATTAAAGTTTCCATCATTTCATTTTGCAGTTTCATAAATTGTTTAAGTTGCTTGGTATCCATGTTCTATATTCTTCAACTCGTCGCCAAAACTATTGTGGCCTTATTTAGATTAACTATTGAAAATACATTTTAAGAAACATTGCATCCTTTTATTTACAATATTGATTGACAGATAAACAAAATGACAAGTCATATGTTGTAAATAAATATTTAATCATCTATAAACATTAAATGGACAGTATGCTAATCCTAATTTAGTTTGGTTTCCATAAATATCATAATAAAATGTTTTTCAATATTTTGAGTTAAATTTTTCAAATCAACCCAACTTTTTCCATGTTCCAGTGCCTAACACTAATCTAATTTTTAAGCCTACCATAGTTAAAATATCATAATTTTAGTGTATAAAGGTGTACCTTTCTGAGATATTGAACACAATCATTTATACTAATCATGGATATCGGTAAAATGACAAAAAACCTACTCCTGAGCGATTCTGATAAGGAGAACTCCAAAAGCGATGCTATCAGGTAGAGAAGACTTCAACCAACCGCAATTCGTTAACATGACCTGCTTGATACTGATAAGTTTTTATAAAAAAATTAAGACTTAAAATTTTTTGTCTTGTATAATATATGATAAGGGATCCGCAATAAAAGGCAAATAAATCAGGGCTGTCAGGCATTGAAACAGTGCCGGCTGCTGGTGCGTTTATGTTAACGATTGTTTAGATTTAGTATCATTCTATATATATATATATATATATATATATATATATATATATATATATATATATATATATATATATATATATATATATACACGGGGAACCCATACAGTGCTCCTGATATATAGCTGTCTCCCAGAGCACGATAAGTGCTCGCGGCCGCGAGCACCTAATGAGCGCTGGAAGTTTGAGTGGCCGATGATATATTTTAACCCACAGCCCATTAGATGCTCCCAGTGCTGGCAACAAACAAATTGAAATAGTCCTAGTCAGACGATCACTAATTCATTAACATGTTAAGTTTATCGTAGCTATTCAATTTAGTAGTACACATATGCAGTATTTTTACAAAATATTCCTTTCCAAAATAATGTTTTTAACACTGTAAATTTGAAAAAATTAATAAATAAGATTAATTAGTGAATAGTTTTATAAGTAACTAAATGAGGATTACTGTATCTGTAACCCTTAAGTTCCAATAATGTACGTACATTTCAAAATACCATAAAGGGTTAGAAGGTTCTAGGACTATTTGGACACCGATTAGGCTAAACACCTTTTATTTGGCGGATAGACCTCTTTCTTTTAATAATTTTTACTGAGCAAATGTTTTGTTGGATGCACTACACACAGGTTGGTTTTGTATTGTATTTGCTGCTGTCGAGTATTAGTGTAACTCAATCTCTCGGATGCGAGGTCAATCCCAGAAGACCCTGAGCCATTTTTGCGAAGTTTCGAGTCTGGACTCAGCTACCATTGATTATTATTATTACCAGGCTGATAATAATTAATCATCCTGACAAGATGAATTAACTGGTCTTTGCCTTTATGTTAGAATGAAATGTGACAAGACTTTCATCTTATCCATACCACAATTCCCCTTCACTCATATTCTGAAAACCTCTAGAATGATGCTGATAATAATAAGATGAAAATTAGAATTTGCACGATTAAATATATATAAACTTTTATAGGGTTATGTCACTGATAACTGACCAATTAAAAGTTTAAGACGTTATTAATCATTGAACCACCAAAAAATGGTGGTCATTAATATTTCTTCAAAGTTTTTGGAATAATTTTGAGAAACGAAACAAGATGCGTCCAAATTCCATACAGTACCGGTCTTTAATATATATTATAACTAATATAAATTATATTATAACTAGGCATATTAGAACTACAAAACTAATACATTTTAATTTTACTGAAGTTGCTTGAATGCAAAAAGGCCGAAATTTTTAAGTGAAATCCGTCTATTCAAGTTATTTTTGACCTACCAACCAATTATTATCAAAATGTATATCCTAGAAAAGTTTTCTTTGACATCATCCTAAAATTCATTTGTGCATAAGAGGTTATCATAAATTAGCTACACAACTGAACGTGATCATAATGTAAAGTAAATTAGGTCTCTAAATAAAACCCCATGTTTATCTTTGTGTCCTGCGTGCTATGTTATTTACAACGACCTTCAGATAATAAAGCCCGCCATTTTTCGGTGTGAACCATCTGTGATGAAGATGTTTCTCCTCAGTCCATTGTTTCTAGAATTTTGTCAGTGAAATAAAACAAATCCTGTGTTAAAGTAGGTAAACTTTTTCCAGATGACTGAGTATTGTGGTAGGAAATCAGGTTTTTTTATCTACGGTGTAAACCCCGTTTTTAGCAGTAGCCTACTTTAAAAATTGTTTGTTACGAAACCGAGTGCAGCAGGACCCTAACATCAATAAAACTGTCAAGCAAACAAACAACTCAAGTGATAAGCGTTTTTCTAACCACGCGCAGATGCACAGATGGGCGTCGTCATTTTCGGTCCACTCAACAGAACACTACAACTATTTAGAATTAAAGTAATACAGTATCTCAATCTGACATTTTGGACGTGTTTAGATTTAACCGTTTCTAGAGCTCTAAATCAAATTCAAATTCAAAGATAATTTATTCATATTTGTACAACGATTCAAGAATAGCGCCAAATTGCATTAATCATACAAAAATTATATACAAGGTTACCAACATCAAGCTTTTGGGAATCTATAGCGAAACAAACATAATGCATAAAGTAACATAATAAAAAATAAAAATATAATTTTATTGCCTACAATAGGAGCTCTATACAATAAATATTTGGCTAAAATAACAAATCAAATTCATTCAGATTAAAATTAAAAATGGTACCGTAATTTTACAGTATGATAAAATAATACGGTCTGATTAAATTTACCGCTATATAGAAATTAATTGTACAAAATTTAGGTACAAAACATGGCTAACTAAAGAGTTAATGCTGTAACAATGACTAAAAATGTACAATGAACCACAGTAGTATATCTTTTTATTAAGATTGTTTTAACTCAGAAACTCGTCAAAAGAATGCAGGCTCAAGGTTAAAAGGTAATTCTTACGTAACTTTTTGAAACTTAAAAACAATGTTGCTCGTTTAAAATATTATCTGGCGGGTTAATTAAAAATTTAGTGCCAATGTAACTAGTTTCCTTATACAACTTTTTTAATTTGTATAGTTGAACGTACCTTTTATTCCTAGTGCTATAACTGTTAAGAGTTTGGATTTCTCGTTGAAATGTTCATTTTTCTAAAAACGAAATAGTTTCAAAAACATATAAATCGTAATTAGTTAAAAGTCCTAGTTGAGAAAGAATGGTCGTGCAGATTGCTGCTTCTTAATATCAAAAATTATACGGAAAGCTATTTTTTTTGAAGAAGGATTCGGTTTTTTTAAATTGTAGCTCCATATATAGATATGGATATAATCCATATATACCATAAGACATGTGTGAATTTCGTAATGAAAAGTATATCTTTTGAGGGTATTGATGCTACAAACATTTAATAATGATGCTCTTGCTTAATAATAATGAATAATGACAGTATAATTACAAAATATGTTCAATAATTTATTACCGACATTGCTTATTGAACCATTCAACTCAAAACCTACTAATTAACTAAAGAAACTAAGTAAAATCACAGAAAACTAAATAAGTAGTTTTCTGTGGTAAAATAAAGATAATATAGCAAAGAAGGTAAGAGTTTTTCTTTGCAAATTTTATTGCATTACAAACAAATGAAATGAAACATTTTTAGGATTGAAGTAAAGTGCACGCTGCGGCGTAATTCGTAAGTCAGAACAAAAGAACTGAACAAGTAAAAGGAAAACAATTTTAACCCCAAATTAGTTAGGTAGTTAACGGTCATAATGACAAATACAAAACTTGAGTAAAACTTTATTAACTAAAAAAACTTTTCTAAAATAGGCCTATGAGTATTAGTAGTATGCAATGGGCCAGTACAAGAGAGTGACTAGCAAAGGTTTTCTTTTTGTAATTCTTATTTAACGAATGAAATGATGCATTGAAAAAAATATTTAATTATAAAGATGTTATTTACTGGTAAAAATAAAAAGTGAAGAATATTTTCTATAGATCACTATGCTTTCCTAGATCGATCTTAGGTAAAATTCAGTAAAATCCTATAATACCGTATGTTTACAAATGATAATCAGGTTTTAACTCCACTCTTTGCCATTTCAATTGAACGCATCACTAAAGAGCGTTTTGAACCAAGGGCCTACGAATGGATGGAAGCTATGTTTTCACTTTTACAAAAGTAAATTTAAGTTTAAAATGGTGGCAACATTAATGTACTAAGTGAGTGTCATTTAGTTGCTCAGAGATGAACAGGTTGAAGTTTATATTTTACTTTTAAACGGAATTTTTCCGAGCACTACAAGAATAGATTGCAAAGTAATCAATATAGACAAGTATTTAACCTATATTTAGAAATAATTTCGTTCAATCTATTGCCCTAAAATTATCATTGGCTAAAAATTTCGAATATAAAACCATGGAATAAAAACAAACATAATTTTAGATACAAAAGAAAATAGCATTCAAAAAAGCGAAAAAGCTTTTCGAAAAATGAACATCACTTTCTGTTTGGTTGCCGAACTTTTTGGCTACTATTTAAACGTTCATATTTACTACTAATGGAAACCCTAAAATTTACACGCGAAAAATCCAAATGAACCGTTCTCCCAATGTCTTTTAATCGTACACAAGAAACCCACCAGAGTACAGAGTCTGGTTTACATCAGTTGGAAATCAGGTGCTGCTGCTCTCTGGCAAAAATAAAAAAAATTACTAAAATTCCTATTAATTTAACTTTTAAAACGGCATTTTGTAATTAATTTCAGTAACTATTCACAGATTCTTTCAGCAGATACTTTTGTTATGACCCAATAGGGTTTTAATGCTATGTCCGGTAACGATATTTTAAGGCTGCAAAGTTTTATGTTCTTGATCTATAATAATCTACTAGCTGAAAAAAATAAATAGGCTCTAGATTCGTGTTGGTTAGTAACGGGGATCTGCGGCATAAAATGCCTTTTATTGAGAAAGTATGAAAGGCATACTTGAAAGCATACATAAAGTAGGCCTATTTGTCTTCACTTCTTTTGAACAAATGGTGTCACTATAATTCAGTTGTATCTGAACGACCATTAAGGTAACCATATGGTTTTTTAACCATATTTTGGGGAACCATTAAGGAAACTTTTGAAATTAACCTGTTACTTAGACTTGAAACTTCAAAGAGGAGAATAACTTCATTTCATCTGCTTTTAAATTGTAAATGTTAAATTGTGCACTTTGCAGCTTTAATAGAACATTGATATTCATTTTGAAAAAATCCCACCCCTAGAGTTACTCCTGAATTTCTTATTATGTCCCCTTTTCTCTATTTGAAATTAAATACAGGAAATTAAGATAGTTCCAGATTCTCTGTTCCCACCGAACGTTACGTATATTTTCCATAATCTCATCGACTCGTTTTTTCCATGCCTTCTTGTTTCTGTGTTAGGGTTCAATTTACAATACATTTATAATCCGTCGATCGTGGATCTTTACCACAAAGAATAATTTACTTGTCACAATTTGGCTACAATTACCGATAAAAGTAACTCAAATTCATTTTCGTGCTATGTCGAATCTTGTTTACAGTTGCAGGAAATCTAATTTCTTTTTTCAATGTGACTGGTTAAAAATTCCTCTGAAGGCAATTTAAATTACACTACACCTCGGATTATCCGGATTAATGTGGCGGAATTACGATCCGGATAACAAAAAATCCGGATAATCCGAGGTCATTACAATATTACCTAAATAGTGATCGCGTGCCTTAGCCCCTGCAAAATTGTTGCTGCAAACGGAGTGAAAAGACTGTACAGAATGTTAGTCTTTCAAATTTTACGGGAGTTTAATTTTGAAACCAATTTAAGAACTAAACTGTATTGTTAACCATACGAATATAATGTTAACTTTTACCGTACTTACGGTTTAGGTTTGGATTAAAACGCCAGATTAAAATATTCAATTTATTAAGATTAAATAATCATAACTCAAAATAACACAAACTTGAAATAATCACGACGAAACTTAAAGTATCTCAAAACTTATTACAGTAACTATATCCTTAAGAAAAAAAAAAACGACGTAAAACATCAAATGACTGCAATAATCAAACTCGCAAAATTGCCGTAGGTAGGATACACCTTTGTTGATTACTGCTAGCGTCCCAAGTAGCAATCCAGAAGTAGCAGTTCACGAATATGTTATAATGCACTGTTTAGGCAGTGCGATTCCTTCAATTATCGTGATTGCAAATGAGAGCAGTAATGTATTAAATTTTTCATTTTACTTTTAGACGGTGCATTTCACTCGTAAACTTATTAAAATCGTATTTTTGCGTGATTTCAATTTTTTACTTCCTCATATAGACCGGTCCGGATAATCCGGGATCCGGATAATGTGGGGTCAAGATAATCCGAGGTGTACTGTACAATCACGTTTTAAAACAGTTATAACCCAAGTTGGTCAGCACTGGAGCGTCAAAGCATCCTCTAGAAATAAAGCAAAGGCTTGGGGTCGAAGTCGTAAAAGAAATGCCCATTTTGATTATCAGTCGCTAGTGCACCACATTATAAGCTTTAAAGTGACACCTCAACCGTAAAAATCGGTTAAGTAGGACGGCTGAAAAAAGGGATGTAGCAGAGAAAACCGTAATTGTATTAATTATATAGATATACCAGCTGATCAACACGGTTTCACCTCGGATGAAATATAACTGGATCGCGCCTTCCAATGCTAACTAAAGTCAGGCGCAAACCGTGCCATCGTTTTCACCGTTGGGTGGCAAAAAGGTCTAATCTGGCGATACCACGACGCCAGTCGAGTAAACAGCGCTTCAATCTCACTGGCATTTACTAAACAATAAACTGAGTAAACATATATAATTTTATATCACATTTTACAGCTTGAAATGACGAATCAAATGGTAACCATTGTGATTCCAAAAACCAACTGCATAGATTTTAATAATTTGTCTAGCGCAAAATGTTTTTAATGCTCTTAAAATAAGAGATTAAAAATGTAGTAAGCCAGGAAGTTTTTTATATTTTGGTCAGGTAAAAAGTGTCAGTAACAAATTTGTAGATAACATTCCAGAGATAATTTTTTGTCTCAACAATTGTTTTGTAGGATTTCTAGTTTTTGCTAGAGATTAATTTAAATAATTGATTATCAGGTGGCGCGTGAATAAGAAAGTCCTCATATGATAACGCATGGGCCGACAATTGTCGGACTGTGCCAGACTTACTTATTGAACGAACATCTTTACTATTTGTTTTTATTAATTTTCATCTAACACATAGTCCCTTATCTTTGTTTATTATTGCAACTCAAATTCATGTTTAAATTAGGGAATATTTTTCTCTATTTTTACGAAAATTATTTATAATATTTAAAACTGATACGCGTTATCTTTCAAGAGAACACTACATCTCTTTGGACTTTTTAAATATTTTATCATACACCTATTTGCGAATATTGAGTTTTACTGACAAAAAAGGAAGGTTAAAATATAGCATTTAGGAAAAACTCACATTCTTCGAAAATAGATAAGAACGAAGTAATGTGTTGTTAATATTATTACCGTATGTTTTTTCTACTGTTCCTATTTACAATTGTTGATAATAATTTTAAACTTATATATAATATGAGAAGTGAAATAAAAATACAATAGGTACTAGGAAAATGCAAAAGTATTTTTAAAGTGAAGTTATTGTTTTAAATTATTTTTCTGGAAGCAAAGTTATCAGCGCTTCCTCATAAACAAGGTTTCGGTGGGTGAAATTCAACTTCAGTAATGATAAAATATATATTAATTTTATTATTTTGGTAATTGAATACACAAAACTAGTCTATCAGAACTTTATCTTTCTAAAAATATAACGTTTACCTGGTCTCAACATCAAGATCCGCTTACAAAAATTCGAAATTGAAATGTTATGAAAAAACGGGTATTTCCGAATATTTTAAAGAAAACCAGTCGTTTTCTTTTTATTTAAACCATTCAAATTACATGACAGCATTCTTTAAGATGTATTCTTCCCACTCACATAGCTTTTAACATGATATAGTGACATATGAAGGTCATAGAGAGACTTATCTGATGTAAAGACTCATCGCGCGGCGGCCAGTTTAGACCTTCTTGCCACCCAACGGCCTGGGAGGCTGGCACGTATTCCGTCCATTGAGAGCGCGATCCACTTATATTTAATCCGAGGGTTTCACCCGTGGAAAAACAGAAAAACTTCCTTGGATTCATGATTAAATGTTTAGGTTGCCATGACAACTTAATAAGCTTCCCTATAGGGTCAAAATAAAATAAAATTCGGTTTTTATAAGCTTGCTGTTTGATTTAAAAATAACCTACGCTAGTTTTAATTCGTCTTAAACTTTCTCACATTTGCGTACAATACAGAAAATAAGTTTCAGCCATACCAGTACTCTATTTTTTGCATGACTAGAGTACTGGTCAAGCAAAATTAACTACTACTACGACAAAATCGCCTGTTTTACATTCGTCGTTTTTATGGAGGCCGAAAACGGGTATTTTCGTTAGAGGGCCGAAAACCTGATGTTTCTTTTTTTTCCATATTCAGACCGAAATCGCCAGCTGATCGTTTATTCGCTAAGGTAATAGGTTTTACGACAGGCTACTGTAGGGGCAATCATGTGATTTTCATAGCTGTCGCCATGAAAAGAAGTTATAAAAAACACAATTTCCAAGTTTGTTTTCAAGTGCGTCAAATACTAAACACTCAGATTTTAAATGTGTTGTAGTGTTTAATCTTCGAGTATAGTATGGTGAAAAATAGTGTTCGCAATTCAGCCGAATGTGTTTTGCAGCTCTTGATCGTTTCAAATTTTTGACCTCGTCTCGGATTTGAACACGATCTCAAGCCCGCAAAACATAATTTTCGGGCCTAATTAGTGTAGAAATAGACTTTTACACTTTGCTTTTTTTGCGAGAAGCTTCAGGGAACCAGAAACAACAAATCGATAATCGCTCGTTTGGTGGCTATGATCAAAGCAAATTTCGTGGCTTAGCAGGTATTTTATTTCATATTTGAAAACATTATTAAGTCGAATTTTCGTCAATAGATGCATTTGCAACCAATAAATAGTTTTAGACATATGGTAATGCAGCTGCATTTTTTAACTATAAACAGTCGGAAAAAAGAGCCTATTGCTTATATCATTTTCCACCACGCTACGACTTATTCACCTGTTTTATAAACGTCATTTGGTGGCCGAAACCAGTTCTTTACCGCCAGAGGGCCAAAAGTCAGCCGATGGTTTGTTTGCTTGAAACAACGTGAGAAAAATTAATTTATACGGCATCGATAAGTTCCAAAGACAGGATAGTCGCGATCGTATGATTTTCAGAGCGGTGTTTGTTTAAACCACGACAAAGAAGTTGTCTCTAATAACCTTAAAGTTTTGTTTTAAAGGGTGTCAAATATATAATCAGATTTTTAATATTATATATAGGGTGTATTTCATTGTGTATTGTGGTGAAAAATAACATTCCTACCTCGGCCGAAAGGGTTTTGCAGCTCACGACTTAATTATCGTCTCAAATTAATTTTAAACGCGATCTCAAGCCTGCAAAACTTCATTTTCGACCATTGTTGCGAAATATACTATTACTGAGGGTGTGTTTCAGGTAAAGCCGAGACGGAAAAACAAAATAAACTTAAGAGCAAAAATGAATTCAACGACCATCAGCTAAAGTTTTGTTTACAACGTCAACAGTAATAGTTAAGAACAAAAAAGCATTCAACGACCGTCAGTTAAAGTTTTGTTTACAACATCCACAGTAAAAGATAACTTAGAAAACTCAATTGAAAAGCGTATAGTTTAAGTTAATGCAAATTTTTAGAAAGATTTTATGTTTGAATACATTCTCAATCATTTGTGAATTGGGAGGGTCATTTGTGAATTGGAGGGAAGAGGGGGGTCTAGATAACCATAGGTCTAAGGAGACTTTCAATAGCCTGGAGCAAAAGCAACAAGGAAAAAGTAATCTTGGTATGTGTTAACAACACACTTAAAGCTTTTAATTATTCAATAAGAGGCAGAAGGGCTTAAATATTTAATTTAAGTGTTATCGACAAGAACTGCAATTAATTACAATTAAATTTGAGCAAGTTTCTCGGTAACATATAGCACTAATCGGCTCACCACACTCCCGGGCTGACAGAGGTATATAGTTGTTCACTCTATCGCTATATGGTTCTCGCTATATGGCTCGCAGTTTTTGTCTGTTTTGGGTCCTCCTCAATATAGTCAAGGACGAAGCCAAGATGGGAAGAGGGGGGTCTAGATAACCATAGGTCTAAGGAGACTTTCAGTTCCCTGGAGGAAAAGCAACGAGGAAAAAGTATTTAACTATAGTAACTAAATTTTAAAGACTTTTAAGGTGGTTCGCTACCTACAGCAGTTTTCGTTTTTATGCGACACTAACGTCGACTTTGAAACCTGCGTCTTTATAAGAGCCGATGTTAAATTTGCGCAATTTTTGCCGCGCAAGGCGGTGCAAGGGTAAACATGGTGTTATTTAGCGCCTTTAATTAATTATTATAATAAAATCTTTTTGGACATACTATTTTGAGATAAATAGTTGTAGAGTGTAAATTGCTTCTCTAAGTTCACTTATTTGAAAGATGGGACGTTAAAATTTGTTTACTTTAACGGAATGTATCTCCAGAATAACGCCATTAATGATAATGATTTTGGATTCGCAATAACATTCTACAACTCCTTATCTTTGAAATGGTATACCTATTGAATTAAATTTTACTATGAAAACTGTGGGCGCTGAATGACACTGCGCGGAGCTTGTTTTGGGTATATTTCGGCGTAAGTAGGGCCCCCTCTTGAGGACAATTAAATTTTATTAAGAAACAAACGTAATAATAGACGGTACCCATGGCTTCGCCCCTAGTAAATGGTATCGTGCTGTATGGGTGAAAATAAAAAAGAATCCGTAGAGGAAGTCCTGTAGAGGTGGATCACAAGCTTCTTTGTATCGAATGTAATCTAATTTTCTTTTTGGGATTAAGGGGGGATATTTCGCTGTGTAGAAGCGATATCAAACAATTAATTAAATGTTACTTAAGGTTTAGTGAGTGGCAGTTTAACACATTTCGTATTGAAGTTAATAGTAAAAAAATTTGGGCAGTTAATACTTGACTTGTCGTTTTTTTACTACAACTAAGGGTCTCGTAGTAAGAAAGTAAAAACAGCCCCGCGCACATTTCATAATTTAAAAATATAAAATTAAATACATTTCGTGCATTATATCTCCGGCTATGGCTACTACGCTACTAACCTTATCGTATGATACTTTATAAACATATAATTTTGGTAAATACAGCGTTTGACGAACAGCGGGACTGTAGTACAATGTTTTCAGAAGTGTACCTAGTATTTTGCCATCTTCGGTCAAGCAATACGGTAAACGTCAAACGGTATTTTTTAACATTGTACTACATATAGAAAACTAGCTGATTTCACTAATAACGTTCATCGTGTTGTTATTTCTATCAACGATAAATTTTAGGTAGAGTCGTTTTTAAAGACGGTCGCCACTTTTCAAGGCAATAGTATGCATGTACTAGATATACCTTCTACCTGTTGTAAAACCTGTGAGCTTTTTCCAATTCACATTCCTTTATAACAAAACAGGTGGTAAAGAATTGAAAGAGTCATACAAGTAGTTTTAACACAGAGGTTGATTTTGTTCGCATAGGAGGCTTTTGAAATTCCAGCGAGTGTGCTACTGTTATAAAATTGGTGAACTTTTTCTAATTGACATTTGTTTTAAACAAAACACATGGTCAAGATTTAAAGTCATATCATAAAACCTTATTTAAGCGACTTAATTGCAACGACTTTGGAGGGCCAGCAAAAGTTCGTTAATATTCATTTGCGTTAGGATTTTGATTTCATTAATATAACATAACGAAAATGATACACTCTTACATAACGGAGAATATGTATCCCTTTGGAACCAAGACCAACACTCTGTGATCATCTTAATTTCCTGCATTTCTTTTCTAAGAAGAAAAACGTATAAGTAACTTAGAAGGTGCTCTGGAGTTCGGATTTTCGGACAGACTATAATGCAGATTACAGAATTGAGAATTTTAAAATATCAAAATTAGTTGAAGATTCATAAAAAATCAAGATTTTAAAAGATAACTGTGAACGCTGAATACATATATGGAATGCGAATTATATAAAGTGTTTTCGATAAGCCTACAAATTTTACCATTTTTTTTAATCCACCAATACCAATACACCTAACCAATACCAATATACTTTTTTTTCTCGAATGCGTATGCATGCAAACGCATACGCTTTCATATGCATTTCGTAAAAAGTTATGATATATGCTTGAGTATTAAATTACCAAACATGTATTTAAGATGCGAAGTGAAAACAGGGTCAATTTGAAAATGTAATTTCTCGGCAGTTATGAGTGCTGAACAATTCAGATTTTTATGATGAATGACCATTTTATAAATGTTAATTAGAGATCAGTTTATGTCGATCAGTGGTTTGCGCATCTTCTTTTCGTTTGTTGTCAAGACCTAATGAAAATTAATGCAAGAGCTTCAGTTATGAGAAAAAATAACATACAGATTCATTACTTAAAATTAGGCAAAATAAATAAAAGATAGAGGTATGAAGATGTGATAAGCAATGATTATCCACGTAAACCAAAGAGTGCAAAATGAAAATGGTTGTACTGTCAAAAAGCTGCTAAGTGTAGAACGTATAAATGGATACTTTTAAATCAGATAAAATAAATGCCCTTCAGAAATTCTGTGCGGAATTTCTTATGCATATTGAAGTTTGAAGTCTAGGGTAATAGGTTGATTTTAAAGTTTTACCTGATGGGAAGTTCAGCCATTGGTGATTTTATTCCAGTAATATAACAAATATATCTAGAAACTTGATAAACATACACTTACTCAATTGAAAGATGTTTTATGCTGCGAAACCCCATAAAAAATCAAAATTAAATTAAAGCCAATTTTACTAGCTGTTTTCAAGACTCAAATGGTGACGCGAGCTGCTATTATATTAGATACTAAATGTTTTTAATTTTTACAGTAGAAGCTTATTTTTTGTTTATAATTGGTTTCAAAATAAGGCTATTACTCTCTGGATGTGCCTTTTTTGGTTTCGTCCAGGAGGCTTTTGACATTTCAGCGAATGTGCTACCACATGTTGTAAATCCTGTAAACTTTTTATAACTCACATTTTTTCATAACGATACAGATAGTTAAGATTTGAAAAAGTATCATGATTTCACCACAGAATGCAGGGATATCAATCTTTAATCACCCAGGATATATCAGTGTTTAATAATAACACTGTTAACTCAAAACATAGATTAGCCATTTATAACACTTAGGCCTATACTAATTTTTTAAATGTACTAATGCACCTCCTCGTACAACAGGTATTCCAGGCATTTGTAGAAACTTCTATCTTACGGTATTTGCCAAACGTATACTTATAATGCAGACCAAAAAACAAGGTAAATTAATTAAAAGAAATTACTGACTTCCAAGTAGGCAAGAGAACCACAAACATGCAGCTTCATTATTAAAAAAAAATCTCTTTAACAGAGGTATGAAGATACGCTAAACACCAAATCATCAAAATTGCACTTAAATTTTTTGCCTTGTAAAGAACCGTCCAACACACATAACGACCAAAATCGTTTTAAACTACTCCTATTTTTGAGGCACCATACATCAGTTAGTTTATTTTAAGCTTGTGATGAATACGAAGTGATACCTTGTTTTTTTAGTTTCTTAAACAAAACTATTAGAAAAAATATAATGAAAAATGAAAGTGGATGTCCTCCCATCAAAGCTGCTAAGAGTAGAATGTATACATAGACACTATTCAAGCAGATCATATATACGAACTTTAGAAATTCTGAATTTATTATTCACATATAAGTTCTACAACTAAGTTACTATGAGTTCGAAGTCTTTAAGTTGTTATTTATTTATTGAGCCCAATTGCCATTTTTATGGTTGAATTGTTGTGATAACATAAAAAGGTTAATAAGTAAATAAAATGTCTATTTTATGAACTATGATTTGGTCTTCATGTGTGAAATAGTCTTCAATGTTATAATAACATTTTTCTTCAAATAAACTTTGGTTTTAAAACGTTTCCCTGCTAAGAAAACACAGCACCCAGAGATGTTTACTATAAAAATATAAATAGACACTACACACACTTCCTTATCGAAATAGTATATTACGTTACTAGGCCGGCAAAATTTCCCGGCCGTGTAACGTATGATATTTTTCATCATACTACGCATAAAAACACATACTTTCAATCATAACGTAGTCCTTGCATAAACATACGTTTCTCAATCCTTCAAACCTAACCTATAACAAACAGAACAACCATTTGCTACGGATGCAATGCTGCCACTACAATCCTCGAAAAGGTAACCAATAAACAAACATTAAAAGTCGGTTTTCTACGTTTTTTTTAAAGGGTTTTACGTTGCGAAATCTCATAATAAAAATAAAAATATATTTACAATTAATTTTATTACTATCATAAAACTTTGACCTATTGCATTATGTGGTTTTTAATAAGTCACGAAGTGACACATAATTATATTACGTTATAATATATTAATAAACTATTAGTAATATATTAATAAACTTAATGTGTAAAAAACAGAACTTAAAACACTGAACTACGTAACAGCTTATATTTAATTCCCGTTGATAATATAATTTTTCACCACACTATGACGAAATCACCTGTTTTACAAACGTCAAACGCGGACCGAAACACACCGTTTGCCGTCACAGGACCGAAAACGTTGGGGGCCCTAGGGCCGAAGGTCAGCTGATAGTTTATTTGCTTGAAACAACGTCAGAACATCACAAAATTATACGTCATTCAAGACAGGATAGTTGCGATCATATGATTGTCATAGCTGTGTTTTGTTTTCAAGTGAGTCAAATAATAATCAGTTTTTTTAAATTATTTAGGGTATTTCATTGTGTAGTGTGGTGAAAAATAGCGTTCGCACCTCGGCCGAAAGGGTTTGTTGGCAAAAAAAACCTGCAAAACCCCATTTTCGGCCCTTGTTGCGAAATATACTATTGTAAAATGTAATCAAAATTTTACATCCTAGTATCCAATTTTAAAAGTCACTATTTCTTTAAAATTGAATAATATTTTTTAATAAGATTAATCACGCATTTCCTGTAATATTATGTTTGGCAAAGTGATCGATTAATTGATCTTGAAAGTTTAGTATCCATAACATTTTTTAATCTGCATTCACTATTATTTCAGTGCAGACAATTTTCCAAATATTTGGAACAAGATTACGATAATTTAAACTTTCCTCAAACGTTTTCACGAATAATATGCAAGTACATCTGAGTAATATAAACTATTTATAAGATCGATTGATAAGTTTTTCACCAGTTATTTCGTTCCCTCATATGACATTCAAATCGAGGTGGATGATAGTAAAAACATATAGCCAATTACAACGTTATTGACGTTTAAGTCAATCGTCGAACTTAACATGGTTATTTAAGTCGAGTAAGCTGAAAATGTCTTGGAGATTCAAGTATTTTGTTTATGCCTGTCGGGCTGAACATTTTTAACTAACCTTATTCTAAATTTTGTTTAGTTAAAGCTAGAAACTATGAACATGGCTAAGTTCTTGAACCTACCATCAAATTATAAAACAATTATGCAATAGTAAAAACAAAATTGGACATGTATGTAGGGTAAGGTGACCATATTTTGGAAAAGCTAAAACAAGGCGCTGATCTCAGGGGGTGTGGGGTATAGAATCCCCCACAAAGAGAGGAGAGTTAGAGGTCATCCCCCGGAAAATTTTGAAAATAAGGAATATTTTGGTGGGAATATATGTACTATCAGACACTTTCTGATAGTACATTTGCAATTTTCCTGTTGATATTTACAACTAAATTCTTTACTTAACTGTTTCAAAACTTGTGGTAGATAAGTTTTACTGTCGTAAAAATTTTAAAATTTACAATTAATTGTGCATTACTATTAGGTTAGGTTATTAAACGATTGTAAAATGTTATTATAAAAACCATAAAAAGTTTGATAACCAAACTTCATTCCAATATAATAGTATTTTCTTAATCATAATAATTTTGAACAATGAATTGAAATTGAAAAATTATCAAAAATCAATTTACGATAGAACTTAAGGAAATTTAACTTAAGAGCGCTTTAAGTTACTTTTAACTGTACTTTTGAACAACGAACGCCAAAACGGGACAAGTGGGCGCCCCGTAAGAGTTTGCCGGTTCAACGGGACACTTCACTAAATTAACGGGACTCTCCCGTTGAATGGGACGTCTGGTCACCATAATAATTTAGGGAGATAAAGTGAGATGGGCCCATAATGATTTCAGAGATTTTTTCCACAAAAATCACTCTGTGGTTTTACGTCAGACTGAAGGGACAGTCTGTCTAATAAAAAGTGGCGGGCTTCTTTTATCTGACATTGTTGATAAGAAGGCTCCCAACGCACAGCTGCACACCACTGCACACGCGTCCGTCTCGCGCGCCGTGAGGCCCCCGTTAGAGTAGAACTCAATTTATAATTTACTGAGATTTTTTCTTAAATAAATATCTACAGATAAAGTATTTTTTATCGCAATAATAAAACTTAGAATAGTATAACTTAGAATATATGAAAAAAGCAAATTTAAATTGTTAAAAAGATTTCCAGGAAGTGGCGTAGTGGTGAAATTTATTACTGTGGTGTATAGCATATCGGAATATTCGGAACTGTTAGAAGTGGAATATTAATGTAATAAATATAAAAAAAACTCATAGAATATCTTTTATTACACCAACTATCACGCTAGTAATTTTATAAATAATTCATTCAATAAAATATAAATAAGTACTTTAATTAGTAGTAAATAAGTAATTTTTCTGATTGATGTCACACGAAAGAGGAAGATATATGCTGTTAAAAGTGTAAAACATGATTTCTAATCAATTCTACAACATATCCTTTTTTACTGGAGGATTTAGTTTGTTTAATCTTTTTTGTTTAACGTGGACACTGGAACATGTTACAAAGACAGTTTCCTTAAATGACTGTTTATTGTGCAACAGAAAATAAAAACAACATTAAATCTTAATTAAATTAACATTAATAGATTTTTTAGTTAAAATTTATAAATGTCCCCAAAACTTGAATTATAATAATTAATTGACTGCTTGTTTACCGAGATAAAGCAAAACAAAACAGAAAGTACATAAAAAAACGTAAGAGGTAATTTAGTAGTGATGTCTTAGTTGTATATCTAATTATAATGTTGGCTACACTGGTTTTGAAGTAGCAATAAGAGCATTGCCGGTATAAGTTTGTGAACTGCAGCCCTGCTGTAGTCCTTTTGTGAGTATACAGCGCAATAAAGTAAAAAAAAGCTTTTTTTCGTAGTCGGCGGGTATGCGCACGAAAAAAGTCTTTGTCAAATTACTGCATTGCATGTTGAAGAAGACAAAATTAGACTTTAATTTTGCTTTAATGTTCTAACCTCAAAATTGATAGTATTGGCCATATTTGATCAACTGTCGTTGGTTAAGTCACTCACTAATTACAAGTTTATATTTAAAAATTGTTTATGATTACGATTTTATTATTATTTATTTCATATTGAAAATACTGTAATATCAGCAGCTGTTGAAACGCGTGACTCTGAGAAAATCACAGTAAGCTTCTCGTGAACGGGAACGGCGCCCATCTTGATTTTTTTTTAAGGTTAAAGACATTTACAAAATAATAAATGTACACTTAAACTTAATAAATTTCGTACATATCTTTTTTTAATTTCTATAAAAATAAGAGAGAACTTCGACTTCAAATTTATGTAAGCTTAGGCCTAATCATTTTGTTCCAAATGCAGATTGTTACGTGAAAAGCCCTGAATGAATTTTGGAGTCTGATTACAAAAACCTGTCATAAAATGTTACTAGTTTAAAGCGTATAAGTTTCTATTCGTGTATTAAAAGAGAATAATCACAAATTACAAATTTTCCAATTATAATTCTTATTAATGTTTTGTGCCCCATCACACTTAACAAAAAATTAAGCGTTGGTCCTGTTTTGAATATGGCGCGTGCAGTCTCGTTGACACGACTTAGCGCTGCACCGGAGCGGCACCGAGCCGCGCCCGCGCCGGGCCCCTTGGGAAATGGCGCCCATGATTTCAACTTTCGGTGCAATATTTAGATTTGTTTATTGAATATCAAAAAGAAAAAAATATAAATGATACACAAGCCTTCCCATGTCAATGGGGACTTCTTTATTAAGAGTTATCGCTTATATTACAATCCTCATTTTTACAGGTTTCAAATTTGTTTTAACAGCTCATGAATAAAATACTTAATGTTATCTTTAACTAGGTGATCAAGTCAACTGTATAAGGCTTGGTTATGGTGGCAAGTAGGGCCTGAAGGTCAGTAAAATGCGGTAAAACCTAGTTTTTGAAAACTATTTATTTATCAAGGAAAACTTTATGCCGTTCAGGTTAAACCAATGTAATAAAACTTGGTATTTTTATCAGCCCAAAGTTAAATTACTATTGTTTTGGGGTTAATTTAAAGCTTTTTTCAAAATATAATGTTCTGTGAAATGAAAATAATTTTTACTGATGACTTTTATGTTGTATACTTCAATGTATGTTTGCACAATTTCCTCAAATAAGCTTAATATGTTTCATTAATAAGAATAATTAACCTCTTGATACAAATACTCTATGAAGGCAACATTAATCGTTTGATATGGGATAATATTTTATGGGGAGGTAGTATGATTTTTATAAGTGTAGATTTAAGTTATCGGTTATAAATTTGAACTGCAAAATTAAAACTCACATCATTAATTGATCTTTTTCCTTTCTTGCATAGGATAAAATAACTTGTATTATTTTAGCGTGTAACAATTACAAATTCAACCCTTGTAATTCAATGTTATTAATTGTTAATGGAGCACAGAATTAGAAGTTTTCTGGATACGCCCTTTAATAAAGGAAGTGAATATTAGTGTCTCACAGGGGAAAATAAAATAATAAGCTTTTAAATTACATTGCTAGATTCAGATGAAAAAAATTAAGTACTTTCAATCACATGCCAGTGGCCAACGGTTACTAAATTATAACCGGGTGTGCGACCCGGAAGTGAACAGGTGTGGTCTGTGTGGTAGAAGATATGCCGACGAACCCAGGCAACAGTTTTGGCGGGAAGGGAGAAACATGCGCGGGCTACATAAAAATTCCCTTACTTGCAAACCTGCTTCTCCAATGTAGAAAAAAGTGAGAGCACCTATTGGGACCAGCATGTGAGGGGAACTGGTGAACAGTGGAGGGGGAGAGGGGAAAGAGCAGTTAATGGGCTCTGGAAGTCCCCAATAAGCGCTCTTTCTTAAGTGCTCTTCAAGAGCACCTATTGGGTTCTGGAAGCCAAGAAGAGCAGTTATTGGGTTCTGGGTAGAACTATATATATTAATGGTGTTTTTTGACATCTGGGGGTTCCAAAACTAAAATCTATGGTCCCAGGCTGAGGTCTTTCCTTGAGATATACGGTTAAAGCTGATTCCATGTAAGGGAAATACACAAAAAAATGTCTTAAATAAAAACGCCTAAAAATGGTTCTTATACTTTGTTTGTGATTACATTTTGGATCATTCCTTATAATACACTATACATTTGTGTTATTAGTCTTATACGACTTTAGCTCGTAAGTTAATAATTAACTGAGCATGTACTTTGAAGTAACAAGAAAAAGTAATTTACTGAGTTAATCCACGCTTTAACCAAATCAAAACAGAGGAAAGTAAAGGGCGTTACTTCTTATTTACAAACTCGTAACATTAATCAGTTTTCTTCTTATTTTCTTCAGGTCTTCACGAATAGTTGTCGCTAAAATTTGCACTACATTGTCAAATTGAGTAAAGTTTGCTGATGTTAATGAAAGTTGTTTGAAAATCTCCTTTACTGTGGTTTTTGTCACTTTCACACCATCTAGAATATCAGCTTTGACAAACCATTTTATTGCTGTACTTAAGGACATTTTTGCTACAGTTGAATAATCTTCTCTTATATCAGCAAACATTATAAACTTTTTCTCGAGTTGTTCTTTCAGATTATCTGACCTACTTTGACATACACACATTTTGTAGCTTTGAACTAGAAATTTGATCTGGAAGACACACAGGATTTTGCACTAAAGAATCTTTTAAAACCGAGTATGACGTAACCATAGAAATTTAAAGTTTTCTCAAAATTAAATGACATTATTAACAAGGATTTGAGCTAATCTAAAAACATATATTGTGTCGGTTAATACTAGGAATGTCACGTAGTTATACAAGCTTAGTATATTCATTATAATGTCATAAAGACCAAATCCAAGAAACAACACATTTTCGAAACCATGAGACTTAAAGAGACAATTTGGTGTAACTATGTTGAAGCACCAAAGAGGTTGTATTGTAATGCAAAGTGGATCATTGGTTCCATGGATTCTAAAAACAAACGGTACCTGATTATGAAGTATTCTCAGACGTTTGAGAAAAAAAATCCCAAAGTCACAACGTTAATCCAAGGAGAACCTTACCATTTTAAAGTTACCGTGGTGTCTGTTAATACTGAAATTCTACTCTACTTACAGTTTATTTGTGTTATTGAATGGCTCCTGTCATATATATTTATCTACTTACGATGATATATGTAAATAAGTTCATGTTGACAAAACGTTACTTGTGAATCTATCCTTGGTAGTTTAGTAAAATTTGCTTGTTTCACTCCCTTATTAATTCTCACTTATGCACAGAATCAAAGTAAAGAGTGATTTATTTATAAAAGAAAAAGGATTAAGGGAACATTTTAGGTTTAAAACGATTTTTGTTTACAATAATGCTTATTTTATTGTAAATATTATATAAATAAAACAAATATTTTCATTAACAGTAATCCCAGCCCAACAACACAGGAAATCGAATTTACTATATGAGAAATGTAACGTTGCCAGGAATGTACAAACTGTTATTTGAGATTCAGCCATTTCATGAGTGCACAATGTTGCGGACAGGCACTTCATAGCGTTTAATTGATATCAGCATTTTAATGCAGATTCTGAAACGTACGATTGTTTTGGTGGAAATAAGTATATATCAAACTGTTTTATTTTTAGCGCTGAGCGATTTTTAGTCCCCAAAAGAAGTGTAAGGAAACTTTGATATTAGATTTTCTCATAGCATTACTGTCCAACAGTATTTTCAATTAACAACTAAATTTTTTAAATTCAGCATTAAAAATATTTTACATATATGTTTACTTAGCAAAATATGTTTAAAAGATATAACGAACCTCTTAATTCTACCGTATATTTGTCAAATACCACTTACCTATAATCGTACAGCACTTACTACTTGAAAATTTGCATGGACGTTCGTCTTAGGTCGTAGGCATCCGCTAGGAAAGGATTTTTTCATATGTTCATCAAAGCTACGCCCTATGGAACCTCACAGTTTAAATTTTAAACTACAGGTTAGCTTATGAAGTTATTATGACCTAATGAAGTACGTCAAATATAAAGAAACTTTAAATCATTACTCCTTGAAAGTAATTCTGTCTTTCCTCAGGTGAAACTAGGTTGATCAGTTAATATAAACATATTTACAACAGATGGCCACCATCTAGGAACGAATTATAACACAGTTAACTGGCTTTTAGTGAGTCGGTCGCGCAGTTGGTAGCGCACTCGGCCTCGGAACTGTGGCCACGAAGCGTCGCAGGTTTGAGACTCGAGCTTGTCGCATACTTTTAGCAGTACTATTCATCCTTGTGCCGGCTCACTCCTTGTCTTTGCTTGATAACGTCCTCGCACAGATCAATATTCTATGTGGGCGGAGCAAGGGCAAGGTGAAAAAGAGGCCGCCACCCTCTTAAAAAATGAATCATTCAGTTTGTGTGCAAAAAGTGTATATTTTAATAGGCTTCTAAAATGTCATGATCTACTTCATACTTGCTTCAATGTTAATATTTTAACAATGTTTAATATGCTATGTTAATATTTTAATATGTTAATATTGCTATGTTAACAATTCTGTAAGAAATACCTTAAATTACTTTAAATCTTAAAGCTGAAAGTATAAAAATTGCCTTGATTATCACTTTACGGCACGATAAAGAAATAAAAACCTAGAACAATATTTTTTATGTCTTGGAACGTGCAAAACACATACCTGCTTCACATTTTCTCATATATCAGGTGAACTTAAAACTAAATTTTTCTATTGTTTTAAGATTTTTTTTCTGTTCACTGGAGGCAAGGAGGAAAACACTGAAATTTAAGATACGATCTGTTGGGGCTTGGTGATTTTCGAGCTCTGAGCTATCGGTCTGATTCTATTGTACATTTATACAGTTCCTTAACGTGGGGATATCCGTGGTTTTGCGAAACACAGACACACACACACACACACACACACACACACACATATATATATCTTTGTATCCATTCCGACGCCGTCTAAAAACGTGCTATTTGGCGGCTATCTAAAATATATGAGTAAATTCGAATTTTTTTCTCTAAAATGTTAATACCACTACAAAGAAATATATATATATTTGGGGGGTATTGTTACTCTATCCAATCACTACAAAATCGTGCTATTTGACGCGTCGTGTATATACGTCCTATTCCGCCGCCAGCGATGTTGCCAGATTTATCGGGCATTTATGAACCCAGAGTGAGGTCTAAAAATCTGCAAAAAGCGTTAGAGGTAGAGTTCGATGTTGTAGCCTGAAGCGTCAGTGTTTTTTCTTTTTGTTTATACGGTATTAATTGTTATAAGATTGTTAAATTTATTTAATTGCCAACTTACCGTTACTGTTCCTAAGTTCATTTTCCTGAATTGCATGTAAGTAATAGAATGTATACTAAGTTTCATTTATTTATTACAACTTACCGCATTACCTTTGAATTTATTCACTTACAAATTTATAGTTAGGGCCTACATTATAGTTAGGGCGTGACAGGACGTGGCGTCTCGTCGCCGAGTCTTGTCGTTTTCATTGTTGTCACCTCGAAGATACGGTCGCCGGGTGTGAACACGCGTAATTGAATCAATGTCATTCCAAGCACCGCAAAATGACTCCGCGCCTGAGTCGTTGGCGGCGGTCGCCTGTGAAAAGGCCCTAAGCTATTTTATTTCGTACTAGCAGCTGTTACGGTTACTTGAGGGCATTACTCATTGTCAGTAGAATTTGCATTTTAGTTGGCTTGAAACAGCTATTTCTTCTTCTTTTTGAACCCAGATTGCAATATCTACAGCTGTTTACTGTTCAGTGTAGCCCGAGGGAATATTAAGGAAGTGAATAGGCCTATGTTTTTCCGGAGTTCGTTCTACCTTTGTGTAAAATGTCAACCTAGCCGGTTAAGAAATTTCCGCGTTTACTTACAACCTACGTACACCTAAATATATAAACGCCAACATTCGTATGGGAAAAGAAAAAAATTAGTGAATTTCAACATCTCTCGGATTGCAGGGTGAAATTAATACAGACATTTTTAGGGCTGTTTTTGCTTTGGGCTTGTACACTTCATATGCACCCGACCGCCTCTCCCCACCGCTCCCTCTCACCACTCCTGACAAACACGAGTGCTACTCAGGATGCCAACTTAATCCACTTAGAAATTATTTTTGAAACCATGATTGTTACACAAAAGCTTCCAATTTTTTGCTCAGAAAATAATTAAGTTTACTATTTATTTCAGCTCAATTATAGGGGTTTGCTGGGGTGCTGGGTTTGCGCCAGAGAAAGTACTCTAAATATTTAGGGTCGGTTTCTCCAAAGTGGTTTAAACTTTAGAAACGGCTTAACTGTGAGTTTAACTGGCTCATCGGTTTCTCCATTGCTCTTTGGAAGTTTAACTTGGGGCAAAAGTTAAACCATATTACTAGCTGGTTTAATCTGAGGGTAACGTTTAACTACCATACGTCTGCACTAAAATAACAACATAACCTCAAATACACTGTTATGAGTTCTAGTTTGTCGTTTGTGTTCATACCTCACGTGAAGTCAAGATAGTTTGACAATGGAAGAAATTTTTGATATTTTTAATCATGTGGACGAAGAAGAATTGGAGGTACGAGGTCACATCACGCGTGCACCACGAAGAATCCGTGAAAGGCCTGACAATTTTGAAAAGTGGAATGATGTTGAATTTTTCATAAGATTTAGAATGTGCAAGAACACGGCCAATATGGTTTTAGATGTTATAAGAGAGCAGATTGCACCAAAGAAAGTGAACAATCAAACTGTGTCAGCTGAAGTGAAGTTTTTTTACCACATTAAGATTCTAGGCCTGTGGAGGATTTCTTATGAATGTGGGGGATCATTGTGGAATACACAACTCTACAAGTAGCAAAATTGTGAAAGAAGTTTCACACTGTATAGCCAGGCTCGGCCCACAGGTAATTTCGTTACCATCTGCAGTTGAAGAATTGAATAAACTAAAATGTGGTTTCTACCAAAAGGCCTACTTCCCTAATTGTATAGGGGCCCTTGACTGTACACATGTCAAAATTCAATCAGTTGGTGGTGAGGTTGCTGAATGCTACCGTAATGGGAAAGGCATATTCTCTGTGAATGTTCAGGGCATTTGTGATTCTTCGCTGACCTTCACAAATCTAGTAGCAAGGTGGCCAGGCGCAACTCACGATGCACATATATTTAACTCGTCAAGAGTTAAAAAGGAGTTTGACAGAGGTGTCTATAGTAACTGTGTACTTGTTGGTGATAGTGGGTATGCATGCTCAAACTATTTAATCACGGCATTGGAAACTGTGTAGGCCCCTGAAGAAAGACTCTTCCAGGAAGCCCAGGTGCGTACCAGAAACCCAATAGAGAGATGTTTTGGTGTTTGGAAGCGGAGATTTCCAGTATTAGCTTTGGGGCTACGTCTAAAGCAGGATAGGGTCCAGAGTGTGATTGTTGCAACAGCGGTTCTCCATAACATTTGTACAAGCTGTGATGAAGACATTCCGCCAGTCAGTGAAGAAGCTGCAGCTGCTATTGCTCCCCTAGAGAACATACCTGAAGGAGAACGCAGGCGTGTTGGTGATCAGAACGCTCGTCATCCTGGTGACCAACAAAGGCTCATGACTCGCAACAACATGGTCTATGAATATTTCAGAAGTATGGTTTAAATAAGTTACAAAACACTTATTAAACTGGGTTAAATTCAGTCAATATTTGGCCTGGACATTTTTAAACGATCTTTGATAGGCCTATTGTTGTTATAGAATTCTACAATATTATTCATTCTGTAAACATACAGCCTATGTTAAACCATGTTTGTTTCATGTATCAAAAAATCGTAAACCAAAACAGTGTTATAATTTTTATTTCATCACTGTATTCGAAAATAGGCCATAAGTTAATAAGTTAATTAGATCACTTTCGTGACTATTAGTAAAATATCCTATTATTTCTATTGAAATAAGAATGTTTATATGTGCTATTCACTTCATGGTAGGGACAAAGAGGTATTGACTTCATGTTATTAAGCCTATTTGTACTGTTGGCAATTTTAAATTTTAAAATATAGTACGATTATTAAATACCCCTGTTATGCAGCAGATCTGCATAACTTACTCAGCGATTTTCAAATGCTTAAAATAAATAACTGATGCATAGCCTAGCCTCTAATAATATCAATACATTAATATGAATATAAATTTGAACGAATTATGTTTTTGGGATCTGGGGTCCTCAAAACAAAAAGATATCATGGTCCCGGGCTTAGGTTTTCCCATGAGGCCTATGGTGAAACTTAGCTTATTCCCTATAGGGGAAATTAGTTAATACTGTAAAATAAATAGGAGAAAGGATAAATCATGAATAGCTGGAAGTGACTCAAACTTATATTTAATTGCAAAATTAGCCTTTCACAAACTTACAATTCCTTTTTTTTGAAGCTGATTGCCATTAACATACTACAGTCCATCCTCAATGTCATAAGTAACTTAGGCCTAGGCCTTGGGCTACAGAGAATATAATACAAATGAAAAAAAATTACTAATTAGGCCTACATGAATAAATTAAGTAAAATTACAACCGACACTGAGATTAAGAGACTGCAAAAGAGCAGAATATAGGTAGGCCTAACTAACTTAATAAATGACATTTTATAAGACTCTTGTAGGCTCGTGTACAATCGTAAACCGGTGTAAGTTTAAAATAATTAAAGGTTTAGTCCTTATCGAATAAATCATATTGTTTGTAACGATAAAAGCATTGTACTTACAAACCACAAACACTTTCTTATCACTTCATAAGAGTCCTACCTACTTATTACTGTCTTGTTTTGAAATAAGCTCCTGTTCCGCAATTTTAACTTGAAGTTTTATAAGCTTTATTTCTTCTTCGTGTTTTTCCAACATACATTTCACTCGAATCTCGTGTTCTGTTTGCTGCATTTTTGCTGGTCTTGACAAACTTGACGCTGTAACTCAAGCACTTCTATTTTTGCATTTGATAGTACCTCCATTTTCTTACCTGTGACTGATGTCTCAAATGGAGATTTTTTTCCACTTTAAGGTTAGAAGACACTGACCTGCGCAAGTCTTTAACATTATGTTTTATGTTTGCTGCCGAACCCCGGATCACTTTCAATACATCGTTTTGTAGATGATGAACTTGGTGTTTTTATAGGCCTATCATCTAGTTTCACAGAAGATGCACATGCATCCTTACCTGGAGGACTGTTATGTGTACCAGTATTTAAGCCTTCATTTGTGCCTACACTGTCCCTCCTGTTTTCCTGCCCTACTTCTTCCTCATACTCTACTAGGACCAAGCCAAAATCATCGTTGTCAAAAGAAAAAGTTTCCAGTTCGGTAGAGTTCTTCGCCCCCACATTATCACTGTCATATATGGACACATTACCTCGTATTGGTAAGTCACCCAGAATTTCCCTAATTTTTAAATCCGTCTTGGTAAGTATACTTGGTAGGTTAGGTCCGCCACCAGTCCCATGGACATATTTTTTCTCGTTCGCCCACGCTTTCTTCGATACCTTTTTGGTATTCTCATATTTTGCTTTAAGGGTCCTCCACTCCCTTTAATAGACACCACTCTGTTGATTAAACTGTAGTTCAATTTCTTGCCAAGCAGCATCCTTTTCTTTTTGTGTTGTTTGGTCCGTCTTCTTACATTCTAGAATTCCTTTTTTCCTTTCAACCAAGTCCAAAAGCACATCTATTTCAGATTGTTTGAAGTTTTTACTCCTTTTGGAGTTATCTTTATCTTCTTTAGTTAAACTCATATGAACACTTTTCATTTCATTTGCAAACATGTTGCCTAAACGAACACAATACTATTTGACTATTTCAAACAGAGTAGAAACATAACCTGTTTCAGAAAAATCTACAAATGTGCATTGAGCATACGAAATAATTGCCCAAATACTAAATCAGGGCAGCCAACATTCTTCTTCCATGGTTTAACTTAAACTTCAGGCCAAACTGGATAGAGAAATCGATCGATGTTTTAAACATCGGTTTAAGTTAAACGCTACTTGGAGAAACCCCCCCTTAAGTATAGAGTTGAGGAGTAAAACTATATTTTGTCTTATAGCGCTTAGATGTTAACATCGTTGATGATTTTAGGAAGCCGATTTTTTATGAAAACCTTTTATGGAATACATTGTTTCACTGTCAATAAAACTCCAAACTTGAGCTTTATAATGTACCAATGCTCGAAAAAGTTATGGGAAACAAAGCATTTTTGCCCTCAACTGAACTTAATTGTTATTTAAAAGATTACTCCACATGAGTTTATAGCTATCTTGGCAGATATATTCTTTAGTATATTTTCCCGCGACTAGGACTGTGTTCTTTAAATTCCCAGAAGTAAGTGTATTACTCCCATGCCCTCACTCCGTTACCACAATCTGTCGGACGCTTTGAGTTTACCCCCTTTTCTTAACACCATAATATTCTACTTATTCCAATTTACCTTTAGATTCTAACGTTCATAAACCGAATAATCATGTTTTGAAGAACTGCCACTGTTGGAGTTAAAATCATTATGTCTCATCAAGCATACATTAATACATTAAACTTCATGTCATTGAATACACATTCGCTACTTACTTACTTGTTACTTGTGTAATCCATCCGTAGACTCCGTCTGTAGAGTGTTGGACTGGTCAATGTGCCCTCCATGGAAGGTCACGAATGTTTATGTGTTAGGTGTAGTGTTGTAAGACAAAAAGACACCTCAAAGTGCACTTTGCACATTGGCCTAATCTGAAAATTTTTTTGAGTTTTGGGCTTTAAAGCTTTCAACATCATAAAAACAGCTCCCAGCCGGATAAAAGTTCAGGTTATTTTTGAATTTGTTAACATTTTGTTCATTTTTTATGTTTTGGGGGAGCAGTTGAAAAAACTTCAGGCCAGCGTACTCAGGCTTCCTCTCAAATAGCACGAGGTGGTGGCTGGTGGCAAAGCGATCTTTGTGTCTGGTGTTGTATTCATGGCTTTTTTGGGGAGGGTTTATGTTTTGCCTTTTAATGTACATGATTGATTCAAATATGAACAGGCTTGGAATAGTGAGTAGGCCAAGTTGAGCAAAACCTTCCCAACAGCTGGATCTAGGGGGTAGCTGGAGAATTGTTCTCACTGCTCTCTATTGCCATACAAAGATTCTGTCCAGATTTCCTTTTTTCCCTCCCCATAAGGCAATTGAGTAGCAGATAAGCTACTCAATATCGGTAGCGTTTAGATAAACGCTACCAATCTCCTGCGGTGTCATAATAGTACATGTTTAGTAGTGAATCCTTGCCCTAGACCTTTTTTTGTGTTGGGAATATCGGACACACTTTCTGGACACCACACTTTCTGTAATGAGGCAGCAGTGCCGTCATTACAGCTACTGAAAATGTTTTTTAATTGAGTAGAAATGCCAAAAGATGACAATTTCATTAAGTATTTCCAAACTCTAAATTATACATACTTCACGAGAAACATGGAAAATTCAGGCATTCAAATCCCAAAATGAACTAAAACATTTTTTTAAACTAACTCATTTTGTATTTCTCACGTTTTGTATAAGCATGTTCATGATTGTTTGAATAATGATGAGTTTTTCAGTATAAATACAAGTTGGCTGCATTCTATTGGAAGAAAAAACTCAAAAATCTTACTATTTTTTCAGTATATATATACTGAACCAAATACAAAACATAAATAAAAAATACATAAATATAGAAATATATAGGATGTCCATTAAATATGTATCAGGATTTCCGGCGATGATTCTTTACATATAAACTCAAAAATCTTACTATTTTTTCAGTATATATATACTGAACCAAATACAAAACATAAATAAAAAATACATAAATATAGAAATATATAGGATGCCCATTAAATATGTATCAGGATTTCCGGAGATGATTCTTTACATATAAACTAAGAGAAAAGTTCATGAGAAGATATGTCCTAAAATGCATATTTACCCAGCCATCCGCCATTTTGTATTTTCCACAAAATATTTTTATCTCCAAAGTTTCTAAACTGATATTTTCGAAAATCTCTATGTACCTGTAAGATCAGTTAATGAAAACCTTTCCAACATGAACAAATGGTATATTTCAAAATCGCGGCTATTTCAAATCTTTAAAATACCGAAAACGGTACGTTTTACAAACTTGTATGCAGGCTAGCAGGGTTGACTAACTGTAATTGCAAACCTAATGACACCAAATTTACTGTAATTGGTCAGTAAAAAACTGAGTTATGATTGTATTTAGTTAACAAGGCAGCATAAATGGCCTGTTTTAGCGCGTGGCTCAGCGCAAGAATGCACTATTTTTCTCCAAATTATGCTGTCTCGTTAGCTTAATTCAACCATAACTCAGTCGTCAATTGACCAATTTTCATAATTTTGATGTCTTAATATTGGAAGTTAAGTTTCCTTAAACTCGTTATCCTTTATATTTTTCGTTAATGTTCCGTTTTTCGTTATTTCAATTTAAGTATTTTTAATGGCCGCCATTTTTGAATTTTCCATACGATAATGTTGATTTTTTCATAAACTGAACTTGACTTGTTGTAGGTACATCCCGAGTTTCAAAAACATATGTAAAAAAACTTCTGAGATAACAATTATTGTGTGAAAAATACAAAATGGCGGATTCTGCGTAAATATGCTTTCTAGGACATAACTTCATATCGACTTTTTCTTAGTTTATATGTAAGAAATCACCTCCTGAAATCCTGAAACTGTTTCAATGGACACCTTTATATTAGTGCCTTGAGAGACGAAAAGGCCTTAATAAGGGAAAATTTTTATTGAAACAATCCTTATTTTTTATAGTACAAATTACCTTCACAGTTAACTGGCTTTTAAATCCACCATGCGCTGGATAAAAAATCGCACGTGCATTTGTAATCTAGCACGTGAACTACAACACGTAACACGTTCCTTCCAACAAATCACATTTTACATTAAAAAGTCACATTTACTGTTTCGTGCAATACTCAATACAAATGGTCACTGTATCTTTTATTTGCATGTGCACCAGTAATTTTATTTTTCATCCTAACACTTTACAGTAAGTTTGTCAACTTTTAAAGTTATCACGTACGAATCTTAACACTAAACATTGATTTCGTTAATAGTGCTACAAATTGATCAGAATTTGTGTTATAACCTATAACTATTACATTACATACTAGAAAGTTTATTAAGAGTTACAATTTTCTACGATTTCTATGGTTTTTCTAGGGTTTCTAAGGCTCTAATTGTACCTAATGCATTTTTCTAATGGGTTCTCTATCTGGTCAGCTTTAAAAATCAGCAAGTGTGTGATTTTTAATTATTTATTATTTAGATAAGTTTGTTTTTTTCTTTCTTAGGCCTATTTAGTTTAGATTAGGAGGACAAACGAAAACAAAGTTTTGCTTTGCTTGCGCAAAGTAATTGATCATTATGAAATTAATCATAACAAGAATCGTAATGCGGTACAAAATACTCTAATTATACACGCTCTTCTTTTTTATCAAATTATTACAAACTAATTCAAAAAAAAAGATCAGAAGAGTATTTTAATCCTGCATTCTCATTCTACTAGATTCCATTTTTTTCATACAGTATAATTAGCTATATTACAGTATAGGCTAATGGCTAAATTTCAAATTTAAGAATCACCGAGCATATTGTGTAAACTAAATTTTTGTATATTTAATATTAATTCAAACGCAAAATTCAATAATTTAACTTTTATTCGAAATTATTATAAAACAAGATTTATAATCATTTTCAGATAATTATTAGCCGAAAACACAACGGGGTGTATTAGATTTCAACATCATGTTGTGACTGTCGAAGACATCCACTGGAAATTAATCTGCTAAAATTTAAGACAAAATTTAAACCATCTACAGAGAGTCCACTACTGCACCTTGACAAATGCTGATTTCTGCAATCAGCCAAAAACAATGTTGGCCTAGATAAAACATCTTTTTGATTGGCTGAGATACGGAGGAAGACAAAGACAAATTTTAAGGAATAAAATTTGGAAAGGGAAAGTTTTTGGAGATCTTGAGAGAGGGGAGTTTGTCTCCTAAGAAGCCCCCGGACTACGTCGTCCAAGCAACAATTTGTAGAGCGACAAGTGGCCCCGGTGGAGAAGTTACACCTAGACGAGAGGAGCTACGAGACCTCGGACTTCCAAAAGAGGACTCAGAACGTGTGGACTTCCTGAAGAGGGCTCAGATCTTGTGGACTTCCCGAAGAGAACCTCAGAACGTGTGGACTTCCTGAAGAGGGCTCAGAACTTGTGGACTTCCCGAAGAGAACCTCAGAACATGTAGACTTCCCGAAGAGAACCTCAGAACGTGTAGACTTCCCGAAGAGAACCTCAGAACGTGTAGACTTCCCGAGAAGACATTGACGAGATGAAGCCCGCAGAGGACCATCGAGAGAATCAGATCGATTCATCAGGCCCAGAATCAGATCAGAATTCCGATGTTAAATACAATATAATCAAAATACTGGGATAGGAGTTTGATAATAGTCTTAAACCATATATAATGTCGACAAAAGAAAAAGAAGACATTTTAATTGATTGTAAAATAACGTAATGGAATAATATTTTTATTAATCAGATTAAACATGATATTTTAAACTGACTAATAAGTCATAATATTGATTTATGAGGTGGAATAATTAAATCATGAGACCTTAACTGTTGAAAGTACAAAATAAATATTGTATAGAAAATGGCCTAGCCAACTTAAATTTATAGTTAATATTGCTAACTATTAAAATAGATTAAGAACTCAAGGTTTTATACAATAGATAACTTAACGTACCTATTTCAATTGTATACATATGCCTATTAAAGTTTGCATTAGATTATCATATGTACACTTAGAAATTTTAATTTGTGTGCTTTATTTTATATGCCAAAACAATGCAATATAAAGAAGATAGGGGTAGTGGTTGCAGTTAGATAGACTGAATCGAGATATTTTTATTTTATTGTTTACTTTTGGACTTGTCAAAGGGTTGTTTATTTTAAGATGTGTAATCATATGTTGGGTTATAATCATCTTACTGTTTTAATTTTATCTCGATCCTTAACCTCCGCAGCCAACCGAGTCAAAGTAATCATTCCATTTATTAGTAGTTTAATATTTTTATCAGTTACAACAATAAACTTCATCTCTTTTCATAAACTATACGATCATTACATTGTTTTAGATGTTGCGGCTAATTTAGATTACCGCTATTTATATAATCGCTGGATGTCGCTGGCAGTGCTGCCAAAATAGTGGTAATACCAAATACTGAAGCTCAAGTTGTTTAATTGCAGTTTAAAATTGCAGTCAGACGTCCCTAAGTATTGTGCATCAAAACATCCGTAGCTTTAAAAGAATTTTGATGAATTTCTTATTGTTTTACAAAATTTAAATGATAAGGTACGATTATCATATTAACTGAGGCATGGTTAAACGAAGAAAGCTTTATAACACCCCTTACATATTACAATACATGTAAGTCACACAAAATCTCAATCAAAATTATGGTTTGGTTGTATACACTGAATTCCTTATCGGAGTCTTGCAGTCAGCTGTTGCTTGTCGGGTCGCTACGAGCCTGTCCCTGACCTTTGACGAGCCGGTAGATTATGCGAACTTCTTTGTATTTTGTCGCAGTCCAAGTTCCTCATTACCTCAAGTCGTTAACGGTCTAAGATATGATTACTCAGTTAATAATAAAAACGATGCTATAAAAATTATCGCACGTGATGCGAATTACGATTAAATCTGTCAAGTAATTCCATTGAAGAACGCTATCTTGCTTGATTTAATATTTGAATCAAACATGCGAAAGAAAATTTACATATACTTATGTCTGGAAAATGTTTCTTAGAATAAAATTCTTTTGACTTGACTTGATATTAATAATTAAAAATGATGAAAACCCTTCTTGATATCTCTATTACTTATTACGGCACGTGTTTAGACTTTTCACCGTCAAAAATGAGTCATTTTCACAGCTTACTTTACCCTCATTTTAATGTTTTATAAAATTGTTTACAAATATACAATTATATAATTTTATCATGTAATATTTCCTTTGATTTTGGTAGAATAAGTCGTACTTATGTTTTCTTCTTCATTTGAATTTTTTTTTTTTAATTTTCATCTCATCATGCATCGCATTTGATATATTGGTTTGTATTTAAGGGTATTTTGATGATTATGTAGCTCTTCTTTTATATTCATTTTGACCCTTTAATTTCAAATTTTAAATCTTGCTTTTATTTATGTTTACGTATGTATAGTCAGATTTTAAGATATGTTCTGTAAAGGTAGATTTTGAATCATCGTTTAACCCTATTTTTCCTAACATTTAATGTACTTCTTATCTTCTGACAGATGGCTTGTGAGTCTCCAGTTAAATTGTTAAGCCATCTATCTTCTGTAATCATGTGATTAGATGATTTGGAATATTCTTTTCATTAAAGGTTTAAAGTTAATATAGGCTGTATTTCTCCCAGCTCATACATATTTTCATAAAATCACATCAAAACTATAAGTATATTTTTAAGTGTTTCAGGTATCGATGGTGTAATGTAGCAGAAAACGTCGTCACGTAAAAAATTAAATGTCAGCCAAGCGGATATCTATAAGATTTTTTTATGTCTTTAATTTTGGAATAAGATAGTACAGTTCGGAGAAGCTCTGTATAAAAAATACCTTTTCTTTTATGTCTTTGTCACTTAGATTGTTTGAGAATAGTCGCCACCCTTAAAATCGTTATCTTTAGAATATAATTTTGTTTGGGAAATATTAAACTTTTGATCAGTTTTTTATAGCTTTTAAAATTATTTCTATAAATAATAAGAAGGGTGATTTTGTATAAATAATAGACATTTTATAATTATTTATTTTACTTTTCAAGTTCTCTAGTAAAAAAGATTCAGATAAACAATATCTCACTACGAATATATAAAGCTATTGCAGATAAATTGTGACTTCTCTGTTTGACTGTAAAAATACTGATGTTTGAAGTGAGAAAATATTCCCAAAAGTGTTTACGTTGACATTTCAGAGAGTTGAGTCATGAGGGACCATGACATATGCAGACCACTGCACTATGCATGAGAAGCATCAATCGATTATTGCATTGAGGGCTCCAACTGCGCCCAGGGCCCTTGCGGTCTGCCTCTCGGGACGAACAATCAAATTTACCCTTGTCAGTTCCCTAAAAGAGGCAAATGAATATATTTCAATTATGCCTATGATCCACTTAATCCATTCCTAAATGACTGTTTGGGTGACATTTCAAGGCAAATGTGATTAGCTGATGAGAGTAAAACGAGTGTGATGCCTTGTGGAGCTTATTTATTATGATTTTTAATTCATTGAATAAATTAAAGTTTGGTAGATCAAGCCACTAACATGAAGCACAGATGTTCTAATATCTTTCTGGGTTTTAGAATTAGTAAAGTAAACTGCAATGAATCCTTGTATTTATTAAGAAAGTGTTAATGATATTTTAGTTTCTCCACATATTTTGTTGAATTCTATTTAAAAAATCTCATAAGTATATATATATACTTTCAGCTACGGATTTCAAGGTAATTGCTAAGAACATAATTCAGCAAGTCCCAATATTTATGGCACGTCCAAAAAAATTATGAAATCAGTAGTTGACCGTCTGGCAGTTAGTGGAAGATCGAGTATTTTACTAGATCAAATTATGCAGAACCGTTCCAATGTATAAGAAAGGTGATTTTTATACTTCCTCGACCTATCTCTATCTTACCAATATGGTAAACATGTGGAAACTATAATGAAAAAGCAAATCATGGTATTCTTCCAAAACAATAACTTTTCGCTGACTCATTGAATGGTTTCAAAAGCTATGGGTTCACGGTATCGGCAATGGCCCCAGATTTTTTAGATAAGTAAACCGGTGCAGCTTACTCTGCTCTCTTGAACATAGCGTTCGGTAGCATTTGGCACTCTATGGTGCTGAATAAGCTCAACTTGTTTGGAACTGGAACTGGAGGTGAGGCATTCAGCTCCCTGGAGAAATGTCTTTCGAATAGGCATAAAGTGAAGTGACTTCTCAAAAAGGTGCCATAATCCCAAAGACTCCTGGTCGAGTATGGGGTAACTCAATGGCCGGCGACGAGCACTTTGTCATTCACAATATTCATTAGCAAAATGTAATGTGGGGGGAAAACACCACTTTTATGTAAATGACGCCTTGCTTATTTGCAGGGGAACCAGAAATTCGCATTCTTCTGCGAGTAATGGTACTGGTTCATCCAGCTACAACTTGGTTCAACTAGCATAAACTTAAAGTCAATTACATTAACCCGTCGATAATTGATTCCGACTAACTATTAAAGATAGAATACTTGTGTAAAATACAAAGTTGTAGGAATTTTGGAGGCCTTTAAAATGATATTTGGCATATGTTGCTATTTGATTTTTTTGATTTTCAGGTCTACCAACATTTTTATAAATTAAAATTTTTCCAAAAATTGGATATTGTTAAAACATTGTCATGTGACACATCGTAATAAAGCTGAGTTAACAAGGATTAAGGATTTTGAATCAGAACTGAATAATATTTAGTGGTTGAGAAAATACAGGGGTGTCCGTAAATATCGAAAATTTTCACAAAAATGGCCGCTATTTTGAAACGGATTGAGATAATTGAGTTCTGTTTTCACCAAAATGTTTCTTTTGACAAGACCTTTAAAATGATATAAAATTTGCCATAGGTTCACTTAAGACGATTTGGAGATTCAAACTCATGACCTTATAAACCGTGAATTTTACAAAAATTTTACAAGACACAAAAAGTTGTGCAATTTTATTTCATACAAAACCATATAAAGATTATTGAGATCAAATTACAATTAACGAAGTTATTGCAGTTTCACTGACAGAATTCAAGCAACTCCGTTAACTGTAGTTCGATCTTAATAATCTTTATATGGTTTTTTAGGAAATAAAATTGCGCATATTTTTTATTTCTTGTTTAATTTTTGTAAAATTTGCGGTTTTCAAGGTATTAGGTTTTGAAATATAAAAATGGCTGCCATTTTGAAATGGTACAAAGTAGAAACTTGATACTCCGCATCAAAATAGTTCCTATTAGTCAGCATATATGTACTACGTTTGAATTTTATATCTTTAGTAGTTCTAAAGTTACGCAAAATCATGTTAAAAACACATAAAGACCGACAGACGGATAACCGAGCATTTTAGGACTCATGTTTATAGGAACTTTTTTCTTAGTTTATATGTAAGTAACCATAGTTTATATAGCTCGGTAATAGCTACATCCCTATAAGGGAAAATCGCGAGAAGAGAATAAAGATTTTGACTGACAACAAGAGAAACGACCACTGTAAACACCTCATATTCTACGGGAATAGTGAGAATTTTCGCCAATATGTGTTATACCTGGTTCATATGCGGAATATTTTGTTCGCTTGAAAGTAGGAGTGAATACACTATCCTCACACAGCACTGGCCAGATCAATGCCGCTTTCTTTCGCCTCGCAAAAAAACCCAAACTGATTTTTACCCTGGTTTTAATTAACGCCATATAAAAGAAATAAAAGTACTCACCTACAAAGAGTGCTGGCGAGATGACCATTAGGCTGAGAGCAAGATCGCTTTACTGTGTCCGGGTATTCTTTAAGGATTCCGCCCGTGTATGAGTCTTATATTCCACCACCATTGTGGTATAATCAAGAGAGATCAGTTTTAAATATTTTTTTTTAATTCTTAGCTATATTTAAATTTAACCAGCTACGTCTAGCGAAAGAGGAAGCTGTAATAATTTAGTGATTCGATATCTCCCTATATGTTAATTTAAGTGTCATTATTTTCAAAGTACCTATTCTTTGATATTTCTATTTAGTGATTTGAGCTTTAGACTTGTTTTGCATATTTTTATCTCTAAAATAACGAAACCGAAGTCTCTTCTTCTTCAATTTTATTTTACACTATGAATTGGTTGACATGAATAACAAACATCTAAATGATAGGATGAACATAACCAACAGCTGTAAATAGTATTAATGTCCATGAAGACAGACTTTCAGCCCGGCACCACATCGTCGTGATATTTCATTTAATCGTTTTATGCTCTAAGAAAATCGTTTTTAAAAGATATACGAGTTTGGCTGTCGTTATATTTTTGAAATTTAGTTTGTAGTTCGTCCTATCAAACTTTTTTGTAATGCATTTATTAATTGTTAAACTGTATTGAACAAAAAAACACTTTGGCTTGTTGATTGATTAGGTTAAATTTGGTTTTTTTCTCTCATAATTATATTTCTACCAATTTAGTTGTGTATTTATTTGTGTTAGCTGCATGTGTTACATTATTTTTCTTTATTGAGAACATTTGGTTTCATAAGTTTTTCAATTAATCAGTAGATTAATAAATGAAAAATTGCCATGTTATGTTGCCATAGACTTTTGGAGCTACATGATCTGGTTGACATGGATTTAAATAGATTTTTTTATCGTATTTATAGTTTTAATTAACAAAATGGGTAAAAGTCATGATAATGGTGACCGTAACTAAACTCTCCCTATGTTTGAAGAACTGTGAATTTCAATTAAAATATTTTTGGTACTCTGCTATTTTTTAAGAGCATTAATTCATTTAGCTCTCTTTTTTTTGTTAGTGTGTTTTTCTTTATTAAATTTTTGTTTATGATGTTGAAGGTTTCTTATGCTGGAGTACATACTTACTTGATACATCGAATGAGATAAACGCATATTTGTTTCTTCGATTCGTTCTGTTGGTTTGTAAGAATTTGAAAGGCTACGATACGTAGTATTTGTATTAAATATACATGTCGATTGCTTGACCCTGTCTCCTGAGGTTTACAAAAACCCTGTCTTTTTGAGCAGAAGTGTTTTGATACACAAATTATTTTATAGTATCCATGAAATAATTACTTTGCTCTAAGCCCACTTCTCTGGGCAAATACATTAAATTGTAATTGTTAATTTAAAAATATATCAGACGACTGGACAAAAATCAAAACAAATTAATTATCCTTCATTATTTGAAACTACAACGTTGTCTCTGTATGGCGGAGACCTATAGGAATTTCTAAAAACACCCCTTAATATAATTATTTGTACACGCAGTATTATGTATTTCTTGGTGTAATGGTTTGTCCTGGGCGTTGATTTATATTTGTTATCTATTGATTTTTTGGTTTACTTAAAAAAACTATCTGAGATAGCTTTGGCGAGTATCCTGTAACAAGTCAGGTCACGTTCTAAACTGTATTTAGGTCGTGATGATAGAGGACGATATTGTGATTAAACTACATTGTCCTTAACAACCATCAATATGTCAAGTATAAAAGTGTTTGTTTCAAAATAAACTATAATTAACCCTCTCAATATATATTGAATGTATTTATATAATTTATGGAAAACTAAAAAATAATTGCCTTTCCTTGTTAATAGACTGAAGAATCTATAACAGTTGAGCATTAACAAAATTGTTTCCTAGAAAACGACAAAAGCACAAACTTCAATATCATGTATCCATATCAAACACGTAAATGTAGAAACTCCTCTAATACACTTTAAAGTTGTATAATTCTTTGTGTTTGTTAAAAAAGAATATTTATTACGGCTTTCTGTCGTGTCTGCTTGGGATCCCTGTAATGTTTCGTATTGAGGCTCCTAGATCCCTAAACCAGTATTCGTTCATTATTATGGTTATGACCGGACCGAACGCTCATTTACAGAAACCTATCCGTAGGACGAACCCTCCGGAATCCCTCCGGACGCTTGGGTTTATACAAGCGGAAACCCAACGCTTGTATAAAGTTCTTATGTTCACAGTGATCGAAGAAAATTACATTCAAGACAATACTTCGCTATAACCAGCAGGCTCTAATCCGCACTATTAGTGCGTTCTGGGAAGGGGTTTATGGAAAAATAAATTTTACTTTTATGATTTGATATATTGTTATTGATTGAATCAAGAGGTCAGTTTGTTTCAGCTTAAAAATAAAAAACAACTCAACTTAAGTCAGCCGGTTACTGAGATATTATGGGTGCTACTCGCTCTCTCATATTATCTAATATAGTAGAATTGCCCATATCTCAGGGAGAAATACAACGATGATTCATAGCAATTACCCCAATGAAAATTACCCGGAAAGAGATTTTTTATATAGCAACGCGGACCATGTGATTGAGTAAAATGTGTACAGGCGATTTTACATAAAAAATATTTCTATTTGTTTAGAAATAAATGGGATAATTGTTTGACTTGGTTTATTTTATTTGATTTGCGTTCATTGATCGTGTATCCTGGTTGTCATTCATATAAATGTATGCTGTCAATAATTATATATACGCATACACACACACACATATATATAGTAATTATAATATACAAAATGGTTCTTTGTTTCTATTATTTATTGTTTAATGTAAATGGTAGTCTTATAATTCAGTCTATCAACCTTGAATATAAATATATATTGTATTCAGAAATATAACGTCAGCCTAACTGGTAGATCTTTCAAAACGATTTTCTTAGTTGATACTTTGTGGCTGGGTAGCCTAGAGATTTCAATACACACACATACATTAAACTGTGGGTAAATTGTTATCTCGGATGTATATTTTTACACTTTATGTTAGCAAGAACTCTTAATACTCCCTATTAAATGTGTATACTCATTACTTTTTCACTTATACACTTCTCTGAATTAAAACAAGTTAGTGATGTTAGGTTACTATAAAATATATGTTTATATACCGAGTAAAGTTGAAGTCATATTTAACATAGCACTAGGAAACCGTGAAATGGTGTTACAATTTGTAACATTTCAAATTATAGAGAGAGGGTTTAAATGTTAACTGCTATAAAAATTGGTTTAAATTTTAACTTAGATATAAAAACCCTAGATAGATAATAACTTCAAATTATTTAATATAAAAATCAGAACAATAAAAAATAGAAAGTAGTATGCTATATATAGTTGATAGAGCCAACCAAAACTATGTAATTATTTTGCATACACATATGCGAGTAAAAGCAAAAAACGGTTAACTGACTGACCCTCTGATCACAGTTTCTCAAAACACTACAAGGCTTTGGTCCACAAACTCGGTACAAATATTTTAGAAAGGCTCTAGATGCGTACTAAGAGAGGATTTTAAAATACGTTTTCTAGAATGCTAAAAAAGGATTTATTATTTAATGTAAAATTGCTGCCATTATTAGTTTTCAAAGCTTATTTTCTAAAATAATGAAGGGCTTTGGGCCTCGAAACTTAGCACAAATATAATTACTTTATAGGCTCTAGGGGTATAAATAGGAAGGATTTTAAACTATTTTCTCTTAAAAAGCTCAAATGAGGCAATCATAACATTCAAAATGGCGGCCGTTTCAGTTATTAGAGCTGTGATGAAATTAATGTTAAGGATGGAAGTAACGAATATTTTAGAGACAATTAGAAAAATTCCATCTACTAAAAGAATAAACTGTGCAAAAATAATTAGGCTATATACCATATATTGGTGAGATACCATGTAGGCTCCTTGTACGCTTTACGTATTACCTGAAGTAATCTAACTTCAATCTTTAAACTCTATATGGACATTTAATTCCGTAAATCCGTTGTTTTTATAAAGGTTACCTTAGAATCAGGGTTTTCAGAACTATAAATGTTAGAAGGGTTTACTTGATGACCGAGGGCGAATTAGATCAAGTTCAAAGAAATATACAAATTCTAACAAACTACGAGGCTATTTCCATGTGCTAAGCGAGTAATCCAATCTTTAGTGTGATTTATAAAAAAACTTTAAGCAGATTAGATATCCTCATTTTTGTCCAAACCTTCCCCTTATATTTTGTTTTATAATTTTTGGTGTATTTTTGAAAATATGCAACATTCAGATGTTAGGTATAGAGTCAGCCCCTTGCACTATTCCTTGCATTTAAATTAGTAATATGTCATTCGCCTCATATTTTCTTTAGTCAACTTGGCTGACAGTATTTTAGCGAGAACGCGGTGTGATGAATGTTGTTGGTTTAAACTCCTAAAGTGGTAATGCTATTTTTCTATTGAAACTTATAGAAACCCAATTTCATAAAAGTTGGATTAAAAGGAAATGTTGAAGACTAAACTGATAAATTACACTGAGCTAGCACATGATAGCCAATTCATACTATTTTAAGGAAAATTAAAATAATTAGAGCAAACGTTTCATTTTCTCATTTTAATCTGGGGTGGAATATCGATATATTCAACTTTAAGACTGTAATTAAATGCTCAAAAATTTATGGTTGGGATAAATAATCAAAATAAATCAGTATGTTTGGTAATTTTAAAAAATAAATTACAAATATTGTCTAGTTATACTAAACAAATTTATCCTTTTAGCGGGCGAATCAGCGGGTATGTGCTAGTCTAAGAATATAAAAATTTATCTGTAGTTAAAAATTTAGAAGTTTTGCAAACAAAAAGAAATTTGATGTTTGTAGTAAGGCAATACTACCAGCAATACAATACGATCTACTATACCGTATAAACGGGGAGCGGCCTGGCGTAGTGGTTAGAGCGCGGGCTTTCGATCTCGGTGGCCCGGGTTCAAATCCCGCCAATCACCGGTGGCATTTTCGCTATGTAGTCCAGTAAATCTACGCAAAAAACACCCTTAACCTAGAACAAATTGCAACACGAGCGTTTTTGGTGGAAATCTGTCCGGAAAAATGTGCTCTTTAACATATCCAAAATCGGACAAAATCGGTCCATGGGAAACCCCCTAAAATTACGTTTCAAAATGGCGGATTACAAAGGAAAAATTAAAAATAAGTTTCACTCTTAGTTTTCAACTACACCTCTAGAGATATAAAATTAGGAATACTACAGAAAACTGTTAGGGGGGTAATACTTCATTTTTATAGAATTTTAAATTTTGGCCGCCATCTTGGATCCGCCATATTGGATTCAATTATTTCTTTTCAATTACAAAGGTGGTCATGTGACACATCATTTAGAACTAGATTTTTACGCTGATTCCAATGCTGGAATCCGTTTTCAAAAATCTGATTTTGTTTTTAAGATATAACGAATTTATTTTTTAATTTTTTTTTATTTGTTAAAATGCTCACCAACCTAGACCAAACTGCAACACGTCCTGTTTTCATGAAACTATAACAAAAAAGTACTTATTCGAACATATCCAAAATCTAACAAAATCGGTCTACGGGAAACCCCCCAAAAACACGTTTCAAAATGGCGGCTTTTTTTAACAATGGGAAGTTTTTGGAAAAAGGCAATCGGCTGCATTTTTTATGTACATTTAACAAGATACTGATATGGGATCACCACCAACAATTTTTGAGTGGCTATTCGTGCATTTTGGCAAGGTAAAAATTTTTGGCCGCCATCTTGGATCCGCCATATTGGAACCAAAATATTTTTTTCAAATGTAAAAGTGGTGTTATGACCCATCATTTCAAATTAGATTTTTTCACTGATTACAATGCTGCAATCCGTTTTTAATATTTTAATTAATTTTCAAGATATGGGTACTTTAAATTAATTTATTTTCAACTAATTTAAACATGACAAAATGATGAAATAGGCCCATAACCACAAAATAATGCTAGATAGTGACGAATAACCACAATGAGTCATTGTTGAGCGATTTACACTTAACTTTCACCAATGTAAATTTTTTGGCCGCCATCTTGGATCCGCCATTTTGAAATTAGGTAAGTTATTTCAAATATGAAGTTGGTATTGTGACCCATCAATTCAAACTAGTTTTTAACGCCGAATTCAATGCCGCAACCGGTTTTTAATTATAGTGTATAGTTTTCAAGATATTGACATGTTTCTAATAAATATCTAAAAGATATTAATTTTTCAAAAAATAAATTGTATATGTAAAATCGGGTCGTGGCATTGAATTCGGCGTAAGAAACTAGTTTGAAATGATGGTTCACAATACCAACTTCATATTTGAAATAACTTACCTCATTCGAAAATGGCGGATCCAAGATGGCGGCCAAAAAATTTACATTGGTGAAAGTTAAGTGTAAATCGCTCAACAATGACTGGTGGTGGTTATTCGTCACTATCTAGCATTATTTTGTGGTTATGGGCCTATTATATCAATCTGTAATGTTTAAATTAGTTGAAATTAAGTTAATTAAAGTACCTATAGCTTGAAAACTAATTAAGATATTTAAAAAACGGATTGCGGCATTGAAATCAGTGAAAAAATCTAATTTGAAATGATGGGTCACAACACCACTTTTACATTTGAAAAAATTATTTTGGATCAAATATGGCGGATCCAGGATGGCGGCCATAATTGGGTACACTCTCAAAGTGAAGTATTAACTACCCAATAATGTTTCTGGGTGGTGTGGAATTGATATTTGAAAAAATATAGGAAAAAGTTAGGGGGGACTATTATGGGACACCCGGTATATATAAATATGTGTGTGTGTGTGTGTGTGTGTGTGTGTGTGTGATTTATTTATTCATTTATATAATATGAAATATTACCTATTAGGTTGTTTCGGTGTTGTTTTTGTGTAAGTATCCATGTAAATGCAAAAACTTCAGAGGGGAATAGGCTGAAACTTCGCACAAAGGTATATCATGTGCCCAGGCAAAACATGGGTCTACCCAGATCCTTAATATCCCCTTAAGTTTCACTCCGTATGCATTATTTCTCTCTAGTGTTTTGAATAATGTTTGTAGTTTTTATTTGGTTTCCATAGGAACTATAGTTGTTTTTACATAATATGGTCATACAGTATCAGTTACCATAGTAAAGCTGAGTTGACAAGGATTAAGAATTTCGAAACAGAACTAAAATACTTGTAGTGGTTAAAAAAATCCAATGTTTTCCGTAAATATTGGAAAATGTCTCTAAAATAGCCACCATTTTGAAACGGCTAGAGATAATTTAGTTTAGTTTTCCTCAAAATGTTCCGTTCAGCAGGACCTGTAAAATGATATACAACTTGGTATAGGTTTACAAAACAATATTGTGATATTTTAACCCTTGGCCTTAATTTGTGGAACACCCTGTAGATAAATTGCGATGAACACATTTTCAATTAATTCTACATATCTGAGATAGTGGAGGAGAATTCTGTTTAGCCTTTCTGGATTACATAGTTTCCCCTTAGGCAAATGGTTGGTTTTATTGATACCCTGTAAGCTTTAAATGAGACACAAAAATAGTTACAAAAAAATTAATAAAAACAATGTAACTCACTTCAAACTTGTCCGATTTTAATGATAAATGGCTCAAATGAAAGCTAATGGCTCACTGAGTGTTTTGAAACCATTCAAACCTATATGTCTTAAAAGAAACTGGAGATACCCGTTCTTAACTAAATTAAAAATTCGGAAAAAGATTATTTTTATATTGATTAAAGGTCCATAACTCGCATCATACTCAACCTACTTAAATGTTTAAGAGCTTAAATTAAAGCCAATCATGTACTGAGTTAATTAAGACCTTAATTAGGCCTGGGTATTAGCTAAATCTGGAGATATAAGTCTTTAAGCAGTGACAAATTACGAAAGTTAGAAGAATTAAAGTTTGATTATGGATCATAACTCCATTTATATTAGTCAGATTTCGATTAGCCTTAGTTCATATGAAAGCTAATATTTTACCGAGTAATTTGAGACCAGAAGGAACTTTATAACTCATTTAAAACCTGAGATATAAATCTTTAACAGAAAACGAATTTTAAAAAAAACCAATTTTCATGGAGCATTTAGCTTTATAGCTCGTTTCACACTTGTCCGATTTTAATGATTAACAGCCCAAATAAAAGCCCAAAAATCACTCAGCATGTTAAGACCAAAACGAACTGAAATCTTGCTTGGTTCTTGAGATATAAGAAAAATAATCGTAAAAATGTTATTATTTATTTAACCCCCATAAGAAATGTACAGGGAAGAATTTTATTTTGAGTATATCTTGAAAACGAATCAATATTTTTGAAAACGGACTTCAGCATTGGAATCAGCATAAAAATCTAGTTCTAAATTATGTGTCACAAGACCACCTTTACATTTGAAAAAAATATTATAAATCCAATATGGCGGATCCAAGATGGCGGCCAAAAATTTTAACCCTGTCAAAATGCATGACTAGCCACTAAAAAATTATTAGCGGTGGTCCCAACTCAATATCTTGTTAAATGTAGATAAAAAATGCAACCGAGTGGCTTTTTTCAAAAACTTTCCAATGTTAAAAAAGCCACCATTTTGAAACGTGATTTTAAGGGGTATCCCATGGACCGATTTTGTCCGATTTTGGATATGTTAATATACACATTTTTTTGAGCAGAATAACGTCAAAAACGCTCGTGTTGCAATTTGTTCTAGGTTAAACAGTATTTTTACTGGACAATCCCGTGACCCACTAGGCCTAGTCTAAAGTAATGTGTAAAACGGTTCCGGGCTAGGTCTAGCGTACTGGGATGTGAAGGGAGGACAATGAAAAAAAACCTATACCGTATAAAAACAAGTTCATTAAGGGTTGTCACTGATTTCAGGAACTCAAGTACCCAAAAAACTTAAATGTCCTTTCAACGTAGATCATGAACATTATGTCCTTGAAAAAACGATTTAAAGATATGCTTCTATGCTAGGTACATAGAACTCAAACTAATTTTATTCAAAAGTAATATAAATAAAACAAAATATACTGTGGAAACATTTATTATATCATTGTTATTATTCCCGACCTATTTTTGTTTATTGGGTTAAATTGAGACCATAGACAAACATTTGTATTTTCAATGGCAATGAAATAGTTAACATTTAAAAAATTCGAAAACGCTCAATGGAATACTCTTCTTTATTAACCGTACTTCACAGTCGCCCATAGGATTAAGTTTAATTAATTTTGTTATGACTTACATTTTATATTAAGATTCATGTAACCCTAAAGACAGTTAGTTCAAGCAAGTCATTGCTTTTCATATGTCACTGTAACTACCAATGCCTCTCATCAATTCAATTGGGAATTCATTTTATAATCAATCGGAAAACTGCTTCATTAAAGGAAACCCCAGTAAAAGATAGGAAAGTTTAAAATTAATAAACCTTAATTATGAAGCTAACAAGCTCCAGCTGTTCCCAATGTTTTATTTCAACTTTAACTTGCCTAATGAATAATGAAGATTTATTTAACTTAGACCTGAATGATTTCAAAATTAGAACTTTTTAATTTCATTGTGCTAACATTTAAGGTTTATGCTTTCACTGAGAACTGTTTAAGTTTTGTGCATGAATATAAAATTTTTCATTTAATATTCTCAATAACGTACATCAATAATTATTTTTGCAATTAAAAAAGTATGATATAAATCGTCGTCGTTGTCGTTTCGTATTAACGATGAATTAAACAAAGGCAATACAACAAATTAACACAAAGACAAATCAACAAACAACACAAATTTGATGGTTATTGTCATTTTATTTATTATGTTGTATCATCCACAATTTCAGCAGTTTTTATATTGCACCGGAATTGTATCGGAATATGATCGTTGGTTCATATTCCGATGACAGAAGACAACTGGGTCCAGCTTCCAACCTGGTTAATTAAGGCGGTGCAGTCGAAAATTTGTATAATACATTTTCTTCTATTTTTATGTTACTCATGATAAGAAATTTCCGAGGAATTGAAACAATTTTTTACCTTTGATGGTAGCCTTAAGGTGTAAATGTAGATTTCTGATTCGCAATACACGTTTTTTTATAAAAAATCGTTAATAATTGATACAGGTGTCTAGGCTTCAATTTGGAATTAAAACCAATTTTTTGGATGTAAAATTTGTGAGCTACAGATGTCAAAAGTGTAATAATGGGGCGAAAATTTCCATCTTTCCTGCATCATTCATAAATACACGGTTTAACCTACAGGGCCTATATTTGGGAATTATTTATGATTAATGAATGTCTTAAACCTAACATAAAAGAAATAAAAAAATAAAGAAAAAATTTAAATGTTGTTGGGAAATTAAGATTCCTTCCGTTTTCATGAGTGTCAAATCTTTTAAAATTAAGTCATTTTGTATGCCAAATGATTCTGTATTATATCCCAAAAAATAAATTGTTTATAATTTAAACTTTCTCCAGGAATTTTTTACATGCATAATTTGGTTAGGCAACCCGTATTCAACAAAAGAATGCTACCAGAACATTCTTATGACACATCCCAATCACAAGCACTGACAAAAAATTCAGAAAAATTAAGTAAAAAAATCATTAGGCTGTCATTTTGTCTGGCTGTATAGTTTGTCCCTATCAGCGCCCGCACAACCTTAAACCATTGGTCAGGGTTCGAATCGGTGGCACACAAATTGTGAAGTATGAGTATTATAACCTGTGCACCCGGCTTGCAAGGCAATTTCAAATAAAAACTTACTATGAACCTTGAATAATTTATTAAGGAAAGAACATTTTAATGTACCCAAATAAATTTATTTTGGGAAGGGTCAAAATATGTATCAGCTTTTGTTCATGACTTACAAGAGAATTCATGAAACAGAATATTGAATTAAAATTACCAATTTAAAACTGATTCCAAAATTACGCAGTCGTTTACGAAAAACCAATAAATACAAGTAATGCCTTTTAGATTTGGAGAAGGATTATACAACCTGCTTTGTATAGCTTAAGTGTAAAAGAATGTCGTAATTTTGTGAGTATAATATTATTACTATGTATATATTTTATGTTGAATGCAATACATATATTTAATATATTTTATAATTATATATAGTTACATATATTGAACATGTCATATTACAAAACACTTCGCCTTTAAGTAGTATTTTGAAATAATAATTGAAAACGAAAATTCCTCTAATTTCGGATTTAATTATTAATGAGCACCTACGTTAAGACAGGGTAGGGCTGATATCGCATTAACTAAAAAATAATGTGAATTAAAAATATATATATATTATTCAGCATCTATGAGATCGAGTTATGATGTAGGCTTCTGTAATATTGTATGATGCTAGAAAATTACCTTAAGATTTTTCTGAGGGTGTAATAATCATCCAGTTCTCATTTGATAACCCTTTATTTTTTTTATTTATGTTAATTTGTAAAAAAATACTGTAAACAAACAGACAGTATTTACATACAGCCATTTACAGTATTTACAGTAAATAAACACCGCACTGCTGTATGCTGCAGTATTTATAGTATTTAGCATATTTTGTTTGTATTCTATTATTTTACAAAATTTTAAAGTTTACCTTGAAAAGCAGGAGCCTTAGCAATTATCATCTTCTTCACCTCATTAAAGTATCTTCTGCTCTTGAGTTAGGAGGAGTTGAGTTAGTCATCGTCATTTTACCCCAAATTCAGTTTTAGCCTTACCTTGTTTTTCCAAAGGGACTCATTTGAAATAAATAATAAGTTAGAGAAATACTAAGTTTTTTGCAATAAGGTTTTTTAAAATATATGACAATGCTGTGGTCTAAAGCTACAAAACTAACACGAAATGGATTTTTAATTTCCGACAACAAAAAACTCTAATTCAAACACAGAATGAGAAATAGGCTATAAAGCAAAAACATAAGAGGACGGTGAACTCGCACAGTACTATTATTTTCTTATTAGACATACAAACTTTAACGAGGATTTTGAATATTTAACAATAAAATCATTGAATTAAAATCCATATCAAAAGACCGTGAACTGTGATATTAAGACTAAACAGGCATGTACCTCCAATGTCTAACCAGTTCAATAGGTATTTATAAATTATTTAGAAGCCTGTCAGAAATAAGAGTTTTTGATAGTATTTGACACCTTGTCCATTTCAGTTTAACATAGAACTAGTCACCTGAATCCTATACCTCTTATTTCGAAAAAAACATATTTAAAAATCACAAAATTGGATTTTAGAAGGATATTTAACCCCTTTATATCCATTTTATTCGGATTGTAAATCTCAAGCAGATTATGGAAGTGACAATAAAATTTCAAGAAAACTTAAATTTAAATACCTCCGTTACCTCCGTTACCTCCGAAGTACGTCCCGCAGACCATACTGGCATGAGACCCGTCATTCTTCTTACTTCTACAATATTTCTCTTCAATTTTCTTATTTTCTACCAGCAGTCATTTGACTTTGTCAATCAGGTTTGGGTTGGAAAATGGCAGTGTGGTGGATGGAATTTTAGGAAAAATTAGGCAGGTCATAATAACATTGCTCAATCAAATGTGACATTAGGGCCTTCTTAAATTTCTTTATGTTGTCTACTTGTCTTAATTCTAAAGGTAATAATGAAAAATATTTGGTGCCTATGTAACTGGGCTTTGTTTCAAAGAGTCTCAGACTGTGTTGAATTGATGGATTTAAATTTCTATTTCTTGTGAGATATGGATGTTGATGAGCCTGTATTAGATTATTTTCCTTAACATAAATAACTGCTTCATATACAAAAAGGGACGGAACTGTCAAAATTTGTAATTCTTTGAATTTATCTTTGCAAGAATCCCTAGGCCTAAGCTTAGAGATACATCTAATGGCCTTTTTCTGGATAACAAATATTCTATTTAAATTCTTTTTACTGGAAAAACCCCAAAGCACTATTGAATATCGTAAGTAGCTTTCAATTAAACTAAAGTAAACTAATTTACAAAGAGCTAAGTTATTAAGAGCAACAAGATTCCTGAGAATAAAAATATTTGAATTCAATATTGCTGCAAGTTTGTCAACATGTTGTGACCACCCCAGACCATCGTCCAGCCTCACTCCTAAATAATCCACACAATGTGACTCTTCCAAAATCTCCTCATCTAAAATAACAGACGGAAGTGATAAGCCAGCTCGCTCTAGACATTTTCTTTTCTGATCTGTTGAAATGAACATCCAATTTGTTTTCTTGGAATTTATATTCAGATTGATGTCGGAGAAATATTGGGAGACAGCGTTGAGCCTGCCGAAAGTCTCTCTTTCAAGTTCTGGGATACTGGAATTACAAGTGAAAAGAGAAGTGTCATCTGCAAAAATTGTCAAAGATTTTTCTGGTGCTGATATTGCTGTTGAAATGTCGTTAATGTATACTAAGAAAAGGATCGGGCCTAAAATCGACCCTTGCGGAACACCTAGTGTGTTTTGTGCTACTTCGGAAAAATAACGTTCTTTATTTCCAGACTGAGAAGTGAAGTTAATAGTCGTTTGTTGCCTTCTATTGCTGAGATAAGACTCCAGCCAACCCAACGCCGCCCCCCTCACTCCCAAATTACTAAGTTTCTGCATCAAAATGCTATGATCCACGCAATCAAACGCCTTAGAGAGGTCAATGAAGCAGCCAATTGCCACCTCACCACCCTCCAAGGCGTCGATGCACTTACTTACAAAATCTATGAGAGCTGACTTAGTTGATTTATTTTTCTGATATCCGAATTGTTGTGAAAAAAGTAAACTATGATCATGCAAAAACTGAACTAATTTTAGACAAACTGCTTTTTCAAGTATTTTAGATACTGTGGGTAGGAGTGAGACTGGCCGATAGTTCTGGGGGAGAAGTCTACTGTCCTTTTTATACAATGGTTTTACCCAGGCTAATTTTCCACTATCAGGAAACACTCCCTCCCGCAGAGAGGCATTCACCAAATGCAATAAAGGTTCCTCTATCTCACTAGAACAAGCCTTGATTATCTTACTTGAAATTCCGTCATGACCTGCGGAATTTTTACTTTTAACCGAAGTCAGAATATACCTAAGATCTTTTAAACTCAAAGGATAAAAGGTGTTTATTTCAAAAGCGGAATCTACGCAGGAATTAACAGGTTTAGAAGTGTTTGTGTTACAAGTAAGAAAAAAACTATTAAAGGTGTTACAAATTTCCTTTGGATCTTGAATTGAAACATCATCAAGTTGCAAACGAATGTTGGGTTCATTGAAAGTTGATTCATTCTGTCTAAATTTGTTAATTATTTTCCAAGAAGTTTTGCTGGAATTGTTTGAACTTTTTATTTCCTCAAAGATATGTTCAGATTTAGCTTCCAAGATCTTATTTCTATACTCCTTCTTTAGCCTATTGTATTCTCTCTTTTTTTCATTACACCTGGTCAATGCCCACTCCGAATAAGAGTTTTGTACTTGAATTTTCATTCTTTTGATCTCATCAGAGACCCAATTCAATCTTTTAGTTCCCCTCTTTTTAGTTCTTTTTAAAGGACAGGAAACCTCATAGTTATATACAATTGTTGAAACAAAATTATCATACATGCCATCTACTGAGTTAGCAGAGTAGACATCTGCCCAATCTTCCCATTGAAGGCGTGTTTTTAATTCTAAAATGCTCTGCTGGGACATGTCCCTGTATTCAATTATTTCATTAGACTTAAAATTATTATTAATGGGAATCTCAAGTGAAATTGCAAGATGGTCAGAAATGCAAGGTTGTAAAACAGAACTGGTTGTGAATTGAACATTAGTCAAAAAGTTATCCAAACAAGAATCTGATTGTTCAGAAATTCTAGTGGGAGAATCGATCTTTAACTCTAAGCCATATGAAGTGATCAAGTCTTTAAAAATTGCAAATTCAAAAGTGTGCTTATCTTTGTCAATATTAAAATCGCCGGTTATGATTACTGATCTTTGGCCCTTTACTGTAGCGTCCAGATATGATTCAAAACACTCAAAAAAAGAGTTAAAGTTAGAATTGTCTGAGGGTCTGTAAATTACTGAGCAAACTGTAAGTACATTATTGATAATAAATCTAATTTCTGATATTTCACAGATTAACTCATTGCTGAAACTATTTTGAGTAGTAAAATCTACAAGGCGAAAAGAAACATCGTTCCGAACAAAAATTGCCACACCTCCCCAAAGTGCATCAGTTCTGCAAAAATGATTTTTAAGAGAGTAGTTTTCAAGATGAGCATTAACTATTGAGCATTAAGATACAAAATTCAGCTATTGCTATTTTTACCGAAAAGAACAAGTACAAAAAGCAAAAACAAAAGGTTATCTTGGCCTGGGACAGTCTTAGCATGATATTCCAAATAATAGCTTTCACATAAAGATAATCCGCTAATGTAAAGTTCCTTATTGAATTAGTTGTTAAACACCTTAAATAAATAATGGCAATGGCATTATTTGATATAAAATCTTAGTTCCTATACGCAATATTTGTCTAAAAATTCACCCTCCTGGTATTTTTGCCAATCTGCATTTAGATGTTTTATGACGCAGTAAAAGCCACAATTTCAACCATCCTTCCGCATGTGTTTTTAAACCGTCCCGGAAGATGACTGTTTTATTTTTACCAATCTACATTTACTATACAGTAGAGATAGTTTTCTGGGTATTTTATGACGATTGAAGTAGTTTCTATTTCGTCGTTGTTTCTAGAATTTCGTTACACATGTATTATATATTAACTTAAAGTTATAAAACCTAAGATTTAAAAAATCTAAGTTCCGATATGTCGGAATGCTGTAGCGGAATGTAAATCACTTTTAAACAGAGGCAAGGTTGATAAAAAGTCTGCAAGACCTCGCCATGTATCATTTTCATGATTATAATAATCATCGTCAGCAATTGTCTATGTCAACACAGAATAACAGAAAATATACTAAACTATTCTATACAGTTCTTAGATTTAAATACTATACAGTTGTTCAGTTCATTCAATTCACTCACATCTAGTAGATTTCTATTTTTAATTTTTTTCGTTGGTACTAGGCAATCTATCTCTATAGACCAGCTTTAATTTTGTTTTATAACTTTTGTCTGGTAGTTTTATTTACTTTTGTAGAATATATTTGAATAATTGCAAGTGTATATTTGAGTTTACTTGAATTTTTGTGTATTTGAAGTACGTCATCTTTTTTCTTGAATAGGTACGTGTTTTTGTATTTAATGGATATACATTAAAGACATCTTACAAAACCTAAAATTTATTACTATTGTATGTAAGACAGATGGATTATTTAATATTTATATACAAGATAGCAAATATACACAGAAGAGGGGAAACAGCGATCGATTTCAATTGGTCACACCAACCATCACCAGGCCCAACGACAACCAAAAACTAAGTGGGATTCCTTATTGGTGGTGTTTTCTCATTGGGCCTGAGAGAGGCGATCTAAATAAATACCATCTTGTATTTACATACGATATGGCAAATATAGACAAAAAGAAGAAAAGAGCCATTGACTATGATTGGTCACACCAACTGATTGAGTCTCTTACTGGACCTGATGATGATTGGTGTGACCAATCGAATCGATTGCCAATCTTCCCGGTTACGATGGCGGTGGAAGAAGCAGATGGAAACTGTGCTCGCTGTGGAAAATTAACTAATCAAAAAGATAAAGCGCTTTTGTGTGACGGATTCTGTGGGAAGTGGCATCACACGGAGTGTATTAATTTATATGACACGAAATATAAGAAGATACGTTCTTTAGAAAATTTTATATTGTGGATGTGTGAAAAATGCACTTGCAGGTTAGAACAATTGAAATTCTACGCTATTAGTGCAGACGATCTGTTTGACATCAATGATGTGGTGAGTAACCTCATTACAACCATGAAGGGATTGACGGAGGATAATAAATCCATAAATGAAAGATTTAATCTCATAGAAACTACTAATTTGAGGTTAAATGAAAATGTGACAAGCAGAAAACCGGAAGTTGACACAATAATTGGAAAAAGAACACAGGGAAAAGAAGAAGAACTCGAAGCCAATCATTGTAGAGAAGTATTGGCGAGTGGCGATTCATCGAATACAGATCGATTAAATATCTACAATAAAGGAACTGATCCGATTGAAATGATCGAAAATCGAAATAACGATGAGGGAGACCTTACTCATCAAAATGGTGGACAGCTGTGAAATTCTGATTTGAACGTTCGTGTTTTACGCAGTGCTAGTCATAATAAAACGACTTAAGGTGGCTCTAACTGGACGGAGGAGCAGTGATATAAATGAAAAGACGCTGGCGACTAGGCCAGTATCTGGGAAGCCGTCACCAATTTTTAGAGAAGCTGGTCGAGACCAAAGTAAATTATATAAGGAAGCATTGGTAACTGGAAGAAAATTTAGTTTTACTGTTAAACAAGTGAATCCCATTATTGGCACAAGATGTTGTGTGTGTGCGTGCCATGCCGCTGCCGGCCAGGAGGCGTTGTCGTTAATAAGTTTTTTTGTTTTTTTATTTGTGTATTTTCTACTATGTTTAATGTCTTATATATGAAATTTTATGTCAGTGAGATTTCATTGTTGTTGAATTTTGGATGGATGTAAATTGTATCTAAAAAACTAAAAAAAGCCAAAAATATAGGTTAAATAGAAATAAGTAGGCTACCTTATTACTTCTTACTTATATTATATAACTTTAAGTATGGTCACTTAAAAATTAAAGGTGTTTCAATACCTCTCGATAAGTAGTGTATTTTAAACACTAGAATCGAAAGGGAAAGTCTACAAAAATTTAGTCATAGCAATAAAATACCTTATAATAATTTTACTTTTTTAATTGTTGGTAGCATGAAAAACTAAAAAAAATTAAATAGTCCAATTGTTTTATATGTCTTGCAAAGTCTAGCAAGTTTTCAATTCCGAATTCCTAGTTAAATTTAGTAGTTTTGTAATTATAAAAAAACCAATTTTCCCATATACAGGCTATAAATGTGCAGTGCTTAAGTTAAATGGATGCAAATTCAAATTCGTTGAGTAATGCACATTTAACATCTTTATAAGGGAAAAATGGAGTTTTTTGTTGATAACTACAAAACCAACAAAGACAGGTGTGGTAGTTATAAGTTTAAAAAATGTTAATATTTACCGAACCTGTAAAATGATGTGCTATTTGACATATGATGTCATTTAAAATTTGTACTATTAGGGCTACCGAAGTTAAAAAAAAAATTATTGAAGAAAAACCAATTAGGTACTTGTGTACTATACGGACCCCACCTATTATTCCATTAATTTAATTTGGTTAGGGAAAGAAGCACTACATATTATTGAACATTAGTGTATTTTGAACAAATGTAAGGAAAAACCAACATACTTTTACTTCAGGGTGTCCCAGAAAGCTACAATGTCGCTCATTATAGCTCACCACCCTTATACAGCGCGCTGCGGCGGTTGTGTTAGGTTAGGTCATCATAAATATGATAGTAGGATTTTCCTAGTTTCGTTAAAAATCAAACGATACCGGATAAGTCACACTTTAGCCCGCCAAATCCTGTACATAAGTGATGCACACACTCCGTAAACAACCTGACCTAGGCCTACTTGGAGAGGATTTGGCGGGCGAAGGTATGACTCATCTGGTATCGTTTGATTCGTAACGAAACGAGGTAAGTCCTACTATCATATTTGATAACCTAACCTAACAACCGACTGTCTGGCGGAGACTCAACAGCTGTGCGCCGCAACGATGAATCATTCACTGGCCAGCGTACCACTGTATGGCGCTCGGGAACGCCGTTAGTTTCGGGGACTCACTTACCTACTCGGGCGTGTGACATATAAAAAATAAGGTTAGGTTAAGAAAGTTTTCGTATATGTTTGTCATTTCGGCCCTAACCAAACTAAATTAATGGAAAATAGGTGGGGTCCGTATAGTACACAAGTACCGAAAAGGTATTATATGAATGCTGACATATCGTATATCAAATTAAAGCTAAGTGTAAAGGGATCAAGAATGTTAACAGAATAATCAGAGCAGAAAAAGTGGTTCTAAAGATAAAGAATATTCCGTAAATACCAATATTTTTCATGAGAATGGCTGTCATTTTGGAATTACTAGAGATAAGTTAATTCTGTTCTCAGTAAATTGCTCTCTATTATTCACTTATTGTAAGGTTATGGAAACTTATTTGTGCCATTAGGTCAGAAATACCATGCAGTTTATCACATAAATGTTTTTAACACTAACTTCCTTCCACCCTGTTTTTCAACATTTAAAATCTCTCAACTTTGATAGGTACTAAATCGCTCATAGTTTTTAATGGTTTTTGCATTAATTACCTGCATACAAAAGACATTTGGTCTAGTGTCAAAATAAGTTGGCAAAAGGCATGATTTGTAAACGTACGTAAACTTTTAAGATTAAAACTAACCTCAAATTACCTAATATATTATCTGTAGAACAACGGAGGAGTGTGTGGTCGATGAGAGAGGTAACAGTTGGCATTGCGGGCTGTCCTTCAGTGTAAAATCAAAAGTAATAATGTCAAAATAAGTCGTCATATAAATTTCCCGCTTATAAATAGGAAAAAAAGTATGCAATTCTCTAAAAAATTAAAATATACATAATAAAAAAATCTAGATTTTTTGCGTCGTGAATCGACACGAGTCCCTGCAACACAATATTCGGTAATCACACCTGTTGTCAATAATGACCAAAAGGCCACCACCGGAAGCGTTCTGTTTTGACCCTTGTGGAACCCCTGTTTTCGACCATTGTCACCTTCTTCTAGATCTTTTCTGGTCCGAGCCGATCAAGGGGAAGGTCGTCCTATATGTCTGATCGCCAGTATCGTTGTTCATCGAGCTCCGCCGAAGAAAGAGGGTTAGATAAAAAAAATATGATGTAGTCATAAAGGGGGTTAGCTGGGGGATGCAGGAAGGGTGGAAGGAATTCAATAAGTTAAGAAATATGCAGTTTCCGAATTATACTAGGGCGTGGGTCTTTACCCACACCTTTGGACATTCTGTCCTTGATTACAAATCTGGCAGTAACTTCTATTTTAATCAGTTGCAATAGATTGGTCAGTTAAGTTTCGTTACGCATAAAATCATATATTTAGGACCTTTGTCGAATTTAGGAAACTTGTCGAAGTACTATATGTGATCAGGACCAGCCAAATTTGTATCTCATTAGTAATAATTTTAGGTAGGGTTTATCAAAGCTGACAATGGAGAGTATTTCTGGCAGAAAATCCTCTGGGTTAACCCATTCATGGCCCAGTTACCAACCGCTTCCAATTAGTTTCGATCCAACCCGTAGATTCTTATACCCCCCAAGTTGAATACCAAGTTATCCATTATCTTCTGCACAATCTGATTTTACCAAATTATTATATTAACGCCCTACATTACAATCCTGACAGTGACTCACCACCATAGCTACGACTCTTTGTTCATACCTTTCCTAACAACCAACCCAAACTATCACTTCATATCAAACAAAAAAAAACAACATCTGTAGGGAAGTGACCTTGAACCTCACTGATAAGCGTCACAACCTGCTCACATCGGTTCGGCAATTCCCGCCGAAATTCGGTTTTCTGTAGTTTAGACAGATTTAAGCAAAAAGTGCGTGCTCGAGGGGGGCAGTCTGCGCCAGTGTTGCCAGATGTGGGGATTTTTCCCCACAGTGGCGATTTTCAGCTAGGAGAATTGGTCGGTGGGGAATTAGTGGGGATTTCAGCTTTGTGGGGAATTATGTGGAGATTTTTTGAATTTTGGGTAATTTTTTTTGGTTGAACTGTATAATCAGCAAAGAAAATGGGAAAAACCGCTCCTGGAATCGTGGTATTTGACTGTTTTCTATAATAAGCATGCACAGTCGTTTATTTCATGAGTAATTTAGTCATTATTTTTATATTTGAACGTCCATTGTTGTGGATAAAAGTTTTTGCGCGAGGTTTCGTTTGGTTCCGTAGGTGCCCCTTGTAAATAAACCGCTTTGTCAAGGAATGAACTCAGTGTTTTAGAATTGATTTTTAGAGTTTTATTTCTTCATTACATTGCAATTTGGTTCATTTATGCCTCAAATTAGAGAAATTATTTTTGTAAAGTGATTAAAGTGGGGAATTTGTGGGGATTTTTTGTGTTTTCCCTGTGTGGGGAAATGTGGGGAATTTTCGATGGCACCAGTGGGGAATTAGTGAAAATCTATCTGGCAACACTGGTCTGCGCCTAGGCTGGACACGGGTAACATCGCCTCCGTACCTCCGTAAGTGTTATACGTTTACCGTCTCTATATTTAAACATGAGCAATTTTCAAGTTTGATTTACAGTGCCTAGGGTCAGTCAGATTACTGTTTAGGATATTAAATCCCAATATTATAATTAAATAAATAACCAGATAAGCATTCCTGTGACTCGGTTGTCGAGCTGGGAGCTGCTTTAAATTCAATAATCAGGCGAGCGTTCCTGTGCCCCCTCTGGAGCTGGGAACCGCTCCACCGTTTAAATAAGTCACCCTAACTTTTCTAAAATAAATTACGTATTTTTCTCACTAAAACGAGCGCTCCTGTGACTCGACCGTCGAGCTGGGAGTCGCTCTAAATTGACATACGGAAGCGTTCCTGTGACTCGATACCCAGCTGGGAACCGCCCCGTAATAATGCGGCCCTATATTCCAACAGGTAAAGAATATATATTCGGTACCCTAAACCAAAATTGTAAAAGCCTTCCTGTGTCTCACACCCGAGCTGGAAGAGCTTGTCGCTTTAAATTAAAAAAATTAAATTCAGTGCCCAGGTCAAAGTGTCCCATGTGCCCTCCTTGGCCAATTGTAGCATTTTCTGTGGACCTCCAACGAGTTCGTTAAAGTGTTATTTGAAGGATCCATTATGTCATTAGTTTTCGCTACTGAGCGTTCCTGTGACGGTCCAGTGTTCTGGCCCTGGGAACTGGCTCGGTAAAAAGCCTTTTTTTGTTAGTAAGACAGACATTTTAAATCTGTAGATCTAATGGTCGAATCCGAAAATAATTGTTCTGTTTGTAGCATTTCCGTCAATACACGAGTCATCTCAATGACACTCGTTTCATTTAAATGCCTAAATCTTGCATTCCGTTTCCACTCCCGCACCCTGACCCAAACTGACTATCCAAGCCCTTAATAAAACCATTACACATCAGGGAAAAAACATAAAACGAGTATATTAATCAATAAACAGTTTATTTAATATTTATAAAAAAGATAACTAAATTAATTTTCCAAGGCCTTTGAACTTTGAACGGAGTGCACTAAATTCTCAACTGAAGTAATTCAGTATTAAAAAATAACACCGTTTTTATTTTCCAACATCAGTTATACAGGGCGAGTTTTTTAAACCGTCCACAACAGATTTTAGACGAACGGCTTTACGTACAAGGATGAAACAAATCTTAGCCCTACTAACTCATACCCAAGGATTAACGAATAAATATTTTTAATATTTTTTAAATACATGATGTTCTAAAAATCTAAGGTGATGGGCTCAAATCTTTAAAAAAATAAGAATTTTTAAATGTAAACATATGGGATGTTATACATCTATTTTAAAGATTTAATTTGTGTTCGTAAAAAACAAAATTTCAAACTTTAACCATGAAAAAGAAGTTCAAAATGTGCTTACGTGCTTACGTGCTCCTCTTCATCCCGTTGACCCAGCAGTAGTAGGGCATGGGATACGTCAGGATATGTATTAATTCTGCTTAATTTAAGTTATTTCAAAAAAAAGTTAATAATTGATTTTAAGTTTCAGAAAGTTTATCCACCTCATATACAGATTTTTCAATTAAAAATGTTACTAAACTATTCTTAAAACTATTGAGGTTTGAACTATTGACAATACTGGGTAGAAGCAACTGCAAAAACTTATTACCTATATAAAAAGGCTGCTTTTCAAACAAACTAGTATTATGAAAGATGGCAAAACGTGATTTAAATCTAGTGTTGTATGCATGGTCACGGATTTCAGGCTGTCCATAGACCTTAGCATACAGCACTACCTCAAAGATAAAAAGACTGGGAAATGTCAGGATCCCTAGATTTTTGAAGGACTCTCTACAATGAGAACCAGCCTCAAGGCCTGCGACGAGCCTCACCGCCCTCTTTTGCAAAACAAAAAGTCGATTGAATGATGTTTTGTTGGCCATTCCCCACAGTATCACCGAGTACCGGAGGTGAGTCTCAATGAGACCATGATAGACCAGTTTTGAAAGACTTCTGATGCCAAGTCGTGAAAAATGTCTGAGGACAAAGATTGAAGATGAGATTTTTGAGTGAACTTTATCAATCTGATGTTCCCATGACAAGTTACAGTCCAATCTAACACCTAAAAAATCAACCACCTCGGCATGGCTGAGATCATTTTCACCAATGAACAGGTTTGGATGACCTCCTAATGATGACCAGGTAATGATGACTCCTAATTATGCTTTAAAATTCTTCTTTATAATTTTATGTGGATTCTGAAAATGGTAATAAAATCCACAAAAACATGGTTTTTAGTGCAGTTATAGCCATTGTATTAAGGGACATGCAGTTTTTTTTTTTCAGAAAAGAAACTTCAGCCTTACCCTGTTTTTCTCTTCAAAGTGTTAAATTTATTAATAATGAATAAGAGAAAGAGTAGGTTTTTATACATCATTTAACAGCGTATTAAAAGGGCAAGTTTTTGATAATATTTGACACATTCTACAGACCAGTATAATATATAAATACCGCCTCAAACTTAATTTAAATTTTCTAAAAAAACACAAATCTAGATTTTAATTAGAAAACAAGAGTTTATAAGGGCGTTGATACTCAATATCTCTGTATTATTCATATTTGAAATTTTATGAGGATTATAAGTATGGGAATGAATAAAAAAACACAATCTTTGATGCACTTAAAGCTATTTAATCTGAGCAAGGTAAAAAATTTGGAAAAAAATTATTTTATCCATTATTCACTTATTGCAAGGTTATGGAAAACTTATATTTGTGCCATTTTGTCAGAAATACCATGAAGTCACATAAAATGTTTTATCACTAACTTCCTTCCTCCCTGTATATATATGTTTAAAACGCTGTATTATTGATATGTATCATGGGATTTTACGAGTGATTTTAAACAACAATAATGAGTTTAGGAATCAAAACGTTAAAACATTTTTAAAATTTTAATGATTAATTGGCACTTTTATTCATTGACATAAATATGTAGTGAATCCATATTTACATCAAGGTCGTATAATCCAGATTAGTTTTATAACCCAAGCACACTTGTTTATGACGACATTAATTTTTCTGGCTCAGGCCCAGAAGCCAGATTCTCTTTACCGTAAGAGCACTCTTTATCTAAATCCTAGCACGACAACAGATTTAGAAGAACCTAGTTTACGACAAGAAAAATTCTCAACGCTAAACATAATTAATTCTTAGCATAATTTTAACGCCTATCAAAAAGTAAAAAAATTACTAAACTAATAATATGTTGAAATTTATTTTTTTAAAGATAGATCTGTTACAATTATATTTCTTCATATTAAACTATCAATGTTATAGAATATCAATCTATCTTTTAAACATGTGAAATTCAATGTATGTCTGTTTGTACCTTATGCATAACCAAACCGTCCATTCGTTCACCATGAAACTTTGGAAGGTTGTTCTAGATAAACCTGGAAAGGTTTTTGTCCTACTTCCGTTTCTTAAATACCTCCGGCCTCCAAGCCCTGGGGTTTCAAAGATTCGATGTTTAATCTTATATAAGAATGTAAATAAACCAATTGAAACGGGGACATCTGTGAGGAAAAAACTTATAATTTGATCAGAAGTATTAACAGTAGGTTGGGGATACTTTACTACAGATCAAAAAATGTACATTCCATTGACTAAGACTAATGCCTTCTGACCCCTATGAAGGACAAGTACAACCGCTAGTTACTATTATAAAAATCAACATGACCTACTACTACTAGCTCTGTCCGTCAACGTTTAAACCTTACATCAACAAATTAAAATAATGCAATTTTTATCAGCACCGGCATACTCAGCGAATTTCAAATACTTGAATAAATCATTTAGACAGAGCCTTAAATAAAAAAAAATCAAGTTAAAATCCTAAAATGGAGCACACAAAAATGTTCTCCGTAAGAATAACAAGGAAATGAGTTACAGGTTTGCTGCTGTGAAAGTGTGAAATTAAGAGCATTTCTCCAACAATCCAGTAGATATAAATTAAATGAATACCAAGTGTGGTACTACTTCTGTAGAAACGTTTTATTCAGACATGTCGAAAAATAAGCGCAATATAGAATATTATTTATTTCCCTTAAGGTTAACATTGGAGCAACTTACTGCGTTTACCATAAGCGATATCTCGCTAACCGATGGTCATAGAGAAATAATTATAGTTACTAAATTACTTGTTTTTGAAAGCTGGGTACAATGGTTCCAACAAAGATTTAAAAATATTATTTATCTGTGTAAAAAATCCCAAAACCCATTTTTGAAGGGTTTTTTTCCCATTACCCTCCCTTCTAATGGTCCGATCAGACTGATTTTCGAATTTGTCCGGATTATTAATGAATAATTTACATGTCTGTGCCAAATAGCATTCAGATTGGGCAATTTTTACGTGAGTTATCGTGCTTAAAGACACACACACACACACACACACACACACACACACACACACACACACGTCAGTACATTAACTGTGTGGACATGGGAAATCTGACCAATTGTGTGGACCTTCCCAATTTTTGTGGAACCTTGTAAGTTACGTTTGGGTATTTCATTTGAAATGCTCTTTTCCCGCCAACACTCGCTGGTTTCAGAGTAAAATACGAAAAACAATAGTTGGGACGTCCCCATAGTTAATAGGTGTGTCTGAAAGTCCACAGACTTAATTACTACCGCCGGTGTGTGTTCTTAATGTCCACACAGGTAATGCATGTGTCTGCCACTTGATAGAGTCCACATAGCTATTTATTAAAGTGTAAGAACTGTCCACACAATTAATACCTGTGTGTGATTCAAGTCCTGTCAAACTTCAGTTCTGATTGTTGTGTGAACCGAGGAACACCTCTTTCTTAATAAAAGTATTGCGAATAATTTTAACGTATCTTTATTTTTAAGATACGATTTTGTCAAGTCAGTCCAGTGCAGACCAAAGAAATACAAGTGCGGGAGTGGGCCACAGGCCATCGTAGGCAATTTCGAAAGGTGAAGTGATGTAAAGTGAAAGTGAAAAATTGGATATGCCTACCACCAAGTAAATATTTCAATTTATTTTTTAGTATATAGACATGAAATGGGACCTGTTTTCTAAGTCATAAGCGTTCTATCAATGAGACTTTTTATTTTATCAATTACATGTTTTTATTTTATTTCAAAACTATTGCTTCTGCTAATTTAAAATTTTGTTTAGTATTTCAGTATTTTATTTAGTTATAAATTAATTCTTAGAAAGGTCAAAATATGTTGGAGGTAGTCGATGGTTGCCAAATTTTTAAGGAGACACTTTGTTATGAGACATCTTCAGTGTGAATATTTCCAGAACAATTATTTTAATTTCAGCAAATTTAATATTTGTGATTTTAAAATAGTTGAGATCTAAAAAGGAGTGCCTTCGTTCAATGATGCAATTGATATAAGGGCAGTAAGTTAATTTGAGTAACGAAAAATTAATTTTAATATTGTATGCAAATCAAAGTTTGTCAGATTACATTTATCTCTAAATATTAATCAGGCTATTATTTTTCGCTCTTTGTTTTGTTAAAAAAATTAAACCGATGATAGTTTTTGCACAAAAAGGAACTTTAAAAAAATCTGTATAAAGAGAATTATACTTGAACGGATTTTGATTTCATGTAAAATGTAAACCATAGACTTTAGATTTTCAATAAAATCTATTTCGTTAAAAAATATTATTCATAGTAATTTATCCCCGACCTCCATGAAAGTTATTCAGAGTAATACCTCTTTTTATGCCAAGTGCTCCCCCATATTTCTACTTCATGTCAACTTCTTATAATATTCTAACAAATTTTAGGTCATTAAGGCTTAACATAATTTTGATTTATCTCGGGCTCATATGCCTCTTTAGAACTCCTAAAAGACATTTTTATCTATTTAAAAATTTGCTATTATTTGGTTATGTTAGCACCATTCGATCAAACTCTTTGAAACTAAGAAGGGTAGCCTTAATATTGTCGTTCTGATTAATACAATAAAAACAAAAATAATTCATGTGAAAAGCTTTAGGATCATATATTATTTTTTATAAAAAATAAACATATCGTGTTTTTTTTATTTTTTACACCCTGCATTTATTGCAATCTATATTATTTCACTAGATCAGGAGAATAACAACAATTTCGAATTGTAAAATAATGTAAAAAAATATAAATAGTATAATTATTTATAATAGTTATACATATTATCAGTTACTTTAAAAAATATGTACTATGCACCTATAGTTTGAAATTGTATGAAAAGTAAAAATTGATCCGCATTCAGTTTAAGAATGAAAATATAACAAACACTTAAAAAATTAAAAAATTGATGGCAAGAGCTAGGAGGCCAGAGAAAGAGAAAAGGCAGTGAAAACCCGGATTGATGCTTTGATATTCCTCCGCTAGGAGTGCCACCTCACATGGACATAGAACACAACTGAAGTCCTCATAGTTAATGTAACACACACCACAAGCTCCTCAGAAATTATGCATGGCTGTGAAAAATAGTGTGGACGTGTGTGCTGTCCCCATAATTTTTCAGGTCCACACAATCTCGTCGTTTGCACACTCATGTCCACAGAGTTAATGTACTGCATACCTACACACACACACACACAAATATGTATATATATATATATATATATATATATATATATATATATATATATATATATATAAAACCTTATAATCTTGGGGCAAGGTCCCAAGATCCCATGGCATCTTTGGACCTCAAAACGAACATTTTGGACCTCAAAACGAAGTTACGGCTTATGGCTTAAGTCTTAACATAAAACCTATGGTTAAAGTTTCATGTACATTAGATGTACAGGATTTAAAGACTATCCAATCATTGCACATATGATGCATCAGATAATTGCCTCATTAGCAACTAATTATCCTATACGCATATATGACGTAGTAACTGTGAATGCCTCCGGCCTCACGTCTCCTGTAGTAATGAGGTAAAATACCCAATCCCTGCACATTGGTGCATCAGAGAATTGTCTCATTAGCAACTAATTATCCTGCACGCATATGTGGCGACAGCTGATCATCAACTATTTATTTACCAAATGTTTTTTATTGTTATTCCTAGCAACTAAGGTTATGTTCATGCGCCACTGCTCTCGCTGTCCATTAAAAGTATTCTTCTGATGTCTCGGATTTATCATTAAGCCTAGGTTCCCAAAGCTGGTGACCCCCGACATTTTCCAGTAACGGTTTAATCGACCATCTGCCGAAATAAACGAACTCCTTAATGAAATGGAAGAACTTAGGCGTCAAAATGAAAATCTACGATATCAATTACAGACAACGATCCAACTACCGATACCAGCCACCAACGATCAACGACCCATCGATCACCAACCTCCAGCCGTCATTCCTCCACCCGGACTCGAGCTTCCTCCGATCGCCTTCACGGATGAAGACAACTCCGCTCACCATCAATCGTGTGAGTATCAACTGCCTCCTTTTTGGGAGAAGAGGCCCGGTCTTTGGTTCGCTCAAGTAGAGGCGCAATTTTCTCTAGGAAGAATCACCAGCGAGAATACGAAATTTCCTTACGTAATACCGAACCTAGAGGAACGATTCGCCCACGAGGTTGAGGACCTCATTGTTAATCCTCCCCCTGAGTCACCTTACTCTACTCTGAAAAACGAACTAATTCGCAGACTCTCTGTGTCTGAGGAGCGCCGTGTGAGGCAACTCAATACCGAGGAGGAACTCGGGGACCGAACTCCATCTCAATTTCTGAGATACTTGAGATCGTTTGTTGGTAAAGCAAGCGTCCTGGATAGTCTAATGAGAGCTATATGGATGCAAAGGTTACCAGTTCATGTACAGGGCATCCTGCAAACCCAGTCAGGCCAGGCCGGAGTAAGTACAGATACTCTAGCCTTGACTGCAGACAAAATTATGGAAATGCAGCCTATCAGTACGCTCTGTCCTATTTCTAACTCTAGACCGGTGCACTCAGTTTCCTCTTCTAGTTCTCTTCCGAAACAGCATAACCTGAGTGACATTGCCAATCAATCCTCGGCTATGCAAATAGAAATTAAATCGTTGAGAGACGAGATGCTATCGTTAAGACGTGACCCATCCCGATGCCGGTCACGGGCAGCAGGTAACCGTCATCGAAGCTCCAGCACCCATAGGAATTCCCTTGGGTATCCATCCTATGGAGGATAAGAATACGTCTGAGTCTCTTTGCTGGTATCACAAACGGTTTGGTGGACAAGCTAAAAGGTGCGTATCCCTCTGTACCTTTAAGTCGTCAACAATCTCCTCAGTCAGTGATGGCGTCAGCTGACTGTCGATCCGAAGGGCGCCACCTCATGATTGCGGATAGAACGACAAAGTGTAAGTTTTTAATTGACACTGGCTCAGACATTTGTTGTTTTCCTAAATCTTACCTTCCAGGACGACGGAATCGAGTTGGATACGAACTTCGCGCTGCGAATAATTCTACAATCCACACCTACGGGAGTTTAACACTAAACCTTGACTTTTTGAGACGTTCTTTCATCTGGAACTTTGTAGTGGCAGATGTTAATACTCCTATCCTAGGATCTGATTTTTTGGCCCATTTCTCCCTACTCCCTGACTGCCGGAACCAACGTTTAATTGACAGTAAAACCAATTTATCTGTATCTTGTCAACCTGCCTCTTTAAATCACTTTAGTGTCAAAACCATTGTTCCTGATCCGTCAACCAACTCCATATTTGCTGACTTTCCTACACTAACTCGTCCTTCAGGCACTCCTCGTAAGGTAGTTCACCCAACAGTACATCATATTAAAACGACTCCCGGGCCCCCAGTTTCTTACCGCCCTCGACGTCTCGCCCCTGACCGCCTTGTTATAGCGAAAGCAGAGTTTGAAGCTATGCTTCGCGAGGGGACTGCTCGACGTTCCGTCGGACCGTGGTATTCACCATTGCACATGGTCCCGAAGAAAACTGATGGCTGGCGTCCCTGCGGAGACTAACGAGCCCTCAATGCTCGCACAATCCCCGACAGATACCCTGTCCGCCACATACATGACTTTTCCTATCGTCTTCGAGGATGCCAAGTATTTTCAGTCATTGATCTTGTCAAAGCTTATACTCAAATCCCAGTAAACCCTGAAGACATACCTAAAACTGCAATAACAACCCCTTTTAGTCTTTTTGAGTTCCATTTTATGAGCTTTGGCCTTCGCAACGCTGGTCAGACTTTCCAACGCTTCATCGATGAAGTCGTTTCCGAGCTAGATTTCTGTTTTCCCTATGTGGATGATATATTAGTTTTCTCCAAGGACACCTTTGGACACGATCGCCATCTCCGTGCCCTGTTCAAACGTCTATCAGAATACGGTCTCTTGGTTAATGTCATTAAGACATTACTTTCCTCTTCTACCGTTACTTTCCTTGGCTATGAGGTCTCCGCTGCTGGAACCAGACCTCTTCCCGATCGTGCAGATGCTCTCAAGAATTTCAATCGCCCTAATACAGCAAAAGACCTACGACGCTTCTTGGGTACGATCAACTTTTACCGCCGTTTTATTCCTTCAGCTGCTGAACACCAAGCCCCCCAACACACTGCACTGTCGTCATTCCGTGGTAACGAATCTGTGAATTGGACTCCCACGCTTGAAGCAGCTTTTATCGCTTGCAAGGATCAACTGGCGAACGCTACACTGTTAGCCCATCCAGACCATGACGAAGAACTTGTGTTGTTCTGCGATACGTCTGCCTCATCAGTAGGCGCTGTTGCCCAACAGCGTGTCCACGGTAAATCCTGGGAACCACTTGCATTTTTCTCCCAAAAGCTAACGCCTCGACAATCGATGTGGCCAGCTTACTACCGTGAGCTCTTTGCTGTGTATGCAGCTGTTCGTCATATACTTGAAGCACATCATTGCATTATTTACACCGACCACAAAACTCTAACTTTTGTTTTTTCTCAAAGTCGTGACAAGGTGCCACCTGTCCAACAGAACCAATTAACATATATTTCCCAATTCACAACTGACATTCGACATGTATCTGGTTCTGCCAATATTGTCGCAGACAGTTTCTCTCGAGTCGAAGCCCTATCTAACGACAGCGTCCGTGACGTCGATTCACTCAACTTGCTCGTCTTCAAGAGGAGGACGTCGAATTAAGCGATATTCTTAAGAACGGTTCTGCTCTAAAACTAGAAAAAGTCAACATTCCTGGAACGGATCTTTATCTTTATTGTGATACTTCTACAACCAAACAGCGGCCTTATGTTCCTGAGGCGTTTCGTCGAGTTGTTTTCGACTCCCTGCCACCCCGGAACTAGAGCTTCCGCTAAGCTTGTATCACAACGATATGTATGGCCTCATGTGCAGCAAGATTGCCGAAATTGGGCCCGTGCTTGCCAGCGCTGCCAACGAGCCGAAGTTACGAGACATGTCCACACCCCCTCAGGCAACTTTGAACCTCCTTCTGCCCGTTTCGAGCATATACATGTCGACATTATCGGACCACTTCCTCCGGCTGGACTCTACAAATACTGTCTTACTGTGGTCGATCGCTGGTTCTCCCGTTTTGGTGCCCCTTTGCGGATTACTACCGACCAGGGACGTCAGTTTGAGTCTTCTCTTTTTCAAGCTCTCGGCAACGTTTTCGGTTCAGAGAGACACCGGACCTGCAGTTATCATCCCTGCGCTAACGGTCTCGTTGAGAGATTCCACCGACATCTCATAGCTGCCATTATGTGTCATACAGGATCAACTTGGTTTGAAGCTCTCCCCGTCGTACTCCTTGGAATCCGAAGTGCTTTCCGGGAGGACCTCCAAGCTTCAGCAGCAGAACTGGTCTACGGGCAACCCCTTCGTTTGCCTGGCGAATTTCTCTTTGCGAAAGATGGCCCAGCACGTCAAGAAGATCCTTCAAGTTACGTAGTTCGCCTACGACAACAAATGGAATCTCTTCGCCCGACACCCGCTTCAAGACACACTACTACCAAATCCTTTGTCTACAAAAGTCTCAGGGAATGCTCTCACGTTTTCCTTCGAGACGACACTGTCCGTCGATCTCTTCAACCACCTTACACAGGACCATATCCAGTCGTCCAACGTGACTTTAAGACAATCACCATTCTTAAGAACGGAAATTCCGTTCGTGTCACACTGGATCGCGTTAAGCCAGCCTTTATATTAACCGGCCGGACTGGATCTGCAAACTCTCCAACCCAACCAATTGATGATGTATTGCTTTCAGCTTCTCGGAAATCTGAGTATGTCACCCGCTTCGGACGGAAAGTCAAGTTCACCGTTCCATAAGTGCAACTCCGTTTTCCCGTAGGGGGCTGACAGCTGATCATCAACTATTTATTTACCAAATGTTTTTTATTGTTATTCCGAGCAACTAAGGTTATGTTCATGCGCCACTGCTCTCGCTGTCCAATAAAAGTATTCTTCTGATGTCTCAGATTTATCATTAAGCCTAGGTTCCCAAACATATGATGTTAACTGTTAATGCCTCCAGCCTCATATCTCCTGCAGTAATGAGATCAAATGTCCAATCACTGCACATATGGTGCATCAGAGAATTGTCTCATTAGCAGCTAATCTTGCACGCACGTGATGTAGTGGCTGTGAGTGCCTCCAGCCTCACAGTCTCCTGTCGTGATGAGGATGAATTTCCAATTAATAGTGCGTCTGAGAATAATTGCCTCAATGCCAATAATTTATCATGTCCGCACGTGATGTGATTTATAGATGATTTATAAATCTCCTAATGAGAATACACATCATAAAGTATAAATTCTATGTACTGAAAGAATAAGGCAATTGTTGTGTAGAAAACTCTAACCAAGTTACTTAATCAGTGATGTTCCCTTTTATTTTTTCAAGACCTTACTGTCTAGGTGTACCTTTTGAAAATCTCAAGTTAGCGCATGGACCCATACACGTTTGAGAAGCTTTAAGGTTTGGTTAGGTTTGATTTTGCTTCATTTAAATACCATTGCAATGCAAATACCTGCATACTCAGCGAATGCTATGAACATTAGCCCCTAGATTATGTTGGGAAAACGTCGCTTTTATCCAAGATTATTAAATTTCTTTTCCTTAACCAAACAGTTATTTAACGTTTAACATTCATTTAATTTAATTAATTTTATTTAATTTAATTTAATACGATGAATATAATATGCTACATTCATTTGAATTACCGCAAATTAATATAACTTTGGAGTAAAATACAGTATGTTGACAATGCTGGGGAATAGATAATATGTTTGATTTAAATTGGCTGGAGAAACAGGTGTGGTGCAACAGGGGTGTTTTAATTATAAAACTAACCATATGATTGATTTTAATTAGTTCAATAGATTATATTATTTGTTTGAGTATTTTGAATTCATTGATTATATGTTTGCTGATATTTGTATGCGGTAACAAGATTTCATGTATTACAATTTAAAAGGCTAAGAACGATTTAAAATACAAAAAGGGTATATTACAAATTAAAACTATTGTGACCCCTCGTTATTAACTAACGAAATAATTTTCCTCTTGCTTAAAGTCCACGAATGATTGAATATACATAGACTGCTCATCTCGTTGTAAAAAAGTGAAGCCTTCGTGGGCACTGCCATGTTGGCTATTATCTCAAAAAAAAAAACGAGCAAACCGGAAAACTCACTACGTCACCGGAAAACTCACAACGTCACAAAACACTTCATCGACCTTTAAATTATTCAAAACAAGGAGGTTAGAGTCTGTTGACTGGAGTTATTGTTACAAGGCATTTGTTGATGAAAAAGCGGTTGATGAAAAGATTGGCAATGTGAAGGGGAGTAATATAGTAATTAATTTAGGACTTTGTTTACGTTAAAAACAAAAGCGTTCGTAAACATTTCAAAGGTAAATTAGTAGATAAAAAGATTAAATAAATATTTGAATACTTTTTATGTGATCTTTATCGATCCAAACAATAAATAATTTGTTATTGTAATTATTATAATTTATCTTGAATTGATAAATAATTTAGTTTTAATTTGTTATGTTTGACCAGCATTAAAGATAATAAAAGACAAATTTACTGTGACATAATTAATTAAAGAATAAAAATAAAAGAACCTGTTTTTAATTCATTGAGCCCAGCGGGAGTATGAAGTTCACTTCGCCAAAAGGGTTGTCAGTGAACTATTCACAATAAATGAATCGCTGCAATTAATCCTCCGTTGCTTGATGAATGCGGAACATTTCATATTTACCCCGCACCAGTATTGCCCTGAATGGACATTACTCACGTTAATGTAACTCTCAAACATAATTTAATTGTAAACTGTACGAGTTATTTAAAGATAAATTTTGTAAAATAAAAAAATTATGACAGAATATGGTATTATTAACTTTTTCGAAGACACACAGCTTTCACATATCTTTAATATTGTGATAGTTTTAACTTATCAATCATTTATATAAGTACTACCATTTCTAAAATCTAAATAAATCAATGTAAGCAGCTTTTTCAAAGTAAAAATACGAGGCTGCGTCTTACCTTCCATTGATTGATCAACATTGTTTCAAGGAAAAAAGGTTAATCTGGCAGGCTATTACAATGACGGTGCTTTCTTTGAAGGTGTTGTTTACTTAATAGACTGTCATCGAACACTTACAACAAAAATGCAACCTATACAATTAATAAACCAATAGATTTTTCTGTTATATTTATCCTCATTAAACGGGTTTAACAATTAGAGTCAATACAGATTATAAATACATGTATGTTTTTACATTAAATAAAACTTGTGTTAAAGTTTAAGGCGTAAAACCTAACGAATTTACGATTTCGCATTTTTTATGCTAACCCTCACATTTCCAACCATACACATTGCATTACTAAGTAAGTATACTGTGGAAATACGTAAATATGAATTGTGTAAAAACCCAACCATGTAGGAACAATGTTTTTGCATACTTACTTAGAAAATTTTAATAATTCATTATTAATCTGAGTAGCTAACCTCGCAAACTTGTTTTGTTATAAAGAATGGCGATGTTCGTATCGTTTTGGCTGCTGTAAGACTTAAGATTGGACAGCTTTAGTTAGTTTGTTTGAGTTTCATTTCTCATTTTGAATTCGTTGTATATTTAGCAGCCCACATAACCTCATGTAAAATGTCTACATTTTCCATATTATCTTTTTCACGACATTAAATTTAGTCTGGCCAAGTAGTCTGCATGAAAATAATTTTTAATAATAATTAACTTATTTATTAAATTTAAAGAAAATCAAAGAAACTATTTTTGAGATAATTGTGCAACCATTGCTCATTTAAAAGTCTAGTAATCACTGCAAGTACGAAGCCATGCAGTGCGTCTAATGACAAACGTTATCAACTATATCTGCCATTTATTTAGTACAACAGGCGGGTTTTTTCTTTATTTTTTTTCTATTAGCAAACTGGCATGAAACGTGAACATAAGTAATTAAATGCTAGAAAAACTTATTTTATTAAATTTTAAAATATAAAATCTAAACTTTTTAGAAAATGGAGAAAAGCTTTTTTAGGATAGCAACCATGTTCAATGTAGCCTACTAAGTAATATTGAGATGTCGGAATGGCCGCGAGCTTGAAAGTGTGTGCATAATGATTTGAGGTCCTAGATTCAAACCCTGACGTTGGTTGCGCTCAAATTTTATTTTTTATTCATGCGAATTGTTATTTTATTAAATTATTTATTTGTAAGTATCAGAAATCACCAATTGAATTTATTCTATGATGGCTCTCTGAAAGGCCCCGTTACTCCCAGGCCGTGGCTCTGGCATTATTGACCCGTTGAGAGGTCAATAATGCGTACAGTAGGCCTATTAAAAGCTGTCATTGTATTGGAAAGTCTGTTGGCTATCCAGATAGACTAGCTCTGTGTTCACCTTGGTTACTTTCTGTCTCTCTGGGAACTTTGATTCCCAACTGAGCTTGGATCTCTAGTCAGGTCTGAGCCCTGGAGGGATTGTGGATCATTCTGGCTTCTCCACCTTGGGAACAGACCTACACACCTTGGATGATGAGGGAACAGAGGGGTCACGAGAACCTGTATCTTTCTCGACAATCCTTGGCATCTGCTAGTCTGGGTTTGAACCGAACTGGCTGACAATCTTCAAAACTAGGTGGTGGTTTTTGTCTGGTAGTGCTTGGGAGATCTCAGCTTAGAGGGTCGTTCCCACAATAGTCTGGAGGATGATATGGACATTTTTCTTATTCTTTCGGGGTGAGGCTGACTGCACATACCTTTCTCAACCTCAAAATCCTTTCCTTGCGTAAGCTGCACAATATTTAAAGCGAGACGTGCCTTTCATTACTCTTAAGTATGCCAGATTCTAAAAAGTCTTTGGAATAATTTTTTCGAGTAAAATAAATTATTATGAAAATAAAATTAAAGATTTTTGTCTTTAAGTTAAAGAACTAAAATCTTCACAAACTGAGTTGCAAATTGAAAATAAAAATTTAAAAGAAAACATTACAATTACAAATTGCAGCTCGAAAAATCTTGAACAGTTCAACAGGAATAGAAATGTTCAAATTTATTAGATACCAGCGGAGAAAAATGAAATAATGGGGAATGTTATTAAAAAACTCTCTAATCTAAATAATATTCCTTTTAATGGTGAAAGTGACATTCAAGTCATTCATAGGATCCCAACAAAACGAGAAAGAGGGCCTAAACCAATTATTGTCCAGTTTACAAACAGACAGAAGAGAGACAGTATAGTGGCAAAGTGTAAACAAATGCAAATTAAATCAACTGACTTTGTGGTCAATGTGCCGGAAACTAATGTCTACGTAAATGCTCATCTAACACCTTATAATAAAAACCTATTATTTGAAGCTAAGAAACTTAGAGAGCATGGATGGAAGTCTGATTGGACTGTAGATGGGAACATATTCGCTAAGAGATTTGAAGGTGACAGGAAGGTACTTCTAACTTCAACCGAGCAATTAGAGAAACTTGTAAGTTCCAGTGGGGAAAAAGTGGATATTAAGTAATTATGATAATTGTGAAATCAGTGTGTTATAAACACAATATATGACATTGACTTATTTTTCTCGTGATGAATTACAATATTTTGCCTCAATATCAGAAGTGTTAGAAAACATTTTGACGAACTGTGTATTTATTTGAATAGCTCAACTGTTACGTATAACATTATTGTTTTAACGGAGGTATGGGCAAAAGTTGGAGAGGAAAGTAGATATCAACTTCGAGGTTATGACCTGATACTTCAGGACCGGTCTGATAACCAGGCTGGCGGCGTTGTTATCTACATGGAATCTGACCTCCGCTTTACCTGTCAACTACGGCTGCCGTGCCGCCCACAGCAGAACTAGTTCAAATTAACTTTAAAATTAATAAAAATAATAATGATTTAGATGTTTCTCTTTTTGGTGTTTATAGAAATTGTAAATTTGCATTTAAGGAATTTAAAAATAAATTTGAATGTTTGCTTCAAGCCTCAAACAGCACAAGTATAGCGATTGGGGATATGAATATATGCTTATTAAATAAGAAAGGGTCAGGCAAGAATATCTCGATATTGTATCTGCTTATGGGTTTGAGAGTTTAGTTAATTTAACTCCTAGAGTATCCAGTAACACAGAATCTTGTATAGACCATGCATTGATAAAAAGCTCGAAGTATTTAAGATTTGAATGTAATGTAATCAAGTTATCTATAAGTGATCATTATGCTTTAGACCTTTCTATAATGGAAATAAAAAATAATACCTGTCATCCACTGTACATAAAAATGCTAGATAAAAACATGTTTGAAATACAATTACATTTAGCAGATTGGAGTCCTGTTTTAAATGAATAATATGTAAATAGTCTTTAGATTATTTCTACAGGATTTATAATTCTTGTCACACTACAGCATGCTATAAAAAAACTCAATAGTAAGAATAGGAAAAGGCATGAATAGATAACAGACAGCTTGATAGATTTAGTTCATTATTAAAACAATTTGTTTAAATTATACTGTAGCGAAAAGGAGAATTTAGTTTTAAGAAATAATTACAAAAACTTTTCAAAAGTTGTTACTAGACGTATAAAAAGTGAAATATTAAAGTACTATTCTTCAATGGTTGACATGTGTAATGGGGATTCAAGGCAATACTGGAATGTCATAAGAAAGATAATAAAAAAAGGAAATTAAGTAAAATTGAAATTGGTAATGAGCTTGTTGATGTTACTAGTAGTGAAAAACTTGTTGCTGATGAATCTAATAATTGTTTCACGAATATTTTCTCTTCTTTAAGGGCTGAAGGTTTTGGAAATGATTTATTCATGAAAGAGAGTGGTATTTTTAATGTATGCTTGGATAAGTTACAATGCAGTTATGAAGATGTAGTTAATGCTATTAGGTCTACAAAAATAAACATAGCTATGGAACAGATCAAATCAGTGTTTTTACAGTTGATTAATATCTTTGCCCCATTATTGCTTAATATATTTAGTAAATCTTTGGAACAAAGAATTGTGCCAGATGGTTCGGTAGTACCTACATTTAAGTAAGTCTGGGGGTGACGTAATTAGTTTCTTCATATCGCCCTATTTTAATTATAAATACTATAGCTATGACATTTGAAAAAAAATAGTTGGGGAAAAATTAAAGAATTATATTGATTCTAAGTCAGTATATTCTCTGACAATCAATATGGGTTTCTGCCTGGTAAAGGGACAGATTTAGCAATAAAAAGACACATAGACTGTATATAGTCAATTGTGCTGATAAACATAAGTATACTTTGGCAGTGTACCTAGACTTTCAGACAGCCTTTGATGTGTCGGATTTAAATATTTTAAAGTGTAAATTTAGGAAATAATGGTATTGGTGGCAAGGCTCTTTCCTGGCTGGAATCATTTTGTAAAGGAAGGAAACAGATTGTAAAAATAGGAAATTGTCACAGTGGCAAAATGGAGCTGACCTATGGCACAGCACAGGGCGGGGTTTTAGGGTCAATATTTTTTTTTAAATTCGTTAATGACCTCCTAGAATTTTAGCTGAATTCATCTGTGTTTGCATATGCATATGACACAGCACTGGTATGTTCAGTCTATGACAGAACATCACTGGAAACAAAAATTAACAGGGACTTGGAAAAAGTATCAGAATGGCTTAGTAACAAAAGGTTATTAATTAATTACACTAAATCTAAATATGATATGTTTTTAAACTGTAATTTGCCTGCAGAGAACCTAATAAATGAGTATGACTTGCATTGCCATAAGCATCACTGTTTGTATGGCTGTGTATGCCCTAAAATTTAAATAGTCGATACTGCTAAATATGTAGGTTTGTACGGAGATCAGAATTTGAAATGCAATTGTCATATAGATTATTTAACCAAAAAAATTAAGGAAAGTCAGCTATGCACTTTACCATATGAAAAATTATATCATTAGTGACCAACTGAAGCAAGTTTACACTTCCTGGTTCGAAGGTTTGCTGAGATATAGCATTATGAATTATGGAGGGACTTATCCTTCAATTGTTAAACCTGTAATCATGTGTCAAAGACGTGCCTTGCGAATAATGTACAATATTAAACCTAGTGATAGCATGTCATATAAATTTAATCTGCATGGAATTTTAACCTTCAATCAGCTGCATGATTAAAGCACAATAATGCATGTATATAAATATATTAATTTATTTAACTTCAGACATATTAACAGATTTACACGTTCACTTTAGTATCTTTGTTGTGAGCCAAATTTTATTTTAAGGAATTAAGCAGACATCAGTTTGGTTATTTAGGACTGCGATTATTTAATGATTTTGTTAAATAGAATGGAAATGAAATAATTTTAGAAAAGAAGCACGAATTAAGAATGAAAGCACTGCAATTTGTTAACAATTTGTTAAAAATACATAAATGGGAATGCTTAGAATGTTAAATATTGAACCATATTCTTGTTAAATTTTAAATTTTTATTAGTTTTTAAAGTTTATTTATTTATTTTGTTGCATGTTTCAGAGATTATTTCATTGCGATAATTCAGATTATTTAAATTAGTTTTATTGTTATTGTTTGCTCTGTTGACTAATTTATATGTTATTATAAGCATGTTACTTAGTGTTGGATGATTGATGGATTACAAGTGATTTGCTGAAAAGGACTTATAAGACTATCAGCATGAAAAATCTACAATTTGTTAGGTCGTGATTTTTAAATCCAACTATTATTCCCGCACGCGCCAAATTAGTGCATGGGATATTTAAATATGCATGTAGCCGAGATTTTTTGCTGAATATTTTGAGTACCCGATATTTTTTAATTGAATTTGAATTGAACTGAATAGAATAACTGTAACAAAAAGCGAAGCACTTTTAACAGCAAATGCACTGATAAAAATCCAAAGTTTTCTGTGTTTTTACAGGATAGTAATTATATTTTGCCGCACTTTTTACTTGATAAATAATTCCGCTTATTATTTTAAAGTGAAATTGAATGCTTGTTGTATGAACACAAAAAACTTCGCTTGATTCTCTATGTACAAAAAAATTTGGAACTAAATTAAAATTTATTCCAAGGATGGCTCGGTTTACTTTATCGCTTTTGATACCCACAGAGGCAATTTACCTGCGCGATGTACAGCAGCGGTAATCATATTTTATACAAATCATTTGTCACATATGATTTAAAACAGTGCCACTTCCTTAGCACGGCCACCAGATCAAGACACACCTTCACGTCTGTTTAAGTAGTTAGACCTATGTAATTTGTCCTTGATTTAGATGCAAATTTGAATCGTGAGTGAAAAATAAACTTTAAGGGGATGTGGACAAGTTCTAAAAAAACTTTGGAAAACTTTTTTTACCAAGATTGGAGATGTAAAAAGAGGCGAGGGGGGTTAAATATTTTTAAACGGCTTTGGCATTGGTCTTTAGAAACTGACTTTCAGTTTCATAAAATTGTTATAAAGTGCCTTATATCAATATAAACCCATCTATTGCGCAGACCAAATTAACTTCACATTTACCTTGGCCACATCCTTAGCTGCTACAGTTACATTTTACCACCTTAGAATACAACAATGGCGTATACGAAAATGCTAATTTTTATTCATTATAAACTTCCCCCCTAATTTCTGTATTTGGAATCGCACCCGCTGACTGGGTTTGGTCTGAATAAACTGAACAGTTAATATTGTGTATAAGAACCATATGAGCGAAAAACAAAATTCTTTGAAACTCAGAATTGTTAAAGACGTAAGATATTTTAACCATCGAAAATAGTTGTCCTTGGGCGACATTAACCTTTCAACTTCAATTGTTAAGTTCACAAGAATGATGATAATATGCCGAGAACCATACTCTAGAAGCACGTGTGTTTAACAACGACATAAGCTTTGTTGGCCTAGGCCCAGAAGCATCTTCTCAGTCTGGGAGTTACTGGTAGGGTTGTACATTTAAAACTGCCTCATCCACTGAAGGTATTAGTGTTATGTTTAACTGTAGTTGCAGGCGCGGCGTTGTTTTCTTTGTTCGTATTGGAATTTCATATTAATGCTTATTTCATCTCTACTTACAACTAAGTCTTGTTCTTGCAATGGTCTTAATTTTTTTAATACATTAAAATAATTGTATAGCCTATTAAATTTTCATAAACCTTAATTATAAATGAGTTTATAAATTTACAGGTGTTTAACAATACATTGCATTTATTAAGTTTTACACGAATCCTATCCTAAACATCTTTCTACTGGAATTTTGGAAAGTTAAGAAAAAAACACTGTTTATAAAATACCAACAAAACACAGGTTTATGGACTTCTTAAACCACTCTTAGCGAGAACATTCAAAACAATTTTTAATGAACAAATTGCTATTTTTCTACGCGAAAACTAAGAAGTTTATTCATTGTTCCAAAGTTTTAATTGTGATTCGTGTGTAGACTGAATAAGATACAACATTGTCTCACGAGTAAAAACGTTGGTGCCCGAGCTTGGCAAGGACAACCTTTTTTAAGATGGAGAAAATGTGTTTTATTCTCTAAATCCACAATACATTTTTACCCCACCTGCAATAATAATAAATATCCAATCTATAACAGTAGTTTTCATTACTAGGAGCGAAAGTGGCTCTTTTTGGTACGAGATCGTAATTTACAAGCGAGGCGCAGCCGAGCTTGGAAATGCGAAGAAGGCACTTTTGCTCCGTGTTATGAACAACTATTTTCATCATTATGTATAAATAACCATTTAATCATTAAAACTTAGGCTACATAATTTTGAGGTTATCCAAAATAGTCATCGTCATTTTCACAAATCTGTTAGTTGTTAACAAACACAAGTTAAGAAATGGTTCAACCTTTCAAACGTAACATAGACAAATTTTAACATTAGAGTACGACAAAATTTACCATATTTTTTTCAGTACTCCTATTCGAAGTGATCCAAAAACGATCATTTTGCGTACGATATAGAGAACTAAAAACGGCTGTTTTCGGGACAGTATGATGAAAACATCTATTTTATAAACTTAGGAAGCAACAAATACTATTCAGATTGTTCCGTTCTGCTATTAGCGCCTGCATTCAGGTAGCTGCAACGATTTTTACACCACCATGTCATACACCACCAACGATCAGCTGATTGTTGCAGAATTCTTAGACGTTTAATAATGAGCTGATTGTCGTTAATTTTAGCGAATTTCCCCTATAGGAAAGAAGCTATTACCGTAGGACTCATGGTAAGACCTAAGCCCGAGACCATGAAAACTTTTCGTTTTGGGGCCCCCACAGGCAAAAAACACCATTCGTTCGAATAATATATGTATATATATTATTATAATATATATATATAAAATATATATATATATGTGTGTGTGTGTGGGGGGTGCGTGCGTGCGTGCGTGCGTGCGTGCGCGCGCGTATGTATGTGAGTGTGAGAGAGAGAGAGAGAGAGAGTGTGTGTGTGTGTGTGTGTGTGTGTGTGTGTGTGTGTGTGTGTGTGTGTGTGTGTGTGTGTGTGTGTGTGTGAGCACGATAGCGGCCGTGAAAGTGGTCGTAATTTGGTACAGACAAGGTAATCCCTCGGACGAGTCCCGATTGGCCCAGTGTAAGGGGGGGGGGGAGTAATGGGGGATAAACCACTCAAAAATGGAGTTTATGAAATTTTAAAATTTAAGTAATATAATTTTAATTTACACCATTGAATTCAGCTCGAAAAACAAACAATTTTGAATTTTTAATCATTGCTTTATGCCCTTTAGCTACCGAGATATTGAAAGTGATAAACATTTTACGTTTTTCCCATTTTTTACCTTATGGTAAAAAAATTAAAATATAAAAAAATAAAAAAATTCAAATTCTATATTTTACCTATTTCTCAACATAATAAAACTTGGTTTGTGTGTGTGACCCAAGTTTGTGTATATGACTCGAGTTGTTTTTAAAATCAACCTTGTTGAAAACCGCTCCAAAATAAAGACAATTTTATTTATTTATTTATTTATTTATCTAGATGTGATCTAATGTATAATCGACTAAAAATATCCAATATTTCTATTTTTGTGGCAGCAGCCCTGCATTCTTATTCCCCATGTTATCCTTATAGAAATAAAAATAAAATTATATTTTTTCCTTATTCTTAAACTTATCTTGGTAAAATTTGGTATATTGCCTATTCTAGTTCAGATCTAGTAAATATTGAATTAAAACCACCCAGTATTAACGTGCCTGTTGCAGCAAACCTGCATACTCATTCCCCTTACCTGTTCGGTACTTTTCCGTTATACGGAGGCCACCCCAATATAGTTGGTAAGGTTAGGTTAGGTTAGGTTAGCTTATTATATTTTGAAAAATCAGTCTTTTATTATCGTAATTTTACTATAGTATAAATATAATCCCCCATACTACCCTTTACCTGCTCGTTAAATCGAACTGATTAACGTTATAAAGTAGGTTTCAATAAATTTAAGGGAAAACAACTCATTGACCACAACGAAAACGATTTAACCACACAAAACGGACTAGATATAATGTAATGACTTAATTGTCGTCCTTAATGGACTGCCAAAACTTGGCAATATCACCAATGAGTTTATCAAAGAGGTCGTCGCCGGCCTTCGTGCGCCACATGTACTCGGCGAGGTACGAGTCAAGGTGGTGTCTGTCTGTACACCTCAGTTTTTTGTTTCTCCACTTTGCTGATCCCCACATACGTTCGACTTGCTGGGTATTAGCCCCAGTTTCGGGGTCAACAAAGTTGTAAGTGTGGTTGAAACCAGACTGGTTGAAATGGACGAAACCAGCCTCTTCCAGTTCAGCTGTCTTATAACCTGACCAACTTCGACATGAGTCACTAGGCACTCCTCATCCAGACGATAAAAATTCAACTGAGGCGTAATGATGGTCATGCAGCAACAATGACAGGTAAGAGATAAGATAAGGAAAGATAACTCATTGTTGTAGCGCGCCGTCCGTCCGCGCGGTGCATTGACCTTGATCTAGTTAAACCTATATTTTTTTAGCCGCACTGAACTTCCGAGATTGTTATAAGCTTAAAACTATTCATGATGCTATTGGCATTTATAGTGAAGACAAATAAATTGAATTTGAAGCATGTATGAAGCTGTACTGGGGTGGCCTTCGTATAACGAAAAAGTACCTGTTATTCTTATGGAGCTTACAAAATCATGTCAAATCTCACTATGTTGGATTGAAATATGGTTTTTGTTCTTGAAATTCCCTCAGTATGCAGGTCTGCTGCAAGGAGGTATTATTATGTGATTATTACAACTTTTTACCTGTACAAATAAATAAATACTTAATGTAAAACATTGAACTATTTATCGGCATGAAACACACACTGAAAAAATCTTAATAGTAGTTTATGCAACGATTGTATAATGAATGCCTTTAAGCCACGAGTGAGATGTAAGTTAGAACACGAGCGAAGCGAGTGTTCTAAATATCTCACGAGTGGCTTAAAGGCATAATACAATCGTTGCATACACTATTTTATCTACGACCAACAATATACGACAAAATTTCCGCCGAAGTTAAACAAAACTCATGACTTTTACTAATGATGGAATAGGTAAACTAAAATTTGAGGTTAGGTAAATAAGCAGACTGAACCATGAATCGTGGAACAATCAGCTGATGGGATAAGTAAACTCAAACATGAATCGTAATGCAACAATCAGCTGATGTGCGAATTCCGTAATTGTTATTACGACACTACTTCCGTCAAATGCCGAGCTCTCATTGGTCTAGAACCAGTACTCTAAAGTGACTCCAGTACTCTAAAGTCGTCATTAGAGTACTGCTTGGTTTTTGGTGTTTTAATGTATATCATTATAATGTTTATTGTAATACCATAATTGGTGCTTATTGCAATGGTCGTAGATAAACTATTATTTCGTAATGATTAATCACACGAGCAAACTAAGATTATTTATAGGGTTATCAACCTTTCATATCTTTACTATTTGAAATAGTTATCTACAGTTATTGTGCAGTTATTGCAATGCTGGAACACAGTTCCTGGGATCAAGGTAAATTTGAGTTGCTAGATTGTGTTTGTATAAACTGGGTTATTTGGTCTCGTAACATTCTTATTAATAATGCAGTTTGTATTTTATTTTAGTTGATTCCTCAATGTAGCTTTCTGCGACCCTCCTTGACGCTTTAGTTGACTCATTTTCCCACCTGAATTAGCTAGCAAAGTAGCAGACATTCGCCTGAATGAATGCCCCAGTGAATAGATTGGTGTCGGGAATGTTTGGGTACAGTGCAATATCCCTGGGTATTTTTGCAAGGAAATTGTTTCAACCGATTGATTTAAGCAAATTGCCATTTTTAAAATTTTAAAACAGCCGAGGAGAAGTCGTTGTCGTTTTCTTGGGTTTTAACTTTATATATTTTCTGTAATAGGCCTAGTGGAAGTAGTCCACGTCTTGGTGGGTTCCATTAGTCACTGTAAAAACAAGTTTCTTGACGGGCTTTGAGCCAGGTATTTTAACTATATGAATGGAGCCTTTGTCGTCAATATCATGAACAGTCATCTTCGAAAATTTATTCATTCGGCAAGCTCTACTAATGCCAAAAATTATAATTACTTTGTTCAATAAATACTGATCATCTGGGGCATTTTGTAAGAACTGCTTTGCATCGTTTAGAGTGAAGGTATTAGATTTCTTTGGTCTAGAGCCAACATGTATACGCTTAAAAAGCAATTATTTTTGCTAAACCACTGATTTCTATGTAATTTTTTTCTTGAATTGTAGCTTTTAACATAGAACATATTGCCCATGATATCCTATGAAGCTCATCTGCCAAACTACATTCGGTCAGCATTCTGCTAGTTTACATAGCTTTGGCTGTTCCGATAGTTACTCAATAAGTATTTCATTTTCAGAGATATTTTTACTTCTTTTTTTCTTACACCATTCCATAAATAAATTATAACGTTTCCCAAGACTTTTTCGGTAATAAATTAGCTATAACATTCTTCTTTTCATCAGAAATATCTGTTGGGGCTAACGAATACTTATAATCCATCGTGTTTCAGTAATGATAGTACCTAACCTCAAAACCATTATTATTGCCACAACCGGAGCACTATCTTGCGTTTCCGCTGTAAATCAATGCCTCTAATCAACTGTTAGCACCTGCATTCGTTGAGCTGCAACATATTTGCATGTGTGCTTGATAATTTGAAGGCGCTCTAATTTTTTAATTAATGATTTCAAAATTATTCTTATGGTTTTAATTTGTCTCCCGTGGGAGATAAATTAATCACCTTACTCCCACTGGGGGACAAATTATTATTTTACGATCGCATTACAAGAGTAACAAGCTTCTAAACATAGCATATGGGGGAAATAGTTATATATGTGTTGAGTGAGTAAAGTACAACATTGTCTCACAAGTGAAAATGTTGTTTTACTCTCGAAATACACACACAATTTTCCTTTCATCCGGAATAATAAATATTCTGACCATAAAAATTTATTTCATTACTTAGTAAGTAATAAAAAAATATATTTTGTTTCGTTCTGCTATTAGTGCCTGCATCAGGGTAGATGTAAGCATGCATGCGCCAGCGATCAGCTGATTGTTGCAACGTTCGTACATGCTTAATAGACGTTCTTACAGATTGTAATTCCTGTCACCAAATTAGCAGCTAGCCCCTGCATTTATTGAGCTGCAATATACCGCATGTGTGCGTGGAAATTTGAAGGCGCTCTAATTTTTTAATTTTTGATATCAATGTTATTATTATGGGTTTACTTTTTCTACCGCCAGGAGAAAAAGTAATCACTTTACTCTCGCTGGGAGACGATTTATTATTTTACTCTCCCATTACAAAGAGTAAAAAGCGTCTAAATAGTAAGAAGGGAAAATATATGGTTTAAGTTCTGTTTTACAAATATCCACTTATATTAACTTATTACTCAATTTATTTATTTAAAACGAAAATCGTACAAGGCACTGATTAAATAAATTCACCTAATGTCACAATTACAAATTAAAACACTGGAGTAGTTAGGATATTGGATCATAAATGCTTGATTCGTCAAGATAAAAAGTAACACAAACGGTGAGAAGGTTGAAACTGCAGGTTTTACTGCCTCATAAAACACCTAACTGCAGATTGGAAAAAACTGAATACAGTATGTTTCAAAATTACCTTGACTTAAAAAAAAAACTTAATACTGTTTTCTCACCATCTGAAAATTTCAACAAATACAATGATTGTAATAAATTGTAGCCTAACTTCACCAGCATTTAGTTTCCTTTCATTAAGTACCTGATGGAATTGACATTATAACGAGTGTAATGACATTTATTTAACAAATTGCCTTTAGTTTACTCTCGCTGTTGTATAGAGATGTTGAAACTTCGATTGCCTTTACTTCTTATCAGTGAATCAGAGAGGAATGCTTTAGTTTTCATTAAATGGTTTTCATTGAGACATGCAGATTCACTGATTTGTAATTTCTAATCATTGATGTCAAATGTCTATAAAATCGAAACCTAGACATAAACTCATCATCACCAACAATGAACTTTTAAACAAAGAATGTAGATTCATTTGACTAATGTGTTTCATGTTTTTCACTGTAGGTTGGCGGTAGAACTTACTGACCCTTGGCAGCAGTTGGGACAGTTATAGGACCTTAGGACAGTCGCTGGCTGAGCAAACAGCGTGCCGGCCTTCGCCGTGGCAGTAGCGATACTGGATCGATTTCCGATCTAGCTAGCGTTACTACCGTCACGGACTGCCTAGAACCAGTTCAACATCCCTTGGCCCTTGATACGTTACTTACACAAATCAGTATAGTCTATAAGGCAAGGGGGTGGCAGTCAATCTGCACCTTCTGCTTGGTACCAGTTCATTATCCAATGCCCCTATAGTCCAGTCAAAACAAGGTTCACCCTGGACAAAATCCCGTTAATTTTGAAACTTTGCACACTTATTTAGAAGTACCTAAGGACCTAAGTACCTCTCTGACACGCCAATAGTCTTCGTAAATATGATGCGAGCTCTTGTGGTTACTAGCGGAAACTAGGAATTTAGTTTGGGTTTTCGTAAAATCTAGAGAACCAAGTAAAAAATTGAATAAATGTAAACAATAAACATTATCACATACTCTAAAGTAGTTCTATATATTTCTTTTTAATCCTAACGGTTACCAAGTTATATGGTGTTAAAATAAGAGTTTTTTAGCGATTTTCTTCTAAAACGGAACACAATTCTATTTTGTTATTAGCATAAAAATTTACCATTAAATTCAACTAAAACAAACAATTTAATACTTAGAAACATTGCTCTATGTCCATCGGCTACTGAGATGCAGTAATAAAAACGGTAATCACAGTAGATCCAGCTTTGTACCGAAATTATACTTTTGGAAAGTCTCAAAAAGTTCTATAACTCGATTATTTCACAAAGTATATTGTGAAACTTGATGTGTGGCATAATTTATTCGAGATATGTTGAATCATAGCCTAAAATCTCCGAATTTTACATTTATGTGTCAGTAAACCTGTATAGGCCTACTTATTCATCATGTAATCATTATGGAGGTTATATCTTTCAATATCACGGCAACAGATGCACATAAAGCAATGATACTTATTTGTTTTTAATGAAGTTGAATTAAGTAGTGTCGGCCAAAATTTTATTATTTTCATTTTTGTGTGTTAGAAAAATACTTTTTTCTTAATTTTTGGGTGAAAATCACTTAAATACTCTTACTTTTAACGCCCTCCCTATACCTCGGTAACCGTTAGGAGTAAAAGAAAATAATAAAAAAAGGTTTTCGTAGAAAATTTAATAAGCTTTATTCTGTACATTGAAACTTTTTAGCTGCGCCCAGCAGTTCTCCATATTTTTACGAAAAACTAATAGAAGTACCTTTTTTCCGCCAATCGCCACTGACATCGCCTCTTATATACGGGGAATTTTTGTACGTTAATCCGTAGGTACTTTTCAATAAAGTGCCAAGTTTCAAAATTCTCGGAATTATTTCCAGGTTTGGCCATTTTTAGCGAATTTCCTTAGAAATAAGCTATTACCGTCGTTTTAACAGAACAGAATGGACAAAAAATATCCGTTCAGGGTAACCTCAGCAATCATATTAATATTTATATTAATTGACAGCTTTTTATGTGTACTTTCTGGATATGAAGTGAGTTTATTGTGAAAACGCATTTTTACCTGCAAAAATCACGATTTGTTTCAAAATTTAACATGGGCTTATATGGGAAATAGAATTTTAATTTTTTGAGTTTTGTTAACACGATAACTCTCGTAAATATCCTTAGATCGTAACAAAATTTGGTGCAGACATGTAAAACTAGATTCTCTTGGACGAGTTCGTAAACCAGCCAGATCGACATATCCAAAGTGGGGTAAAGGCCCCATTTTACCCCCCAAAAATGGGTTTTTTGAGTTTTTCAAATTGAAAAATTATATTTATCCGATTATTGGTTGCACCAATGGATTTAGCTCGAAAAAAAACAATTTGGTATCCTAAATCATTCCTCTAAGTCCATTGGTCTCCGAGATATCGCATTTTTTCCCCGTCTTGTTAGTATCAGGGCAGCAGAATGTTAGCTTACCCAATTTCATATTTACTCTCTACTGAGGTTTTCAAGGAATCGCTTTGAGTGATTTCTCGGTTTGTTAATGTATTTAATAGAATTTTTTTTTAACAATTATATTTTAATATAATTTAAAAAATAAACATTCTTGCCTTCTTCGTTATATGAAATATTTGTGTTCTTTCATCTAAGTCATTTACCAATATTTTTTACAAAGTTTTTGTAAAACAAGCTATAATATATTATTTTAATATATAAATACATTACTTGTTTATTTTTTTTGGTAATAATGGATTAATTACTGGATATTTTGTAATTGGAAATTCGCTGAGTACGCAGGTTTGCTGCGATGGGGGTATTTTAACGTGTTGTTGACCACACTACTTGATATGTTGGTTAGACAGAGCAGTAGTCTATGTGAAGGGCTAAGTATGGGGGATTCGCAGTTATTTGGCGCCGCGCCGTCTAACCTGGAGCCGGTTCATCATCCTTACCCCCTGATTCGTTACACACTAAGATTAGTAATATTATCTTTCAACTGTCCCACCTTCACATTACAGGACGTTATACCTAGCCCTAGACAGTTTTTCACACCAGTTTGGGCAAGGATAAGTAGATCACGGCTTTATCACACAGCGAAAACGCCTTTGGTGGTTGTCGGGATTTGAACCCGGTTCCCGAGACCGAGTCTCGCGTTCTAACCACTGTACCAGGCGCTCTCCTGATCAATGGTTTTTGTATCCACTCGCTATACCAGGCGCCCCCCCCCCCCCCCCCCAATCAATGGTTTATGATTCCAATCGCTATACCAGGTGCTTCCCTGATCAATGGTTTATGTATCCACTCGCTAAACCATGCGCTCCCATGATCAGTGGTCTATGTATCCACCCAAATACCGAGTCTCGCGTCTGGTGTAGCGGGAGAACCACTACACCAGGTGCTCCCCTGACAGTGGTCTATGTGTCTACGAAAATGGGAGTGGGGAGTGCAGGTAACCTGTTAAAAACTAATTTACGACATTTACATTTAAATAAGTCGTTTCTGTATTTTTTGTAAAATTAATACGTGTATTCTTAAACGAACTTAATCAAAAACATAATTAAATCAAATCAAAGTTATATACACAGTACAGTTCTACACTCGTGAATTTCGTCACTGTGCGAAAATAAAAAGTGAAAATCTAACAGTATCACTGTACTGTTTGTGTAATTGTCTCTTCTTTCACTGATAACTGCTAAAATGTGGGTTCTTTTGTAATGAAGTGATTTGGCAAATCCAGATGTCAGGGAGAACGTACCCGCCCAAACCGTAAGTCACAAGCCCACAGAAAATAGTAGTATATTTGTGATGTCGTAAGAAAATGGAACTTAAATTTTGACGGGGTTAAGTATGAAATCCTCTTTCTTGAGAGATTGACTGAATTGAAAGAAGTCTATAAGGTACAAGAAGAGGACCTCTTAATGGCCTTACCGGAGTTGCTCAAGGGAAGGCACTACTATGGTATCGAAACTCAAGATCATTATGGGGTTCCTGAGGAGAATTCATAAACCAATTTTAAACTCAATTTCTGCAGTTATCGGGAAAAGCTAGAGTTGGAAATTTGGGCACGGACTCAAGGTACTAGCGAGAAATTTAGCGACTTTGCAATAGCAATCCAAACCCTTATGCGCAGGCATGGAGGGTATTCGACAGATCAACAATTTACTCAGATCTACGAGAATATGCTCCCGGAATATAAGTTGTACGGCCTAAAACAAGATATAAAGTACTTACATACAGGAGTTAATGCAGTCTGCCATGGAATAAGAGGCCATAGGATTAGCGGCACAGTCTTACCGTCCCCCTCTACCAACCCTGCCCAAGATATGTATCCTGATTTTGCGTACAACTGTAACTCTACCCTACCAAGGCCATCGACAAACCAGTATAACTCTCAACATAGCAAATTTCGCCCCAAAATTCCACAGAATAATTTTAGAAAGAACAATAATTCAAGGGGTTACAGGCAGAGAGGCACGAGGCCTAGATGTTGGAACTGTGACAGGCCTGGCCACTGGGCTGAGGATTGCAGACTCCCCAAGAAAACTGTGATCTGTCAATATTGTGAAGCTGAGTTTAAAAATGGAGCTTGTACTTGCTCAAGAGCGGTAAACTCGAGAGAGGAGTGGAATTGAAGGGATCCACCAAGTCTTCGAGAATAAGGTAAAAAGGAGTAAAAAAATTGTTGTAATTTTACCGTACTGTATGTGGAATGGTAGTAAACAATTGTACTTCTCTATATTAAGCAATTGTTCTTGTATAAAAGAATGTTAATGTTAAATAATATATGACTAGATAATACGTAGCTCGAAATCGAGCAAAAATCAAATGGTAAAAGAATGAAGAATAATCAGCCTACTTATATACTTTTAAAGTTTAATCAAAGGGCTAACTTCATTGACAAAATTATGGCTTAACTACTGAAATTTTTAAAGTTAATTTGATCTACCGCAGGAGTTTCTGGTAAACGTAAACGATTTTTTTTAGGGAACACCTTCATTTCCCCATGTCCTTTTTTATGTATATTTGAACATCGGCAAAAGATTACGCTCTGCTTACAGCGAGCAACATGTAGCTGACCGAGAGCAAACACTGGCGCCGTGAGCAATTACTTCCTGTGTTTAGGAAATGCCACTGCACCTTATTGATAATTATCGCCAAAACAACTGATATTTTAGGGAACGGCTGTCTTTATAGGCAACATTTCCTTTGTGGCAAAAACGCGGAAATGGCGCATTACTCTACCAGTCTTTTCATTCTTGAAATGCAACCCACCACAATGAAAATATTTTTAGTTCACTGGTCTGAGGAGCATCAAATGTTACATCGGGAGGGTGAGCGGTTGCGATCGTGTTCTTTCCGTTCTCTCCGACTCCTCCGACCGGTCAATGTTCGTCTTCTTCTTATCGGTGGCATTATAAATGCACCAAATCCAAAAATAGATTTGCTCAGGTTAATAAAACTTTAAAAAAAACACTATGAGATATCGTAAACTACATTGTAAAACTGGTAACTGCAACGTTCAAGAGCTTTAATAACTTCATAACATAACCTAAATAACACAATAAACTTTTTAAAAAGAAAACTGTTGAAAATAAAGCCAAAGTAGCATTGAAAAATAAAAAATGCTCTTTTCGAAAAAATAATCAATAATAATTCATAATAATAAGTGCTGCAATCTGTGGTTTACCTGTAGAACTCTTTCAGAGCTTGCCCATATGTTCCGTTTGTAAACAAAGTAAACTGAGCTTGCTCAAATGTCGATGCATAGCGCCACTGTTCCGAAACTTCAGCCCTTTACTGTACCTTAGTGACGCCATTTTTTAAAATTCGGAGACTTCTTGGCAAATCTACATAAAATTCCCTTTAATTTGATACCTCAAACGTTAAAATCGGTCCAGCCGTTATTGCGGTTGGACTGTGAAAAGAAAACCGCTTGCGTATTAATATATAGATTTTTGTTCTATTTAAGCAAGGAGAAATGTTCTGATTAAAAGTGGAAAAAGGTTTCTGAGTTTCTGTGTTTAATGATATGTCAATCTTGAGTTATACTTTCTTTGAAAGAGATGCTCTAGTTTATTTTGTAAAAAAGAATGTTATTGCTACCTGTGGAAGTTGTGTTTTTGAAGACCCTAGGTATCCTCTTGAGCATACCTGTATTTGTTTAAAAAAAGGTAATAGTGACATAAGAATTGATAGCCATTGGTAGTATTTGGTAAGAAAAGGTTTTAATAAAAAATAATCATAATTATAAGATGGAATCTTGTTTTGGGAGGCTGTTTTGGTTTTTGCCTCCGGGAAGAAAAGGGAGATTATAATGAAGTGATTTGGCACCCCAAGGTATTTCCTCAGCAACAAAGTCCAAGGTATCCTTCTTTAAGTACTGAGCAAATCTCAACCAAGTTCAAGGGTTCGATCAGGTAAAAGTCATAAAAACAAATTACACAACACCTTAAATTAGTACTCGGTAGGGGGGGACCCAGAGCGGCCCAATGGTACCCGAGCGCCCCACGGTTCCCGAGCACCCTACTGTACCCGAACATCCTATGGTACCCCGCATATCCCATATCCCAACATATCCCATGGTACTCGAACACCGCACAGTAGCCGAGAACCTCGGTACCCAAGTACCTCATGGTGCTCACTGGAGGGAAGAACGGAGCACCATGGAGCCCAATGGAGGGGACAGTGGGCATATAAGGAGGACTTAGGGGACCAGGAAGGCCGTTGGGACCTAGCGGCCCGACCCACCGGATGAGCATGTTGAGCCCCCGGTGAGATGGATGGACGTGAGGAGCCCCCAGCACCGTCAGACGGGCGTGGTGAGCACCCAGCACCGTCGAACAGGCGTGCTGAGCCCACAACACCCCGGATGGGCGTGCTGAGCCCGCGGAAGACCGGACGGGCTTGGTGAGCCCCCGGTACGCTGGACTGGAGTGGTGAGCCCCCAGCACTCCGCATGGGCGTGTTGAGCCCCCGGTACGTTGGACGGGCGTGTTGAGCCCCCAGCACCCACATGGGCGTGTTGAGCCCGCGGAAGGCCGGACGGGCGTGTTGAGCCCCTGACACCCCGCACAGTCGTGTTGAGCCCCTGGTACGCTGGACGGGCGTGTTGAGCCCCCAGCTATTGGTTTGTAGTCCACTAGTTGGGGGAGTGGGGATGGCGTTCCCCCTCCACTGTATGTTTTGGTATATAAATCGGTATCTGCATGTTACAACCGGTTAGTTGTAGTCAGGGCAGGACGCTTCCCGTCTAGTCCGTCGCAGCTAACGTCTGAGTGAGCACGCAGCCAGGCAATATTCCCAGAGTGGAGCATTAGCGAGCAGACGAAGATCCTTCGGGCTTCCTCAGGGCAGGTCGCTGCCCGAGAGTCTCCAACAGGAGTGTTAAGCCGAGGATAGTTTGGAGTTCAGCGTATAGACCCCGCCACGACCGTGCATTCCCCTTCTGAGTCGCTACCTCGGGACCCTAGACGAGCATTACGACATTACAGAGCCTGGACTGTGAACGTGGCAATAACGCACCAGAACTTCACGTATGCACAAGGTCTGATCCATCTACTGATGCAGTGAGGTGGCTACCGGCGGCCGCGTTCGGGACTACAAGCCAACCCGGATCAACATCTGTATAAAGTTGTAAATAAGGAAATAGGAAAGAACCGTGTAAATATTGTTTGTGTTAATAAATCAAGTGACTGGCAATCCGGACGTTTTCACTAAGTAACCCTTACCACCCCTGTAAAAACTTAGTGCTCGAGGAAACTTCCTAACACTTTGAAAGAATTGTTATGTAACATGTCCGGCAATTGCTTGAATTTTTATTTAGAATAATGATCCGTAGGGACTAAAGTCCCCAAAAGACCCCCCCCCCTCCCCCCTTGTATAAAGAATATACAGTTGAATTTTATATGGATGGTCTGCTTCAGTGCAAATATTTCTTGATTTCAATTCTGGATTTTTTTTCTGCCAGACTTCATGCCTAGCTCTTTCTTACATCTCCTAAATTATTACAATCATATATATAGAATGAGATATAGGATGTAGGATGAGATATATTAACAGTAACAGATTATATATAATATTAACAGATTATATATATCTGTTTATACAGGGTGTAAAAAAAGTCCCGGAACGGCTTTATTTATTTATTTTTTTGAACCGAATAGGTTTAAGGAATCAAACTTTGCACATTCACTCCTATGTAAAAAATCTACTTTCTGAGGTGTCTACTGACTCTTGGGCCCCGGTGGGGGACGGCCCACAAGGAAACGGTACAACATCTTAAATGTAAGCATAGGTCGATATGCACATAATTTTAAAGGGCTCTCCAAGTAGAGTTCAATGCCGCAAACCGCACTTCAAAAGGTTCATTCGTTACAAAATGGCGGCTGATCAAAAAACTAATAAAATTACAATTGATCAGCCGCCATTTTGTAACGAATGGACCTTTTGAAGTGCGGTTTGCGGCATTGAACTCTACTTGATTAGCCCTTTAAAATGTTGTGCATTTCGACCTATGTTTATATTTAAGATTTTGTGCCGACTCCTTGTGGGCCGCCCTCCACTGGGGACCAAGAGTCGGTAAGTACCTCAGAAAGTAGATTTTTTACATAGGAGTGAATGTGGAAAGTTTTATTTCTCAAACCAATTCTGTTCAAAAAATATTTAGCCGTTCCGGGACTGTATTTGTAGGTTGAGTCCTGACCACTAAAACCCTGTTAGTGCAATAGACAAGTATATATATACATTCAGTTGTTTGCTTAGGTAACTATAATAAATATAAAATCTTGAAGTATGAAGAAACTTGAAATTAATGATAATTGGAGGACATAACGCTTTTTCACGAGTTCACTTCGGTTAGATCATGATCGGGGGACACGTTTTGAACAGCACACCAGCAGGAGTTGGCGTTACATTGATCGCTTTAGTACTCAAAATATAACTTACAGGTCAATTTTTGAACTCTTACCTAATTATTTTACTGTTTTCTGTTACAAGATTCATTTGAAGTAACTTGAACCTCTTACCAAAATATAAATAAAACCATCCAAACAAAGAAGAAGTTTTCAAAGAAAATAATTTGAATCGTTGATTAAATGTTATAAATAAATTTACTGTGTTTGAGAGGTCAGTGGTTTTAGACAGGATTCTTTCACTAATCACATAGTTCTCTGACATAAATTGCTAAACCTGTTTTTAAATCGATAATTATTTATCATGTAACTGCTGCTGCATATTTTAAACTACTGCTGCATTGTCTATAACACTGTCCAGGATATTTTTCCTAAAATATATATTTTAATCCATTTTTGTTCAAGCAATTAATGTTTGATTTTGCAACAAATGTAACTAAGAGAAGCTTAATTAATATATGTTTCATGCTTAATTAATATATGTACATATGTACTATTGGTATTATTAGAGAGGTCTTAATATGTTAATATCATGAAGGTAGTTAGTGAAAGTCCCCTATGTTATATCATCAATGTAGAGAAAAAAGAAAAATACTGGCTGCCTGGAGGCTACATGATTGTAGGAGAGGCGAGATGGCACGCCACGTAGGCTGATTACGTGTTCCAAGCAATCACCAAATCCTTTTAGTTAAATCGTGAAGCAACACTAAAAAACAAACCCATTAAACAGGACTACCCTTAATCCATAAAAACTCCCGCTTCTCTTATGTGTGTAAATTTTGCACATAGAAAACCATTAAGGCCGATAAATTTTATTTAGTGATGATTGCACGTAATTCAATTCTTAACGTATATATTTGGTCGGGAGGTATATTTTTGTGGTCTTTTTTGTAGTTTTAGACACTTAAAACAGTTTTTGTACAATTATTTGGCATTAACCAAACGTATTTGTAAAAGAAGTTTTTTCAATATACCAGCCTTTCATCAAAACAGTAAATTTTGACTAGAATGTAATCAAACGCTTTATTTTATCAAACGGCTTATTGTTGAATCGTTAATCTTTTTCCGTCTTAAAGACCCCGAACCCGGGTCTTTCTGATTTTCTTATACTATATAAACAATTTACATTAGGATAAATCTGGATTAGGATGATTGTTCACTAAATATATTTTTAATATAAAAGCTTACCAGTCAATGTGATCTTTAATATAGAGGATAATAATATAGTCATATCATTTACAAGCACATAAGATAAGGCTACTTTTAGACATAAATATTCCCAAGGTCCCATGAGGCTTGCTTGAAGTTTCAAATGGCGTTGATGTCTGGGTATGAATATAAAATAGAGACTCGTCTTTTCGTAGATTTTGTTCCCTTTTTACTAATATTGATATCTGCAGTACTAAATATATTTTGATTATTTGACTTTTATTAGTTGTTGACTAAGAACAAGACAGTTAGTTCCTATTGTTTCTAGAATAGATATTGAAATGATTTTAAACTAAAACATATTTTGTCCCTTAAAAATTTAAGATGCATACAACAAAATCAAGCCAAAAGTACCAATTGCTTATAAATAGTTACATTAAAAACAAAACCCTAACTAAAACAAAAGATAATTGTAGCCTTTAAATTATGATTTGGTATTAGGAAACAGCAGACTTTGGCAAATTCTGCGTGTGGGCTCACTATTAAGTTCCATTACAGAGAAGAAATTTCATTGTTATTATTAATTAAATCATAGACAATAGATTAGATGGTAAAGAGTGTTTTTTTAACGCAATCAAAAACTTTATTTTATCAGTAAAGTATTATTTACCCCCAAGATCCCGGATTTGACCCCTTTTTATTATTTTCTTTGGGGATGCATAAAAAGTAAGGCCTACGAAAACAATTCACAGGATATTCACCACTTCAAAACAAACATAAAAAATGTAATGCAAGAAGTTCAAAGAGGTACGTTGCAACACATGTTCGGGGATTTGATAGAGAGAGCACAATATACAAATTCCAATGGCGGAATGTTTGAACACATAATGTAAACTAAATTTGATAAAACTTAAATAATAGGTTGTATAAAATGTAGGGATCAACAAAATAATACCCATTACATATAGACCAAAAGATAGACCACTTTTATTTACCCCAAATTTACCATCAAATTTGTTGTTAATTTAGGGTTAGTCATAACATATAGTCTTCAGAATTGCAATTCTTAAGGTTGGTGAGTGGTGGGTGTCCGAGTAATGACGTCATCAATATGGCTGCCGCGCAAAAGTGTAACACTTAACAAAAACGAACGTAACTTTGCAACAGAGTAACGTAGAGCAATGATCTTTTTTTAAATTGTTGGTAATAAAATTGCCTTTATTTTATGTCATGTCAATTTATATCGTAAGTCAAACAGTTTTCCTGATATTTAACCTAAACTTTACGTTTTGTGAATTTTTAGTATAAAAGTAAATGTTTAAGGCCCAATAACTCCTTACCTGTGAAGAAATAGACAAAATATGTAAGAATAAAAAAGGTAGATAATGTTATAAGGGTTTTGAAAATACCATTTATGTGGGCTTTTGATGGTTTTTTTTGGGTAGGAGGTGGAATGCATTTACGCACACTGAGGGGCTCATTGTCCCCTCAGTAGTGTCGGACTCCCACGAGCTCGATGTCCCGTGAACTACCGACTAAACCACCTCCCTCGGCACCGAGGACACTAGCCTGGAACTGTTTCACACATTACTTCGGGCTGGGCCTTTGATATTACGCCACTAGGGCAACCTCCTTGGGGAAAAGCTGAGGATTAAGGCCGATCGAGGTCGACCTTTTGACCTTTTGGGCTTTTGATGGTGGCTTGTACGAAAAATGTGTTAATGTTTAACATTCAACAAATTTATTTTGCCCCGCAACTTCTGTATACATTGTGCAGTAAAACTAAGTGATAAAGTAGGTAGAGGTAGAAATAATTGAAACAAAAATTATTCTTGTTGTAAATGGTAGGTAATATGCTCCTAATCGGCATACATCCGTAATGTCGCGGGAAACCCCTTAAAATCACGTTTAAAAATGGCGGCTTTTCCCGCCATAAAAAAATCTTGAAAATAGTCTGTCGACTGCATTTTTTGTCAATTTTTTTCAAGATATTGACTTTGGACTTCCACCAACTATTTTTGGGGGATTGGTTCTTAATTTTGACAGGGTACTCATTTTTGGCCGCCATCTTGGATCCGCCATATTGGATATAAATTATTTTTTCTCATCTAAAGATGGTGTTGTGACACATCATTATAGACTAGATTTTTACCCTGAACTCTATGCTGATATCTGTTTAAAAAAATCTTGATTCGTTAAAAAGGTGTGCTCAAAAAACGGCACATAATATACATATACAACCCTATTCAAAAAAATCAGCCCTATACATTTCTTATGGACATTCCGTGCTTTGAATATTATTTTTGATTATTTATCTCATATCTCCAGTTCTAAATAATATATGCTGCATGTTTTGGTCTTAAAATACTCAGTGATTTAACAGCTTTTATGTGAGGTACTGATCATTAAAATTGGACGAATGTTGGATGAGCTATAAGGCAAAAAGCAGCTTGAAAATGATTTTTTTTCAAAATTTATTTTTGGTTTAAGATTTATACTTTATCCTAATGTTATCTGATTTTCATTATTTATAGCTTAAATGAAAGCTGATAGTTCACCAGTTGTCTTAAAACCATTCTGACCTGCAGGTCCATGGTTGGGGCTGGGGATATAAATCTTTAAATAATTATGAAATTTTTGAGAATTGAATTTTTAGATTAGTTGGAGGTCCATACCTCACGTCAATCTAAACCGATTTAAATAAATAAAAGCTTAAATGAAAGCCAATAATATACTGAGTTAATTAAGACCTAAAACCTTCATGAGTCTCTGTTAGATTTCTATGTATGAGTCATTAATTATCTTCAGTTTAAGAAAGTAAACAGATTTTATTAGGAATGAAGGTTCATAACTCAAATTAAGTAAGTCCGATTTTGATGAGTGATATCTTATATGAAAGCCTATAATTTACTGAGTAATTTGAGACCAGAACGAATGTTGTGACCCATTTAGAACCTGCACTAAAAATCTTCAACAAAAAACCAATTTTGAAAATATTAATTGTCTAGATGCTTTAAGCATTAATATAGCTCGTCCAACACTTGTCCGATTTTATTGATCAATAACTCACATGAAAGCCATCAAGTCACTGAGTATTTTAAGACTAATACATGCGGCATATATTATTTAGAACTGGAGATATGAGATAAATAATCAAAAAAAATATTCAAAGCACGGAATGTCCATAAGAAATGCATAGGGGTTTTTTTTTTAAATCTAAAATATATACAATCCGATGTGTAACTGACTGATTAATAGATACAAATTCAAACCATACTTCCCGACGACCTAGAGACTTGAAATTTTGCACGAAGTTTCCTTGGAGGGTCAATGTACAGGAAAAATTATCAAAAGTCAACATTTTTTATTTTAACCCTCTCAAAAAAATTACTAATAAATCGCTAAAAAAGCTTTTTTTAAAGAAATGTTATTTTGAGCTCTAGTTGTCGAACGGATGGTCCTATCGAGAAACGGGCTGCACCATGTGCCACGGATTTTTCAAGATCTACAACTTTGGTTCAGTGAATTTTTGCCCTATCTCGTCTCCTTCACCCTTAGATTGCTCTTGAAATTTCAATTTTCGTAGATTTTCCTTTGGTTTTCCAGCTCCAGTTGGCTTGATATTAAACGTAAAGGGCTGAAATTTGGTTCACATCGTCTGTACAGCATATATGTTACAAATCACCAATAATATAATTAGTTCTTAACATATAAATGCATCTAAAGCTAAAAAATCTTTGACATTTGTCTCGTTAAACCATTTAAGTTGCTGTTTAATGCAGCTTTCATAACTGCTAATGTGTTTCTTATCGGTAAAAATAAAAATAATAAATAACTTTTACAGATAAATATTCTTTACAAGCAAAGTTGATGTTTTAAGCCTGAAAATACTTCAATCGTATGATTCTTTCGTGTGCTAATTGTATTTAAAACAATTATTTTACTTTTAGGTTCTCGCTGTTTTCACTTCATACCTGCGGTAATGCAGTACGTGCCCAAATCAGATTTAAGAATTAGCAGGTTATTATCTGGTCGAGTGGTTCTCTGGTTCAGTTTTTTTTCTGGTTCAAGTACGTTTTTGTCGACTTGAAATTTCTCCAATTTTTTTCTATGTAGAATTTTAATATTAGAACACCCGTCGAAACCAAATATTTGTATTATTTAAACTTAAACATTTTTTAACACATCTTTAAATATTGCCTTCATTCTGTGTATTGCAGTGTTTCAGTACCAGTAACAACTATTATATTTGTTACCAGTAAAAGAGTAACAATCTCTCTCTATTAATGCCCTATTAATATAATGACGGGTGGTCGAAAAAAATCTTCCAGTCTGGTTTGTTTGTACTAATTAGTGATGGCAAATGCCTGAACAAAATCTATATCAAAACATTAAAAAAACGATCTTTGTATTGATATTTGTATTACTCAGTTAATTTTTAAGCGAATGTTGTAGAGAACGACTTTTTATTTAATGCCATGTTTTCTAACAAAGGTGGTTATCGAAGCAAAAACATTGCTCTTCAGGTAACTCAACGTCGAAAACTCAAAGGGTGTTATGTTTGGAGACCAGACAGGCTCTTGTTAGGAGTCACTGCCAAACAAACATTGCTTAGAATTAACATAATATTTTTTGTATTCTGTTTCCGCCTGGAAACCCGAAATAGTTTAAACCACCAGCGTTACTGAAAATGGCAATAAATAAGGAATAGTTCACAGCAACACTCACGTCTCTAACCAACAAAGCTGAGCTGTACCAAAATATGACTTGACTAGTTATCCTGTCGAAAAACAAAGATCAATAGTGTATTGAAATAAATTTTACAACAATTTCTGTTTTTATTTTTGGATATTTTGCCCTATCTCTCCTCTTTCACCCCTAACATTGGCCCTTAAAAAAGTTTCTTTGATTTCCATTTTATTTTTTAGTATTTTTTTTTAATCTTGGTTAAAAGTTTTGACATGACGAGAGTCAGTTTTACCGTTCAGGTTTAGGCCCCATCAAATGTCATTCGTCAATTTATTCCGTTTCAACACCTAAAAGTGTCCTAAAGTTTAACGTTCATCAAATTTGAACTTTCCTCGTGGTTTTTTCTAATATATTCTTAAATGATAGACCCAAGTTTTGAGGTATTACTCAGTGTCCCCGCCCACGTTTAAGCGAAGTCATTGGCCATTTCTCACCCCTTTCAACCCCTACAAACAACCAATAAATGAAGCAAACTAAACTATTTTCAAATGTTTGGCATTGTAATTTCCATACAAATACTTTTGCCTAACCCCCTGGCCCCCGACCCTCTTCCCCTTCCAATAATTAACCTTCCACAACCAACAGCTCCCACCACCAAACTAGTGGTTCTATCGAAAAACAATTGTCAATATTGTATTTAAATTAGATTTCCTACAATTTTGGTTCTTATTTTCGGATATTTTACCCTATCTCACCTCCTTAACCCCTAAACTGTGCCCTGAAATAAATTTTTGTAAATTTCCACTTTTTTGGTTTTTCTTTATTTGTGTGTTTATTTTTTATTGTGATTCAAAGTTTTGACATTTAGAGTCAGTTTTACCGCTCAGGTTTAGGCCTCTATCAATGGTCATTCGCCAATTTATTTCGTTTCAACCCCAAAAAGAGTCCTAAAGTTTAACTTTCATTAAATTTGAATTTTCCTCGTGGTTTTTTCTAATATATTCTTTAAATGAGAGACCCAAGTTTTGACTTCACAGCGTATACGTTACAAATCAATAATAAAATAACCAGTTCCTAATGTTATAATGCGTGTAAAGTTAAAAAAATCGTCGAAATCTTCCAAATGTCAGCGTTTGTCACTTTCCTCATTGGTTAAAACCGAGGGTAAATTGATCAAAAATCGCAATTTTAAATTTCAATACCCTCAAAAAGGTTATTAAGAAGTCTTTAAAAATGCTTTAAAAAAACAGTTATTTTTAGCTTTAGTGGCCGAAAGGATGGTTCTATCAAGGAATGGACTACACCATGTCCACGGATTTTTCACGATCTACATCTTTGGTCCTATGATATTTTGCCCTATCTCGCTTCCTTCACTCTTAGTTAGCTCTAGAACATTCAAATTTTTATGATTTCCCCGACGTTTTTCAGCTTTAATAGATTTAATATTATACGTAGAGGGCTGGAATTCGGTACAAACATCTCTACAGCACATATGTTACAAATCACTAATAATATAACTAGTTCTTGGTACTAAAATGCATTAAAAGGTAGTAACTCTTAGAAATTTGCCAACTAAGACTTAGATCCCTGAAAATCTGCAAACAGTTAAATTATAATTTTCTGTTGAGTTAGGAACCTGAAATTTGGCATGCACTTTCCTAATTGCTTAAATCCGAGGGTAAAATTATCTCAACTTGCTATTGTAATTTTCAACCCCCTAAAAAATCATTTTAAAATCGTTAAAAAATGCCTTTCTAAAAGCTGTTATTTTGAGCTGAAGTGGCCGAACGGATGGTGTTATCAAAATATGGTCTGCACCATGTGCCACGGATTCTTCACGTTCTTCAACTTTGGTAATTTGATCTTTTGCCCTACACTCCTCATTTACCCTTAGATAGCTCTAACCCCTTTCAACCCCAAAACCGACAAATAAATGAAACAAATTAAGCATTTTTCAATTGTTTGGCGATGTTATTTTTAAATAAATACTTTTGACTCACGTCCTTAGCTCACCAACCCTCTCCCCTTTCAAATAATTAACCTTCTATAACCAAAAACCCCTTACCACCAATAACCCCTCCCCCTTGAACAAACCCAAAATAACTTGTGCTGAGAATTAGTAAATAACTTGTAATTTTTGATGAAATACGTTTACCTCAACCAGAGCCCCATGAAACCTCTTAAAAAAAATAGCCCCACCCCCTCCATCATAAATACCTCCACCGGCTACTTCCCTCACTGACCCCCCGAAAAATAAATTTTGCTAGGATTTGTAAAAAGTGTATTCATGCTCTGACTCTTCAATACACACCTCCTTCAATTTTTTTTAACTTCCAAGTTGGCCTCGCAAAAAGAAGAACAATTTAAAATTAAATTTCCAACAACTTTGGTAGATATGTAATTTACCCTTCCTTACCTCCTTCGCCCTCAAAGTGGCCTACTAATTAGAAAAAAACGGATCTCTAGAAAACTTACAAGCTTGGGAATAAGGAGCTTAGAAAACAAATGGTTTGTCAGCTACCTAAAAGGGAGATCCCAAGTTGTAGATATCCAACATCCTTCATTTGGCATCACTACCACATTTAGATTAGATCCTAAACCAATCACAGGGGGAGTCCTCAGGTATCCGTGCTGGGACCTGCTCTATTCATTTTGTTTTCTAACGACTTCCCGTCTCTAATTAAAAATTACAATACCAGCTGCATAATTTATGCAGACGATACAACTCTCTTTTTAACAAATTTTCCGCTAGAGAAAACTCACTTCCCACTCAATACACTGCCCTAGAACACGACCAAAGATACCTTGTATGGAGTTTTTTTTAACCTAACAACAAAATTATATGTTTTAGTGTCTTTGCATAAACCATCACCTCCCAATAAGGGACACACACTGGGGGCCTGGGGGCGGAGCCCCCAGCGAGCCGTAAGGCGAGTAGGGTTGTATATTATGTGCCGTTTTTTGAACACACCTTTTTAACGAATCAAGATTTTTTTAAACGGATTTCAGCATTGAGTTCAGGGTAAAAATCTAGTCTATAATGATGTGTCACAACACCATCTTTAGATGAGAAAAAATAATTTATATCCAATATGGCGGATCCAAGATGGCGGCTAAAAATGAGTACCCTGTCAAAATTAAGAACCAATCACCCAACAATAGTTGGTGGTAGTCCAAAGTCAATACCTTGAAAAAAATTGACAAAAAATGCAGTCGACAGACTATTTTCAAGATTTTTTTATGGCGGGAAAAGCCGCCATTTTTAAACGTGATTTTAAGGGGTTTCCCGCGACATTACGGATGTATGCCGATTAGGAGCATATTACCTACCATTTACAACAAGAATAATTTTTGTTTCAATTATTTACCTCCACCTATTTAATCACTTAATTTTACTGCACAATGTATACAGAAGTTGCAGGGCAAAATTAATTTGTTGAATGTTAAACATTGACACATTTATAGAACAAGCCACCATCAAAAGCCCACATAAATGGTATTTTCAAAACCCTTATAACATTATCTACCTTTTTTATTCTTATATATTTTGTCTATTTCGTCACAGGTAAGGAGTTATTGAGCCTTAAACATTTACTTTTATACTAAAAATTCACAAAAAGTAAAGTTTAGGTTAAATATCAGGAAAACCGTTAGACTTACGATATATATTGACAACACATAAAATAAAGGTAATTCTATTACCAACAATTTAAAAAAAAGATCATTGCTCTACGTTACTCTGTTGCAAAGTTACGTTCGTTTTTGTAAAGTGTTACACTTTTGCGCGGCAGCCATATTGATGACGTCATTACTCGGACACCCACCACTCACCAACCTTAAGAATTGCCTTTTTGGAGTCTCAAGATTATGGGTTTACTTAAGAACATAACAAAGATCATGGTAAACTCGGGTAAATAAAATGTGTCCTAGCTCTTGGTCTAATATTCATATGTACATTATTCAATTTTTAAAAATTAGTTGCGTAAAAAAACACCCTGTATATTTCAGTGAATGGAGGGACATAATATTACAACCGATAGACAGTAGTATTTAATATACCCGTAGTAACCGTAGTTTACTAAAAAGAACCGTATTTTGCTAAAGGTAAGAAATAGCATTAAAAAACAGGCAAAGAAAAATAACAATGGTTTGAGCAGGAAAAATGTACATTTTATTACTTTGAATATTATCCATTTATAGTCCAGTGAAAATAGGATTTAATAAGGAAAAAAAAGGAAGTAGAAATATTTTTGCTGGAAAATGTGCACGAGGATGTCCTGAGTCAAAACCCAAGTTCTCTACTTCGGATCAGGTGAGCTAACTCCGCCATCTTGGAAAATGGCGGCCATGTTTGAAATACTTTTATCTACATAAAATCCACAAAAGTCATCCGATTTCAACAAAATTTGGTAGAGATGTGTAAGATTGGGTTTTCTATTAGAAAACAATCGCATACATTTTATTTTTTACTATTTTAATGTTTTTTTGCAACTTTTATGTAAAGAAAATGTTTTTTCGTTTTTTAAAAAAGTTATTAGGTAAACCGTTAATCTATGGATATTTCTGAAAAGTACGTAAAATTACGAATAATTTGGTGTATTCAACATGAATTTTACTGTTTTTACTTTTTATGTAATCAAAAAAATAAGATATTTTTATGCAATATTTTTAAAAGTGCTAAAAAATTGAAATTATCCTAATTTGTTTTTTTTGTGGTAGAAGATGTTCATAGAGGGGTTCTGAGTCAAAACCCAAGTTTTCTACTTCCGGTCTGGTGAGCTAAATCCGCCATCTTGAAAAATGGCGGATAAGTTTGATCTACTTAAATCATCATAAAATCCACAAAAGTCATCCGATTGTGATAAAATTCGGTAGGGATGTGTACAACTACGGCCACTACGTAATAGTAAAGGAATAACAAGCATATTTTATCATTTTATATGTTTTTTTTTATATTTTATTTTAAAAATTATGTTTTTTAAAATTTTTATTTCAAAATTAACACCAAACATAAAAACCATGAATGTATTTGAAAAGTACATAAAATTACAAACAATTTGGTATATTCAACCTTTACTATGCTGTTTTTAGTTTTTAAATAACACAAACAAATAAATATACATTTTTAAGTGTGTTCATCAAAAAAATGTTAAAAAATAAAAATTTTGCAAATTAACGTTTATGTGGTAGAAAATATTCGCAAAGGGGTTCTAAGTGAAAACTAACTAACTTTAAAAAAAATTAAAAAACATGTTTTTTTTACATAAAAGTTGTAAAAAACCATTAAAATAGTAAAAAATAAAATCTATGCGATTGTTTTCTAATAGAATACCCAACTTTACACATCCCTACCAAATTTTGTTGAAATCGGATGACTTTTATGGATTTTATGTCGATAAAAGTATTTCAAACATGGTCGCCATTTTCCAAGATGGCGGAGTTAGCTCACCTGTCCCGAAGTAGAAAACTTGGGTTTTGACTCAGGAAGTCTTGGTGCACATTTTCCAGCAAAAACATTTCTGCTTGCATATTTTCCTTTTTAGTGTGTTTTTTCGCCTATCTTTACTGGACTATTTAAATGTCTTCCTAAATTGCTGGATCTTATTGTTTTTGCCCTTTTCGTGTGCGCAGTTTGAATGTTACTTTATAAAAGTAGTGATTAGTCTCAAAATAAATATTTGACAATCTATTTTTTAAATTAAAATCGACTTCATAAAACAAAACTGAAATAATGAAATTATTTTTTTTAAGTGAAGAAATACAAAAAAATGTATCATAAATAAAGTTAGAACATCGCTTATACGTTTTTAATTGACATTGAAGATAACATAACTAATTTTGGTGCTAGGGATGAAGATATGTTATGGTATTTTCTTTGCATGTAAGATACAGCTTTCAAAGGCGATAAAAAGACAGCTATACTTTTACAATGAATTAAATTAACGTATAACAACATGATAATTCTGACTAAAGTAAATGAACCCTCAAATAAAAAATTGAATCAAATTTCAATTAGCCATAACTTCTAAACATTCTAGTAAATATATAGCCTGCAAGAGTTACGTTAAGATTGCAAGTTTTAAAAGCGTTAAAGTAATACTTGGTGACTGAGAAAATCAGGTTGGAACCACCGTATTCTATAACTCAAATAATTTTAGCTCCATGACAAACTTCAAAACTGCCAATCATTAGTAAGATATTATTTGTTTACATCAATATATTAAATTCATACTTTAAAAGTTCAGTTCTCAGCAATTTTATTTCTAGGTTATTCTAACCGAGTATAAATCTAGTAACAACCTAAATGTGCTAGGAAATTAATCTTTTAATTGTTGAATTATTTATAACTTATGCATACAACTTACCATAAAATGTTTATTATGTAATATGATTTTAATGTAAAAGTAATATCAGCTGTACTATATCTGTTGTTGTTATAAAAGGAATTAATTATTGTTTCTTTGCTGAATTGTTTAAACTTTTCTTTGAATAAATTAATGATATTATTTTGTTGTCTAAATGGCAGTATTATTGAATTGCTAAAGTCCCTTGCTATTATCAGCTTCAAATCCACTGCTATTATCAGGTTATCGTGCCCAGCATAAATCAAATTTAGGTAAAGGAAGTATTTATTGGAAAGTAGCTGGAATTATGGCTGAAGAGGATAAATACAAAACTCCTTTGTTTGATGGGATGAATTTTGGCTACTGGAAATTCCGTATGAGAATACTGCTGGAAAAACATGGTCTAGAAGAGTGTATAGAAGAACCATACTACAACAAAATAACATTGGACGAAAACGATCTGAAAAAAGAGAAAGAATCCAAAGAAAAGGAACTAGCTGATCTGAAGAAAAAGGACAGCAAATGTAAGAGCAAAGAAATACAAAGAATTGCAGATTCACATATCGAATATGTCAAGCATGCGGTAAAATCATTCGATATATGGAAACCACTGAACGATACTTTTGAAAGGAAGGGAATTGCAAATCAGTTGCTACTGAGGAAGGCACTTCTAACAATGAAGTTTAACTCGTCTACTGATAGCATGGAATCCCATTTCCTGAAGTTCGACAAACTTATAATAGAATTAAGGTCAACTGGAGCAACCCTAAAGGAAAATGATGTGGTATGTCATCTACTGTTAACAACAGTCTACATTGTACCAGTCTACATTGTACCATTGTTAACAATGTCGTCTACATTGTACCAAGTGAGTACAATGTAGTAGTTACTGATTTGGAAACTTTATCTTGTGACAAATTAACAGTAGGATTTGTTAAGAACCGTTTATTAGATGAAGAAACCAAAAGGAAATGTAATGTTCAGGGTAAAAGTAAAGAACGTAAGTCAACTGAAGTGTTTGTTATTAAGGAAAGTAGATTAAATAATGGAAATTATCAATCTAAAGGTTAAACTAAAGTTCAAAACCAAAATAATTTTAACTTTAAATGTTACAATTGTGATTTAGTTGGGCACAAGCGCTCTGAAAGGTTTCACAGCGGGAATGTAAGTTCAAGCCTTCTAAGGGGATCATTGCCGCTACAGAACCGGAAAGAGCGGAAGAAGAGGAAACAGCCTTAATGGGTAACACAGTCGAGCAGATTGAAAGGTCTGTTAAATGGTGCTTAGATTCAGGGGCTACAGAACATACGGTAAGTGACTTGAGTTTACTAACTAACATTCAGATGTTGCATACTCCAATTAAAATTAAAGTTGCCAAAAATGGGGAGACTCTGGAGTCCAAACAATTTGGATAAATACGTTGTAACACTTTAGTTGGGGAAAAGAAATGAAAATTAAAATCAATGATGTTCTTTATGTTCCTGGTTTATCTATGAATCTCTTGTCAGTTTCTAAGCTAGATTCTAATGGTCTTAAACATTTGTAAGTGGAAAAGCAATAATATCTAAGAATAATAAGGAAGTTTCTGTAGCTCGCAAGGTGAACAAGCTGTATAGTAATGAACCATTTTGAAATTTGTAATGTTTCTGGTAGTTCATATGAAAATATGGGGGAACTGTGGCACTAGCGGTTAGGCCACATTAGTAACAATGGATTGAAGAAGTTGCAAGGTTTGGTAGATGGAGTAAACTTGCCAAGTAAAGTTGTACTTTCTGAAATTTGTCAAAGTTGTGTAGAGGGGAAACAAACCAGTCTCCCTCACAATCAAATAAGAACTCGAGCTAAGAGACCATTACAACTTGTTCATAGTGATATATGTGGACCAATCCGCAATCCGCAATCGTATGATGGTAATAAATATATACTTACCTTTATTGCTGATTATACTCATTTCAGTGTTGTTTACTGTCTGGAAGCAAAGTCTGAAGTATTTCATTACTTCAAATTGTACAAGGCAATGGCAACGACTCACTTCAATATAACAGTAAGTCGTTTTCGTTGTGATAACGGGGGTGAATTCATTTCAAATGAAATGAAGGAATATTTTGAAAATCAGGGTATTCAGTTTGAGTTTACGATCCGCTACACTCCACAGCAGAATGGAGTTGCTGAGCGAATGAACCGAACCATTTTGGACAAAGCTAGAAGTATGTTTTTCGGTACATCCTTGAACAAACGTTTTTGGGTGGATGCAGTAAAAACTGCGGTGTAGCTGACTAATAGATGTCCTACTTCTGCTTTGGATAAAAAGGTACCTGCAGAACTATGGTATGGGGAAAAACCAAATCTAAAAAAAAAACTTAGAGTTTTTGGTTGTGTATTTCATCTTCATATACCTAATCAACTGATTAGAGGGTAGTTCGAAAAACGTTCAGTGCAATGTATATTTATTGGCTATTGTGTGAATGGGTGTAAATTTTGGTGTTCCGAGCAAAGGAAGGTTATTTTTGGGAGGGACGTGATTTTTGAGGAAACAAATTTTGTCATAAGGGAAGCGGAACAAGCTTACACATGATTCAGGATCGGAAGACGTAGACGAAGCTGATAAGGAAGAAGATGAGGATAAACTTAATGACAATGTAAGTACCAATGGGGAAGAGTTGAGGCGGAGCACCAGAAGTCATTTAAGACCCAAATACCTAGAAGACTGTATCTGTCAAGCATTTCAGGCTGAATCGTAGATGGAAGAAGTACCCGAAACCTATTCTGAAATAGCAGACAGGGCAGATAAAGAATTCTGGTACGAAGCTATAAAGGAAGAGATGGACTCTTTGGTCAAGAGTGACACATGGACACTAATGGAATTGCCACCTAAAAAGAAAGCCATTGACTGTAAATGGGTTTTTAAAATAAAGATAGACAAAAAAGGGGAAATAGAAAGGTATATAGCTAGGTTTGTGGCAAAAGGTTGCTCGAAGAAAAAACGGATATGACTATAATGAAACCTATGCTCCTGTTACAAGATGCACAACCAATACTGCAATATTTATTGCAGTAATCAACAAAGAAGAACTACATGCTTATTAAATGGACGTAAAGAATGCATTTTTACATGGTTTCATAGAAGAGGAGATTTACATAACACAGCCAGAAGGATTCGTGAAGAATTAAAACTTAGTATGCAAATTAAATCGCTCATCGTATGGCCTGAAACAAGCTCCGAGGTCATGGAATACAAGATTGCATGGGTTTCTAGTGAAACAGGAGATGGTTCAATCTCAACATGATAAGTGTTTGTACATGAAGAATGAAGGAGATAGAAAGTTGTACATGTTAGTTTATGTTGATGATTTGATTATTGGTGGAAATGATGAGTCGATGATCAGCCGGATTAAGAAGATTCTTTCAAGTGAATTTAGTATGAAAGATCTTGGAGAACTATGTAATTTCTTGGGAATAAAGATTGAAAGAAAATCAAATGGAATGTTTCTGTCTCAACCTGTGCATTTAACAAATGTTTTAAAAAGATTTGAAATGGAAAATTGTAAAGGTATAAAAACTCCAATGGAACTGAAGTTTGAGTCAAACGGGTCAAAGGAAGTCATTATCGATCAGAAGCCATACAAAGAACTGATAGGTTGTTTAATGTACGTGATGCAAATAATAAGACCAGACTTGAGTTTCGCTGTGAACTACTTCAGTCGTTTTCAAAGCAATGCGACTGAAGAGCATTGGAAAGGATTGAAACGCATTTTAAGTACATCAAACAAACATTGAATGAAGGACTTTTCTATTTTAAGGAATTAAATGAGTGTTTAGTTGGGTTTGCAGACTTAGTGCTTTATCTTGGGAAATATAAGTGCTTTTTCCCAGTGCTCTGCATCCACTGGGAAAAAGGCAGGATCTCACCTGTCTCCGCTGTGCTGGTGAACGCCCGCTGTACTCTTGGTGGGATCTCTTCAGCGGAAATCGAGAAACACTGTTAAATGAAGGACCTCAGATCATTAAGATTAAAATTGATATAGCAAAACTATGGAAATTATAAAAATACGGAGGCAAACCTATTTGAAATTGGACATGTGGTTTTCCCAACTCAACGTGTGCAAACTGATTTGTAAAAATCCTGATTATCAAATAAATATTAATTACCTATTAATTCAATTAATGTTATATTAAATAACGAATAAATTAATCTTTTTCATATAATGACAGGATATATATATATATATATATATATATATATATATTCTTTTTAATTAATATTAGACAGCAGTAGCCTATTCTGAATAATTAATAGATCTTCAACGAAAGCTTGTCTGCATTACAGTGTATCGACTAATTATTGTGTTTGGCAAAGAACGAGGACACAACGTGGAATAACGTTTTTAAAATGGTCGTCGTCTCTAACACGTCAGTTCCAAATGTCGTTATCGGTGCCAAGCACGTCACATGCCACAACAGCTTTAACACTCAGCAGCTTTAGTTTTATTGATGTGATTCGACAGACAAAGCCTATAACTGATGGTATTTGACTGAATTTGCATGAAATATTGTTGTTATCGTTGTTGCCTGAACATGAGGTATTGTGTTGTTTCGATTGTGATTTGTAGGTTTCCTACTAATTTGATAAAAACACAAATGAGAACATTAATGTTAAGGTAATATTTTCTAAGAACGATAAAAAAATGATATTAGAACAAAATTGGAGTATTTTTGTTGTATAAATTAAAAACTATAGTTTCCAGTCAGTCACGGTTAGACAGTCGGCTTGGATTAACTCGAAGATTCAATGTAAATATTTTAGTTTTTTTTTCAAGGACCCCCGATAACGGAAAACGTTTTTCCGGAAAACGTTCGTGTTTTTTGTGTGTGTTTTTCGTCTTTTAAATCAACAAGTGGACTGGATACATCTCCAGTCTTCGCAAAAACTGAACAACGCCAATTACCTGAAGGTGAGTAGTGTCCAATAAAAACAAAAGTAAAAAAATGTGTGTGTGTGTATGAAATTTGTATGTTAAAAATGTGTTTTGTGATCCGTCATAAGCCGTTGCGATGATGAAAAAGGGTTTCGATTTAATATCATATGGCACGGTATCCTTAAAATAAATAAATATATATTTTGAGTCAAAGTAAATTTGTTTAGAATTTCATACGTTTACAATAGACGGAAAGGCTACAATTTAGGGAAATGAAGTATCAAAATATTCAAAACTGCCAGAGCGGTTTATTGTGGTTGTAGCTGGAGGTTTCAGCAGGGCGGTCGTGCCTCACCGCGCGATCAGAGGCAAACATAAATATTCATTACACGCTTGTATCCCTCAGCACCGCACGGTGACGTTGATTCATTCAGAGGCTTGGTAAATGTTTGTCACAAACTTAATTTACGACTATTCATAAGAATTATGCTAATTAACCAGATACTCGATACCTAAATTGCAACCTAAACAGCGTTGAGGCTTTTCTTTGCGTTTTCTATTTTACTATAAATAATGAATGGTCTAAAAACTATATGTTTTCCTGGGTTGAAAAATAATATATATTCAGAAATGATAACTTAACCTCATTTCTATTGTACGAAGGTTTTGTAGAGGATAAAAAGTACCTTCTCGAGTTTTCCTGTTTTATACATTGCAAATTTACTGAATTGGGTGAGTATGAAAAAATGTCTTCTAGTGTTCTGTTATTGTGAACTGTCAAATAATTTGGTCTAAGAAGAGGAATTATCCTGAAACGGTAATGACGTTAAAAATGAGTGTTGTTTCTCTTTCAAATACAAACACAAAAGCCTATATTTAACACTCGTTTTGATCATCAGCGTTATAAGTTAAATTATGTGTTTTAATGTTTCACTATGGTGTATTTTTCAATGTATACCAATGATAGGTCACGAAAAACCTTTCGTATCGTTTGTTGGTCGCCAGCAAAAACGTTTGGAAATCACTGGTCGAGAGGATCATCAACAGCACTAATGTGGTTGGGAGAGTTGTATTCCCACTCATATCTAATCATTTGTATGTTAGAATAAAACCTTAATATTTTTGTTAAAATAAACTTAGCACATATTTTTGCTTATGGTGTTTCACAAATAAGTAAACAAAGTAAAGGTTGTTGCAAATCCCGAGGGTATAGTTTGGGCCTAGAAACGAGTTATCTCCCTACAAGCCGGCACATGAACGGTTAAAATATCGCAAGTGGAGAGAAATGTAAATTTAACGTAAGATTATTCCTCCACACCTGTTATTCACTCTGCCAGAAACATTTAATTTGATATGAAATATTATATTTTTAAAGACAATTAGCACTCATTTAATTCCCCATGCGGTTTTCATCTGAAGTAACTTAAGTCAACAAATATACGTTTGAAAGATGAATAAGCTATTAAGATGTGTTGTGGAATAGCAATCCAATTAAAAGTGTCTTTTAATATGTAAGTATTTAATATATTTATTAGAAAAATTTAACGTTGTGAGTAAAACATTCTGCGGTTCTTATTTTAATTGTTAGTATTCTACTCTACCTAAAAATGTTAATTGATTTATTTGTATTTCTTATTTTAATAATAATTTAAATCGTGTGTTATAAACCATACGTCATGATATGCTTTTGAAGAGCAAATGTGTATTTTTTTAAACAAATAATTTTACTATCAGCCCTATTGCGTCTTATTTTAAAATATATCAATAACATAAAAATAACCATTTTGTCTATGAAATGTTTTTGACGCTATTTATAAGTAATTCTAGATATTTTTGATGCCAAAGGAAGTCAAAATGCTCACATTTCAACAAACCTCTGGAAGTAAAAAATTAACCAACTAAAATAAAATATGTTTTTCGAATTTCACAGCTTAATGAAGTTTATGAGTGATTTGTTTTCAAATAACTTGGATTTATAAACTGAGTCTATTGGCCTATAGGTATACGATAAAGACTATTAAGTAAACGACGCCTTCAAAGGAAACCAATTACTTCAGAACCGACACAGTAATAGCCTGTCGTAGATGAACGCCTCTCGTTTAAAGCAATCGGCTCTAGGAAATATCCTTTCTGCATTTCTTTTCTAAACTATTATCTTTCATTTTAATGATAATACATTGGAAAAATAGTTTACTTACAATATTTCGTTTTATTTTACTTCATAGACACTGTACTTTAGGAAGTTAACTCAATATCTTGTGACCTATGAAAGGCAAATATATACATATTATGCTGGCTTTAAAATAAAACAAAAACCACCGAGGACTCGAAATTATTAAAGCTAAAGATTTTCCTTACAGTTACCTATCAAATATGGCTTCTATATTTTAAAACATATTTCTTTGTTGTGTGAACTTGCTGGCGGTTATGGTTATACTATTTATGAACTAACACAAAAAAACTCAATGCAGTTGATAAACAAAAGAGGCCCTAACAATCCGCTGATTCAATTTATCGGGGACAAAAACGATAAGTGAAAAACGATACAGTCCATTGACTTAATTTCGTACTATCAGAAACAATACATGTACACCGATACCTCAGTGCCCTTCTATCTATGGCTACGTAGTCTCACACGACGTTACTAGACCTATCTGTACTTTTTTTTAAACGACTGACTTTTCTTAGCTCCAAAAGTATTTAACCGTCTTTCAATTTCTATGGAATAAGTGTTATCATATACTTTCTTTCTTAATGAAAATTAAAACGAAGAAGCCTTCAATAAAATAAAACATATTTCCTATCAAATGCTGACAAAGTATTATCAAAATCGGTTATTAAATATGGGAAATTTCGGTGTTTAAATATCTTACATAACACATTGGGTCGGAACTTCCATCAGTGGTCCGATTTTTAAAATCAATCAAAAAAAATCAATCAAAAATTCTTTATTTTCACAAAATTAATTGCAGCAATACATATAAAAATTTTAAAAAAATCACATGGGTCACATGACCTGTGCGTGATCTGAGTTCTTGGGTCTGGCTGCGGAGTCACTTTTTGTGCACATCACTTTATAAATTATACTAAAACTATTTAATCTAATTAACAAAAAAAAACTGTTTAGGAAATAGTTAATTTAAATCACTAAAATTAATATTAAAATGCATAGAAAAAAATAACATTAACAATCTAAAAAAAAATAAAAAAATAAAATAAAAAAAGCTATTGTGACAAAAAACCATATACCATTAGTTACTTTGCAGGGAACGAAAGAAAGGTTTAACTAGATTCAGAGTAAAGAAAAATAAATAAATAAATAAATATAAAAAAACTAAATAACTGCGAATGCATCACTGAGGCATTAATGCAGTCGTGTGTGTGCAGTGAGGAGTTCAAGTATACAAAGTTCGTTATCAGTTAGACGAGATATTCTGGGGCGATAAGCAACTCAGTAATGTCGAGGCCTATCTCCGTCAACCAGGCAGTGACAATTCTTTTGTACACACTCAGCGACACCTGCAGGTTTCTAATTTCTGGTGGAATTTTGCGCAACAAAGAATTTGCAATGTAAAAAGAGTTTGTTAAATTAATTGATTTAAAAACTCTAGGAGTCCGCAATCCTACCGTCACTGAATTTCGGGTTTGATAATTATGTTCTACTGGTTCAGCAATTAAGTCTAGATGAATGTATGTATAAGCTAATAAATCCTTTACGTATAATTGTCTTAACGACAGAAGCCCGGATTCTTTAAACAAAAGATCAGTAGAATACCGTCTCGGTTTTCTTAGCGCGGCTTTGATTATTAATTTTTGAATTACAAATAACGGTTCAATTACTGATGAAGAAGCTCCCCCCCAAGCTATTAATCCATATTGTAAATGAGATTGAACGTATGCAAAATAAATTCTTTTAATTTCTTCTTGACGCAAAATTTGTCCTAACTGATAAAAAATATAAATCACTTTTCTGAGTTTTGATTTTAAAAAATTTATATGGGTCTCCCATCTCAATTTAAAATCTATTATAACACCCAGATATTTATAATGTGACACCGTTTCAATAACCTGACAATTACAAACGCTATTGCCTGCGGTGCCGCATGAGTGCAAGGCTAGTCTGAGTTCGGCGGGCGGCTCACTAGCAGGACGAAATGCAATAGGCAAACATTTCGTTTTGTTGACATTCATAGTTAAGACATTTTCTGAAAACCACCTTTTAATAATTTTTAATTCAGATGACGCAATACTGAAAACATCTTTCCAATTACGCCCCCTGAAAATTACCGCGGTATCATCTGCAAATAAAAAGATTTTTCCAGAAATAGCAAGTTTATCTATGTTATTAATGTAAATTAAAAAAAGTAAAGGCCCCAATGTGCTCCCTTGAATAACTCCAAAATCTACTTTAATTTGATCACTGATTTCATTATCAATAGATACAACTTGAGTCCTATCACTTAAGTAACTTTTAAACCATTTCAAAGCAATATCCCTTACTCCCAGATATTCTAACTTTTTGAAAAGAATTTTTCTATCAATTGAATCAAACGCTTTTGCAAGGTCAATGAATGCAATTAATAGTTTTTCGTTACTGTTTACTGACTCCATTACAAACTTATTAATAAGAAAAAGAGCATCTGTCGTATTTCTCCCCTTTCTGAATCCAAATTGAAAATCTGATAAAATACTATGTTCATCTAAATACTTCTGAAGTTGAATTTTGACACATTTCTCCAACACTTTAGACAGGACACTTAACAATGAGATTGGTCTATAATTGTTTTTATCGTCTTTTGGTCCGGACTTGTAAAGAGGAATGACTTTCGCTACTTTAAATCTGTTAGGAAAAATACCTGAGGTAATGCTCAAATTTATAAGATGTTTAAGAGGAGATAATATGCATTGCAAATGACTTTTAAGAACTTTTGCTGGGAATTCGTCGTACCCAGGAGCGGAGCCGCCTCGCATTTCCCTCACACACTCAGCCACCTGGCCGTCGGAGACAGGCTCCAGCCGCAGTTCATGCCCCACACTGAACAACGCATCGTCGACCAGCGGCGGGCCGACGGACGGTGGCAACTCGCCCGCCAACCTACTACCAACACTCGAGAAAAATTCATTAAACGAATTAGCCACCGCCCCCAAGCCCTGACCGCCTGAACACGACGGTTGCTGAAAAAGAGAAGCAGGAAAAGTTCTTTTTTTTCATATTTACTCCATTAAATTCATTTATGTATTTCCAGAACAATCTAGGGTTGTCAGCAGAAGCTGCTATTTTTTCTCTGTAATAGTTTTGCTTTGTAGTTTTAATTTTATTTGATAAATTGTTTCTGAAAGATTGAAATTGTAATTTTAATTGTTCATCAAAAGGCCGGTTTTTAAGAAGTTTACTCATTTTATCTCGCTTCCTTATTGCATATATTAATTCAGTATTAATCCAAGGCTTTAATTTTTTTAATCGAGAAGTGGATTTTTTCGGACGCATAGCTTTCTTTTTTAAAATATCAAAAGTGTTTAAAAAGTCGTCACAACACTTATTTACATCTTGATGTGCGAGGACATGATCCCACGACTGGCCCGCCATCAAGCCACTCAGAACATCCGAGTCCAGGTACATGTTATAGGTGTCAGATGTTGTATTGTCATTTCCAAAATCAATTTTTGCTATAACAATGTAATGATCAGTGATGTCAGTTTCAAGTACACATGATGAAAGCTTATTAAAGTCATGGTGTTTGGCAAAAATATGATCAATACAAGTTTTTGAGTTATTCACTTCTCTTGTGGGTTTATTTATTAATTCAATAAAGCCAGCTGAATACATAATATTTAAATACAACTCTTTTAAATTATTGTCTTTAGTCTCCGGTAAAATGTCAATGTTAATGTCACCCATAAAAATGTAAGCTTTTGAATTATTGTAGTTAATGGTAGTGTAGTAAGTTTCAAGATCCTTTAAAAACAAATTGGTGTCCATGGATGGGCTACGGTAAATGGTAAGTATACTGTAATGTTTTAAATCCAAAGTAAAGTCAAGTCGCAGTCCAGTCGCTTCGCCTAGTCTTATCTGTTGCATTGTTCCGCATAGTTCAGTTTTCAAGTAAACAATGACGCCGTCGTAAAAATATAGCATGTAGGCATAAACCTCTTGACTTTGAGTATTAATTATTCCTGATAGATAATTTTTTATCTCAGGTGTTGTACAATTAATCTAAATACAAATTGTTACAAAATAATAAGGGAATTGTTTACCAAATGCAGGAACGGAACGAATACAACTGCAACTGACAACAATGCAAAAATGAACTAATCGATAGTAAAAATCGATTGCTACTTTCGATACGATCGACAACTTTCCATTGTCATGTACGTAGTTGCATCTGTCTTACATTGTAATAACGAACAGCTGATGCCCTCAACATCAGTTGACTTTTTCCCTCCCTAGGGTGGGAAATGGCTAGTTTCGCCACGCAAAGCATGTATTGAAAACAGTCGTTATCGCAGCAGTATGACGAAAATAAGTTTTTTTATTTCTCCCATAAGAATAACAAGGGGAATGAGTATAGAGGTCTGGTGCGACAGATATGCAAACCTTGGTGGTTTAAAATCAATATCCAGTGGATCTGAACTGTGAGAATCCATTCCAGTTTTATCAAGATATTTTGATAAGTAAAATAAACCGTCGCTATAGTGTTAAGAGACATATATACAGAGTGTCCCATAAGTAAAGTAAAGTGTCAAACTCCGGGAAATGGTTATATGGGTCAAAACAAAGAGAAAATCGGGAATAAATGTTTTTCCAAAAACGCTTTGTTTACCAGAGATCCGCTATTTTGTATTTTTTTACAAAATAGTCTCTATTTTCAAGTTTTTAACTGATATTATTAAAATTCGATATGTATGTGAAGGTAAATGAGACCTACTTTAGAAAAAAAATAACTTGTTCCAACTTTAAATTCCAAAATGGCGAGAAAAAGGTTAAAAATACAAAAAACGGAATTTTTTCAGAAAATATTGTTTACAACCTGTCTACGCCGCGGCGCCGATATTGTGAGAATTGGGGAAAATAACCTGGATGCAGAAAATTCTAGAGGAGATCTCTCTTATCTTCACATAACTACCGAGTTTTATGAAGTTTGGTTGAAAAAATATGAAG